>OZ035997.1:38257435-38857435 GCA_964035015.1 Corallium rubrum
ATCTTTTAAAAAGCTATAAAATTGACTATACACCACTTTTTCACAAATCTTTGATAACACTGGCAAGATGGAAATTGGTCGATAGTTATTAGGATCTGTGCGGACATTTGCCTTAAAGAGTGGAAAAACCCTTGCCTTTTTCCATACTGATGGAAAAATTCCGCTTTCAATAGATTTGTTGACAATATTTGCCAATGAAGAACAAATTATTGGAGCAGCTATTTTAAGAAGCCGACAGGAAATGTTATCTAAACCAATGGCCTTATGTGTGGGCATCTTTTGAAGGATTTTTAATACAATATCCGGAGAGGTTAAAGTTAAATCAAACGAAAAATCACTTGGCGTGATATAATCTTCAAAGCTTTTATCACTCTCCTCTAGAGTAGCAGACAACTTTGAACCTACAGTATATCACTGAAATGGTCATTCAAAATCTCACAAAGGTTTGAAGGATCCATGTAGGAAACTTCATTAATGACCAGTTCACTAATTGTACTCACTGCGGTGTTCTTACGGTGAGACAATTGATTGATAGTTTTCCAAATTGCTCTGGAGTTACCCACATTTTTCTCAAATTGAGAATGGTAATATTTTGATTTAGTCTCTTTAATTTTATTATTAATAGAATTTCTTAGTTTTTTGAAATCAGCCCAGACATCTGGATCATTTTGATTTATTGCCTGCTTTTTTAGGTTGTCACGATGAATAATCAGTTTTCTTAATTGGGAAGTAATCCACGGGGCCCGCTTATTCCTAACCCGTCTGGTTCTTATTGGGCAATGTTTATCTGCAATCACTGTAAACATTTCTTGCCAAGTTTCTAACATTTCATTTACAGTGTTGCAATTATCTAAATAATCCCAAGAAACTTTACTAAGATCAGCAAGACAGACAGACAGACAGACAGACAGACAGACAGACAGACAGACAGACAGACAGACAGACAGACAGACAGACAGACAGACAGACAGACAGACAGACAGACAGACAGACAGACAGACAGACAGACAGACAGACAGACAGACAGACAGACAGACAGACAGACAGACAGACAGACAGACAGACAGACAGACAGACAGACAGACAGACAGACAGACAGACAGACAGACAGACAGACAGACAGACAGACAGTTTAATATAAAAAAAGTTCATAAAAAAAAGGCTCACCTTGAATGTCCTTTCACTAAATTTCCCACTTTCCCCACTTACTGGGACATGTATAAGAACAAGGTCGAGAAAATGCAATGATTGCGAACTGGTTAAAAAATAAGACACTATAAGGTTATCCAACATCAAAATTAACAAGTGATAAAATTATAAGTAATAGATAAAGCATGAGCGGCCGATCTGTATGGGGATTTACTAGAGCTGTGCGGTTAACCGAAAAACTCGGTCGGTTCGGTTCTTTTTTTGGCACCGGAAGTCGGAACCGAACATGCGCAAAAGAACCGGAAGAATCGGTAGTTTCGTTTTCCACGTAAAACCTCGTTTTCCACGTGTATCACGGGAGACCCTGATACATCAAAGACATTCAGAGTTATAACTATAAGACATTTTTTTAAATAATTGTTGTGTTTCATTTAACTTGTTATAAGTTGTTCATTTTGAAGTTTTATCATTATAATTTGTTGAGCAAATGCTTTGAATTGTTGAATTGTTCTTTTTATAAAAGTACCGAAACCGGCACCGAACCGAGGTTCTTTTACCCCAAAAAGACCGGAACCGGAACCGAGGTGAAAATTCTGGAACCGCACAGCATTAGGATTTACAAGGCGAGCCGAAGTAAATCTTCATACAGATCGGACGCGAATGGTTTATCGTACTTGTGAAATGAAACAATAGAATGAAGCTAATTAATATTCATAACTATTGATAAAGATCACCAAGAAGGCTAATTAGTATTCTTAACTTTTGATACAGATCACTTTGTCCAATAGATGATCTTTATTGGGATTTACAGACGTATACATGTGACTTGAATGCTACGTTTTGATTGCTTCTTAACCTCCTTACTTATTCATAAATTTCACAAAAAGTATTAACACTTATCCAATCATTAATAATTCATCAAAAAATTTCCAAAGAAATGCATGTTTAATCAAATGTTGTAACTCGGATATAAATTCATTCTAATTTAATTCAACTTTCCGATCAATTTTTCTCAGCTCAAAAGGCTTAGATCTAAAAGATTGTTGATGAACCTGAACAGTTAGAACACTAAAAATTTTTGTGTGAATTGGATAAGTCGGCCGCTCATATTGTATGTATTACTTACACGGTTTCAATTGTTTTGTTCATCTTCAGAAGTTGTGAAGTGTTAATAAGTTCTATAACTTTTGACTTGCGCGTCTTTTTAGTATTCTATTTTGGCAAAAGATGTCAGATCTTCCAAATATTATGTTAGGACTGGTAGTATACATGTAGTACGCTAGCAAACTTAGTATAATATAACGGACGTTCGTCTTTTATTTACTTTAACAAAAAATAAAAAAACATCAAGTTTTCAACATTTAGCAGTGCTGCAAACTATTACGAGTAAGTAAGAATAACACTTTTTATGTAATCAGATCTCGACAATATAACGACGGAGTTGATGTTCGCGGGCATGAATATGTTTTTGGCCAGGCTCATTTTAGCCAGACCGCCGCAGGCGAGGGTTAAAATTAGCTCTGACATTAGGGCTAAAAAACATATTTATGCCCAAGAACATCAACTGTATTACTATTATAATAATTTTAGTAGGCATTTAGAAGAAAATCAAAGACAGCACAGTAAACAGTATCTTGAACAGTGCCGCCTTCGCGTTGGCGTGTATTTCATTGCAATAAATATTTCTATAAAATAAGGTGTCCTTTACGCACGCTCTGATTGACTGGGCTCCGTGCATTTATAAGAGAACAGAGATCATGAATGACGTAGAATGGCGTCAGCTGGCCGGAAAAGCCCGCCAAATTCCTAAACTACCTCACTTTTAGTTTGATTTTTGACATTTTTCCTCTTCTTATTTTATAAAACAAATAAAACATACCGCTCCTGTGCATATGTACTCTTATAAAGGTACGTTTGACGTCATTTGAACACGAAACAAGTGTAAAGGCTCAACTTCTTTCGTGTTCAAATGACGTCAAACGTGCCTTTATAAGAGTACATATGTACGGAGCTTTATGTTTTATTTGTTAAATATAACTCATAACTTACAATGTAAAACTTTCACTTCATAGCACTTTAAGGTTTGAGTACTGCCGAAATTATTATACAACGTAGACTTCTAACGTTTCGAGCGAAGGCCTTTCGTCAGAGAGAAACGTGATATTAACACACTACTTTTTGCTGCCTCCCACCACTTGGGTTACCTATATGCGTTACTCGTGCTCAGTCTTTTTGCCGAGCTATGTATGGCTGCGTATATCAATTTCGGATTTCGAGATTTTGGTTCTGAACCCCCTGACCATGCAACAGATGGGTATGACAACAGTAAAGAGCCTGGGTACGAGGCTGCAGCAAAGTGCGCTATCCACTGGCCTTTCACAGTAAACGGTAAGATAAATTGATCATGTCTTTTATACTTGCTTGTGGAAGTATTCATCAAGGCCATGAACGTTTTAGTGGTCAGTCTCGAGGAAAACAGTGCTCTATTATGAGTATCAGCGCTGTAAACAGCACAAACTATTCAAGTGAACGATTGGAATTCATCTACTATCGACCGAGTCTTAGTGGAAGGAGACAATATGTACTTGAATGCTTTTCACAATGGTCTTATCCCACGTGAAGGACTGTTGTCGCTGAACAACCTACCAACTATTAACCAGGCAGCACTTCCTTGCGATAGTAACTTCTAGTATAGTACTACTTTTAAACACACTACTTTTATAATACTGGTTTCTTTTGTGATTTCTTCATGAATTATCAATGAGTGTTTACGTTCATTGCTGCAATATATAATAATCGCATAAATGTTCAAATATTTTATCGAAATAACTGATGACGTACAGTACCTGCTTGATCTACCAGATTCTGAAATGCCTTTAAACGTTTTGCACACATAATCCACAATATAACTTAAGTCACTCTCACTAGTAAAATAGAATAAAATAAATCTCTCTAAATATTGCACTTTAAGCAACAAAATTTAGTATGTTTGGTATTAAAAATATTTAAAAAGATCTCCACACCACAGTTTTTCTAATAGGGAAATAAAGACTTTCACGTTTATAGGAGAAAATTAGGGGGAAAAAATTACTTATAATATACAATAGTATAAGGCCTCAAAAAAGGAAGGGCGAAAACTAGCACAAAAGTGTTGAAACTGACACACCACAACGTGAGTGCGAGCTCAAGCAATGAAAATGTAAAAAACCTGCTTAATAACCGCTTAACCCATTCTTCCAAAGTCAAGGACGTATATAAACGCGTCTTTATAGTATGTCTTTACTCTGGCTAACGCCTAGACGATTACCCGTCAAGGAAAGACCCCTGGCAGTCAAAAGAATTTTAATCATAATTATATATGCGTTTTAGTTTTGTTACATTTTTACTACAGGACGAAACTGGAGTACCCGCAGGAAACCTGTAGTGTTTGGTAGAGTCAAACTGGAAGCACTCTTCTCGCATGCGGCCAAGTGAAATTTTCAGATAACTGCTGAGGACAGGAGTCGAACCCGGGTCGCAGAGGTGAAAAACACTTGCAGTACGCTAAGCATTGTGCCACCAACACCACTTTTTGTTTGTCTCATGCGGATCAGAAAGGAAGTGATTCACAATTCAGACATGAAGTTACAGAATAGTTCCTTTAAAAAGCAGTACGCCATCCGTACCATCTGCAAGCACTATACAGTAACTCTGACATCCATACCGTCTGTAACCATCTGTTACCGTCCGTACAATGTAGCAGCCAGCAGGTGCTGCCATCGATACCATTCCGCACCATCTGCCCGTTATACACTAAGTCACCCATCCGTACCGTCTGCAAACATCTGTTGCCGTCCGTACAATGTAGCAGCCAGCAGGTGCTACCATCCGTACCGGCATCTGCAAGCCTTATACACTAAGTGTGCCATCCGTACCGTCTGTAACCATCTGTTACGGTTCGTAGCAGCTGCTGCCATCTGTACCAACTGGAAACACTACACCACTCATCTTTTCATCCAACCGTCTGTAAACATATCTTACCGTCCGTAAACATCTGCAAACAGATGCCTATACTAGACATTCTCAATCATGTTAGTGTATACATGCAGTACCTTTGCATGGACGTCAAACAAATTATCCTCCCTTTACTGTCACTTTCACCACTGATTCGTTTTTTCTGATTAGCGCTATCCACAAAAGAAAGAAGGGTTTCCTTTAACGCAGGTGTTATTGGAGATTCTTCTTCCAGAACATTCTGAGATCTCAGTGCTGCAAGTGGCTTCAAAACCTGGACATTAAAATGATTGCAAAAGAAATAACTAAAGATTCTTTGTTAATACGTACAAATATGTCTAGGTTATTTTGAAGCCACGACGGGATATGTGATTTATTCACCGAGGGCGAAGCCCGAGGTGAATAAACACATATCCCCGAGGGGTCTCAAAATAACGTACTTATTTTTCACATGGCGAGGTTGACAGGATTCATAAGATAAGGAGTGGTGTGGGGATATTAGACGAGAAGATTAGAGGAGAATATTATAGCGAGGAATGGTAGAGGGGAATATTACAGCCTTAGAGGGGAATATTAGAGGGGAATATTAATCTATTGTTTTGCCAGACGCTATTGAATCTATTCCCGTAAAAGAACAAAGGAAACCGAGGCATGTGAAAAATAAATTTTTGGAAAAAACATTTGGTAACGAAAATGCTACACGCATGTGGTCATTGAAAACCAAATGTTGTGTAATTTATTGTAAAATCAAGCCTCAAATGCACAAAAACCAGTAAAAATTAAATGAAGGTCTATTAATGAATAAAAACGAGGTATTTTCTATTTTCTGCATAGGACTTGCTTTCTATTTTCTGCAAAGGACTTGCTCTGGCGACACACCAGAATATAATATCTATACACGCGACCAAAGTTCATGTTTGTTGTTCATGTTTGTGCACCTTATAAAAATTCCACATGCCATGTTCCAAAATCACATTGTAGCCCTTAGGGACACATTTAAATATATGTATATGTAAATGAGCAGCCTCAAGAGGATAAAAGGAAGAGACGTGAAAGCATCGGGGAGGAAAAGTCTTTTCGGAGAGAGTGTTTATACTCGGCAGGGCTAATTAAGGAGTGGTCCATATATTGAAGCAAAGTGTTGCAACGTCGAAGTACATGAGAAAAAGTCTTCAGTGACTAGGAGTGCTCAAAAGTGTCTTCAGTGATAAGAGCCAGAATAGTACAACGACGAAGTTATCAGTACAGGGACCTTACTGGAATTGAGTATCCAGACCTCGAAGAAGTCCGCCGTATATTCTGTAACACTACCTCTACCGAATCCTCATTGGAACGTTTATCTGTTGGCTAGCCGAAAGCTTGAACTTCATAGCGGAGAACTTTATTGGAGAACTATATCCTTGCTGTATCCTCTTAATCAACGAACGATAGTTATTTTCATGTATTTAGTTAGGTTTATATGTTAATTTATTTTACTAATAAATTTTAGTTTAATACATGAAACTTGTTAGTTTAATGCCAACACCCACGAACGACGAGATTTCGTCACACGCATGTGATTCACATGTGATTTGGAACATGACATGTGGAATTTTTATAAGGGCGTGCCCGGTTTTTCGCTCGAGTACGATGTTCAGACTAGTGCCCGTGCCCGGGCACTGATCCAAGAAGTCCGGATACGGAAATCATGTCATGTGATTAATTCATGCATAAGTGGTCGGGTATTTCCCGAATCCCTAAGGCTCAGACTGAGAAAGTTTAAACATGTTATGTCGACTCAAAATAAATCCTTGTTGGTTATTATATTTTATACAGTATAGATCAGACGCATGTGACAAAGTTGTTTAAAACAAATTAGAACAGTCACCATTCTCGATTTGTATACATCATTCATGACGTACAGTAGTAAAGTTTTATTTTGTTATTGGAATATTTTACCCAACAATTTCATTCTCTTCAAAAGTCACGTCATTTGACCATTTATAGCCTACTTCAGGGGAAGAATGAAGAGAATATTTCAATTAATTTACGTCTCTTTAAATATCGTGCAGTATCTTTTAAACTTGTGTATGTCCTTATATATTACTCAATGTGAATTTTGTGGCCTACTTTTTTGTTCTTTACGCAATGTTTCTGTAGTTTTAATTGCAATATTAGTTTAGAAATAAACTACTGTGCAATAAACTACTTTTTGATCTTTTGATCTGTACTAGTAGAATATCAGACCTCTGCTTTGTGCCTCGACCCGTCTCAGTCCGTAGTAAACATCGTTCTCTTATTCCAGTAATTTCATTAGTACAGACCTTACGCTCGGCCAATAAGCACTTATAATACTTTATTCTATATTTATATCATCTACCTGTGATACGCATTGATCCTTATCTGACCATGAATTGACAAAATGTGTTTTTGCATCAGAAACAATCAACCTAACCTATATAAAAAAACGGCAATCAGAGTTACTTAGATACAATAATGTGGATAATTCAGCACTACATAAATTGTGGTACCCCATTCATACCAAAATTCAACCTCATTCCCAGGGCCTTTTTGAAATTGGGAGGGCAGAAAAAGCCCTTGGCATCGGCTGGTCACAGCACCCTGTAATAAATTAGCAATTTAATTCAGTATGCAAAATCATTCGAGTAATGGCGGTCCTGTGGGAGAAGTTCATTGTAATGAGCGGTCTCATTGGTCCCGTTGGCGGTTCCATTGAAGATATTTGTTTATAACTGGCACAAAACTATGCATAATTAGGTTTCCTGAGGAATGTTTAAGAAAAGTAATCAACCAGTTAAAATGCAGAGTCCACCAGCCGATGCCAGGGCCTTTTCCCGCCCTCCTAATTTCAAAAAGGCCCTGGGAACGAAGTTGACCAAAATTTACTGAAAGTGCTTATAGAATGAAAATTAAGTCTGCCTTACCTGAACAGGAACTTAAAAAAAACTAACATTTTTTGCAGTTTTTAGTTTCCTTGCTTGTTGTTAGATATTTCAGTTTGTAATTATGTGGAAATTAAACATCCTGACGTCACGCATGCATACTGATATGAGTTGTCGGTAAAGGTTATATATCTTTGCTATTATAAAATATAATCATTTGAAAATTCTACATGTTTGGTGTTCTGAAAGTACCACACCCACACGCTTCCTTCAAATTAATGTTATTTGATAAGGCTAAAAAATACCTGGGTTTCTTTCCACAAAAACTTAGGTAGATCGGATTCTTTTTTTTTTTCTTTCTTTTTTTTCTTTAGTGCCCAAGGCAAGACATTAAATAATTAATATTCTTTCCAAAACCAAATATCAATTACGCTAGCACATTTATTAAAGCTAATTGAGCACATTACTAGGTTCTGCCGCCACGCTTGCTATCTCAAAATGCAAATCATGCTGCAACTCGGGCAGGGTCAGCATTTCGCTGGCTAAAAACTACAATCCTGTCCAAAAGTCCTTGGGACACCACGCGTAAATCTCTTACACAACTTCCTGTCTTTAGTTAGCTATTCACATCAAACTTACGTTAAATACAATACAATGTTGGACTAGGTACCTGCGAAGATTTTTTTACCAAATGCAACATTGTGCCGGGGGGAGGGGGGAATTTTGTGTCCATTTTGTATAAGGCGGGAAATTTGCTAATTTAGTTTGACAGTGTCCCAACAATTTTGTCCAGGATTGTAGGTAGGGTCGGGAAACCGGAAACCCATATATTCTTTTTTGGCCTAATGACAACGTTACATAACTTTCTCGTTACATAACGTCAAAATGATTATAATCTGAATATCAAACAAACTGAAATATCTCAACAAAGAAACAAAGAAACGAAAAATACAAAAAACGTTACTTTGTCATTTTAAGTGTTCTTTAATACAAAGCAGACTTAATTTTCGCTTTATAGACACTTCAATACAATAATTTAAAACTCAAACGTTTTTGTAGCGCCATAACCTAAAGGAAATATGTGAAAACCTGTTTGTAAGTAAAAAAGAAGAAGCAAGAAAAAACAAAATGTGCATATACAGCTAAGTACAACACAGAGACAAGTCTCATGTAATTTACTAATGCATCAACATGTTTTAAAATACAGTACCCGTACATTGTAAGGCCTGCGCTAAACGTCGCACAATAGACGAATTTAATTCGAATTAACTTCGTCAGTGATGCGACGTCGAGTTAAACGTCGAATTTCAGTCGAATATAATTGTTTTTACTTGGACTCATGGAGCTTGAAAAATGATTTCTCTAAATATGGCACCGAATTGTCACAGACAGAAGAGAAACATTTCATTCGACGCCACGATAATTCGTCGTGTAACTCGCATTATCCGCCTCACTCAGACGAATTTAATTGCCGAGACGAATTTAATTCGTGTGACGAATTTAATCGAGTTTACTGTTATACGTCGCAGTTTCATCGTATAGAATTCAAACAATTAAATTCGTCTATTATGTGACGTTTAGCACGGCTTAACATATAGCCAATTAAAGGCATGCTAGAGCCAATCAAAATACCCTACAAAAAAAGGATGTGCAAAAAAAGGAGAAATGTGTCAGAGGCAAGGGAATAGAATAAACATGTTGGAGGACACGGATTGTTTTGTTGCTCTCGACGACTTGTTGAAAGATAAAATACTAAGAAAAATGCCGTAAACAAGATCGTTAAGGCTCGTTTACACACAGGCCATTTTTGCTGCGATTTTTCTCCTCCTGACTGATGCAATCGAATATAATGACTTAGCCTTAGGAATGCGTTGGACATTCAATAGCATGCGTCAGAATGAGAAAAATCGTAGCAAAAATCGCCGGTGTAAACGTGCCTTTAATAAGCCAGTTTTCCACTTGTAAATTTTTTCGCGCGAATCGACATTTCTATTGTAAATATTCAATAGATTTCTAACTAGTTCCAGTCGAGAGCTCATAAGAAAAATTCCACTAGGTGATTTTTTTTCGCGCGAAGCGACTTTCTTTTGTTCGAATTCAATAGATTTCTAATTAGTTCCAGCGCCTAGTGGAAAATCGGCTTTACAGATCTTTCGTTTCAAAAGAAATTCATTAAACTGACAACGAAAGGAAAATTAAGAACACGTCGAGTGGCCTAGGAGGGGGAAGGAGTGTCTCAGTACTGTTTCATGTCTCAGATTACACTGATCACCTCACCTGATGCCTCAGGTAACTTTTATTACCTCACTGAATGTGTTTTCTACGTTACAGTGCATTCAACACCACTACGACTGATGTATCTCAGAATTACATTCATCATCACCACCTCAGAGGTTACTCCATTACTGTACATTTATCAGCAATTTCCAAAAAGTCCAATCAACATAGTCAATTGAGATATGGTGTGGTCAGATCCAGCAAGCTTTAAATTACATCTATAATGAGCTGTGATTTTATATTGGGTAAATAGGGACAATACTCACTGTGCACAATTCTATAATAATATTGTTTTTCACTTACTAATATTCAGATAATGTGGTGGAGTAGTTCAAATTAAATGCTATAATGCACAAGTTTGCATAAACATAAACAAAAAGACAGAACAAATACTTTCACCAAGTTTCAAAACCAGAGACTGTACTGTATGCATTCACCAGTGTCAAACCAGATACATGTACATGCATGTATGTCTCAGGTTATATACATATACATGCCACCACACCTGCCATGTTTTACATTCACCCACAGTGCAGTGTCATAGGGCATCTGGCAACCCTGTCCTACTGTATGTTTGTTTAGGCCAGTAGAAATAGATAATAAGGTTCTCATCAACACCCATATGCAATTTGAGCCCTGCGTAACAAAAGTAGTCATTCATCTTTTTCAAAAAAAGACAACTGACAATATTTTTTAATTTTGTTTCAGTTCAGTTCCATTTTCATGCAAGCCTGATTCACTGAGGATGTTTCTCTGAGGATGGTTCTGTAACTGATTCACCTTGCTTCCAATAAACTCATTTGCACATGTCATCACCCAGGTTCAACATCTTGGCAAGATCTTGCAAGATTATGACAAAATCTTTCAGGATTTTTGAAAAATCGTGCCAAGATCTTGCCAAGAGATCTTGCCAAGATCTTGCCAAGATTGTCAATCTGGGTATACCATGCAGCAATCACATGCATCATCATGTGAGGTTCAAAAGTTGAGGTTTTTGCATGATTGCATTTGAGCAATGATGTGCAAGTAATTTTGTTGTAAAAATATTACAATCATGGTGGAAGCTGACCTAAATCCTTGCTCTAATATTATTAAACTTTAAATCCTTTCTCTCTGCCTGTGTAAAAGTTACTTAACATTTATTGACTGGAACCTTTGGCAAATAGTATGTTTTGTGGTCCTGAGACCACTGATGTTTCCCTGATTGGCTCCACCATGAGATTGATGAGAAACATCAGCAGTCGGGGGACCACAAAACATACTGCTTGCTGAAGGTTCCAGTAAATAAGTATTTTATTATATACTAAGTGTCAAAGAAAACAAAAAAAGAAAGAGATCAAATCATTTCATCTCTATTTCATCACTGGTTCAGCTAGTGAACCTTTCTTTTTGCTCCATAACTTGATAAGTAGTCTTGGTCTGAATGATTTTATTATTCATCGGTTCATAACATATTATTCACTAGTTCATAACATATTATTCACTGCTCAGAGCTGTTTCACGTGATACCCTCTCACCCAATGAGATACAAGAAAACATAAACTTTGACACTTGGTATAGACTTATTATAATAATATATTATTTTTGAATTTTAGAAAATTTAGTGATGAAAGATGAAAGTTGACCAAAATGATTCACCAACTGCATGATAGATGCTGACAAAAACCTTACCATCTATTTCCCCTGGCTTTATGTAGCCACTTACACAGTAACTACAACATCCAACTTTTACTGACTGGATATTTTATAGTAAATACTGTATGCAGTGTATAGCAATTATCCATACATGTGGTATTCAGCAACTAAATTTGAAGTATATGTTTTAAGTTTTACATACAATAAACCATTAAATAAATTATAATAAATCAATAATAATAATAATAATAATAACAATAATAATAATAATAATAATAATTTTCTGGAGGATGAAAGAGAGAAGAATATGGTTAGAGGAGGTAAGGTGAACCAAACTGCGAAAGTTCAGCAACTTGTGTTCAAGACTAGGGAGAAGAGACCAGGTTATGCAGTGGAAGTGGTACCAGTTATCATTGGATGTATGGGTGGTGGTGTGGAGAAGAGTAGAAGACAAGCAAAGTGGAAAAAGTGATTGAGGAAGAAAAGAACGTAACAAGAATAGTGAGGACAATGTAACAGACAGTTACTTATGGAAGAAGAGACACTTATACGGAAAGTGTTGAGTGGATTAGTGCAATCAGAGTAAGATTCGGTTAACGTCCCAACAATTATTGGTGGGAATGTCAAATTGACAAGACTTTACTTTTTGACAACTTAATAATAAATAATCTGATTTATTAAAAATATAAAATCTTACCAAATTCTGGCACGGAAATAGGTCGTAAACAACTCTAGAATATTCGACAGAAGCCTCAATCATACAAGTCCATATAGATTTATAAACAGGACAGCTTTGGGCAGTTGATTTTGAACTTCCTTTTGATTTTACTCCACCATCGAGATCAATACATATTTTAGAATGCGATGAAAATGATGGTCTACGATCTAGAATAATTGCAGTTTTTCTGAATGGAGTAGTGCTAAATGAGCAGCTCGTATCCATGATAAACTTAGATTAAATATGAAGTTCTATCGACGCAAATGCATGATTGTTCAAGAAAATTTATAGAAAAATATCAAATGGCGGCCATGATGCTTGGTAACCAGAGCCTGCTCGCACCCAGGCACGATTGGAAAGGAGCGCGCAATATACTCCTCGACGGCTCCCGAAGGTTAGGTGCTGTTACTTGGATTCAGGTCAAGATAACACGAGCTGATCTTGATCTTTGATCTGACCACCAAACCCTGTCGTGGAGCTGCACCTATCACACCAAGAGCAGTATATCAATATTTTGTATATTTTATCAATAAAATTAAGGCCAATTCACTTAGTTTCTTTTCTGATCTCTTGTGCTATTTGTTTGTTTCCACTGTTGCTAGGTGGACGAGACTTTGAGACCACTCGACCATTTCTGCGGGGTTAATATGCATGGGCCATATATATATATATATATATATATATATATATATATATATATATATATATATATATCAAGATATCATTCAGTGCATCCACCCTTCACTGATCCATATACATATATATGTATATATATATATATATATATATATATATATATATATATATATATATATATATATATATATGGATCAGTGAAGGGTGGACGCACTGAATGATATCTTGATGTAATAGATCAAACCGACACCGCGAGGAAGAGTGTTTCATACTCCAATTAACCCCAGAAGTGGGTTGTAAAACGAGGCTATAGGGGCGAGTTTTTTAACCAACTTCGAGGTGTTTGGATATCAGATGAAACACTCTTTCGAGTGTTTGATATTGCTTCTCAAACGAATCAGTGTTTAAAGAAAAAATCAAGGTGAAAGTTGGCTTTCCAAACCTCCGTCTCGGCACTGATTTCTTTTGCTTCTATCTTATGAATTATTAATGAGTTTGAGAAGCGCAGATCGAGATGCAAAGTGATTTGTCAATGAGATGAGAATATAAACTTTTGAACTGCAAGTACAGTGAAACCTGAATCGAAATATAGTAAGGTTAGATACACTGATGAAACAGAGAACGTAGTGATTCTAACGTCTCGCGCGAAGGCCCTTCGTCACCTGAGTTTTGCGACCACCCCACATGATGTCATTTTCTGTGATTTCTCAATAATACAAGAAAAACAACAATAATAAAATGTTTGCGTGAACACTAAAAAAGTATTGCATGTATATTAAAACAAGGCAGGTATGGTTCGACTGTTTCCACTGCACTGTGCCGTTCAGTGCGATTGTGTAAATTTCTGTACGGTTCCAAATTTGTCAGGTACGATGTAAACAAGGTCTAAGTAAGTCCAACTGCGAACAACACCAATAACGAATATTTTTTATACTAGCTTATACCAAACGCTTACCCAGAGCCAAATATAACAAAACCAAACTGAAAAAGACCCGGGGAACGAGGTTGACCTGGTGGGACGAGGGGAGACGGGGTTAGACTGGAGTGGTCAGTGCTGTGCAGTGCGTGACTGCCTAGAATAAAACGGCCCGATACAATCCTGATACACATTCATGATGTGTCAGTCAAGATATTAGTCGATCTTTCTGTGCTTCGAAGGTTCAGTTTACGCGTACTTTGGTTTTCCAATCCTTTCCGTAAAATCAACACTTATATCTTAAGAGTTCTTTATATAGTGTTACCGTATTCAGGATTCTCGCAGACTTTGATAAATTCCTAATCTTATTATTTATAATTATTATTTATAAATATTAACAATTTATTTATTTCAGTTAATTTAAAATAATTAAACAATAGTAATTAATACTTAATCCAGTTAATTTTAATAATTTTAATTTATCAAAACAAATATTCTAAAAAATACAATCTGTTGTTTCGATATAAAAGCGTCAAAAGCAGTCACAATCAGGTTTATTTTTGTACTTGGTTAAAACGTGGATAACAGCCATGTTTCATTCGATGTTCTTGAAGAAGATAATAGACTACTTCTGGTGGATTCTTAGCAGGCATCCAACGTACATATATTTTATTCCAGGTTTTCATTGCTGTGTTGGTAAGATAAGCCCCAATAGCTAGACCATCGTTACCACTAAAGTGCGCATTCAGACAATCTCTAACGTTACTGCAAAATGGATTTCCTCCTATGTAAATGATTTGGTTTTCATCCCTAATCTCATACACTCCAGTTATTCTATAGCTGTCTTTTACTGTAAAGCTCTGCACAGCAGGTCGCCAGGAGACTTGGTCAAATTGTTGACGCAATTGATTCATTCTTTGCATCCATACCTCACAATTCTTTACATCTGACATGCTTAATTTCTTCTCCGTGATTATTTAGTTTTCTACAAAGAAAACAAATGGTTAGCTAATTAAATGTGTAAAATATAGTCTATAGAGCAGTATGGAGCTGTTTTACAGTCATTTTCAACATATACTTTTCATCAACTAATGTTTGAAAGTTCGTTCCGAAGTTCGCAAGTTCATTGGGAAGTTCATTTTCCGAACTACCCATTTGATTGGCAACTACAAACCTGCGAATTGTGCAATGAACTTCTAGTAGCCAGCTATTTAAGAATGTGAATCAGTTAATGCTACATAACACAGTGATATGTTATCGAGGAAACAGTAGTAGTAGAATTAACCGAACAAAACATGGCTTTACCGTTGTCAAATTCAGCAAACTCGCGTACTTTACACTATTTCGTGAATAGCCTATACATTGCGGAAATTATCGAATAAAACATTCAGCTCAAGTTGGCTGTAAATTCTAACGGCGTGCACACAGTAGAACGGCAGTAGCACGAAGGGCTATTTTTATTTTTTTCTATTTTATTTCAGTTATTTATTTTATAAGCTTTACCACAAATTACCTATTATATACAAAATGAACACAATAAAACATAATATAAGGTGGTGTCG
Organism: Corallium rubrum; assembly: GCA_964035015.1. NCBI lineage: Eukaryota > Metazoa > Cnidaria > Anthozoa > Scleralcyonacea > Coralliidae > Corallium > Corallium rubrum. The sequence continues at coordinate 38,273,204 of OZ035997.1, forward strand.
GGGTAACCACAACAGCTTTTGACCAATTACTGTGGTCCCAAATGACTGGTTATGGGAGATTAACAAGACGAATCTTTGCGGTAGAATTACTAATAACATGAGTAACATCTACTTTTGGGTAGTTTACACTTTACCGTACCCAAGTCACATCACTGTGTCAGGTTAGTGTATAAAGAAAGGCAGTAAACTCGCTAGTGGCTCGATTAGTGTACGAGATAAGCCGTAAACACGGTTATTGATTAGGATTAGGCGGTCATTAAATTGTTTGGGTTAGTTATAGCCGGTTATCAGGTGGCATAGGAATCGCTGAATTACTCGGGTACGGTAAACTGTAAAATTCCCCTACTTTTTTACGTATATGTAGATACACTTACCGTTCTTTTTACGGATATGTCAATATTATTGATCCTTCTAAAAGCAACGAAGTCATTGCATGCGTACGCTTAGACACTGACGTCTTACCATCACGTTCAAGTTTGATTGCGCGCAACTGGATTGCGTGCTTTGAACATTTTGAAACGGTTTTTCCAATTTGGCAAGCGCGAGCGTGAAATTTGGCTAGTTTATTTTAAGTTTGCTAAAGTATTTTTAAATTTGCTTAATCTTGTATTAATAATTGCCCAACTTGCGTTTTTCCCCGAAGTCATAGTTCTTCGGAGCCGTTATAAATAAAAAGTCCACTGAAACTGTAGCATGAGACTGCGTGCAGACGCTACGCAACTTGCTTGAACTATGGATAGTAATGACTAATACTGGTACTGCTATTTCGACCTCACCATATCCATGCTCACTGACCTAACCATATATCAATTCAAATATATCTTTACCGGAAAAAATAGTAAATGATATAATTATTTGTATTTGCTGCTATATATTAGAGTAGTAGAACAATGAAACAGACTGACAACGACACCAAGTATTTTTCATAATTTGGCAATTCAGCACAGATGCATATTGTTAGTGTGATGTCAAAACGTTTATACTATACTTAGTTTCTTCATCTCTTCGAGTTTTAAATGCATGCCAGACTTTGTAAAATTACAAATAAAATATGAGAATTTATTTTAACGAAAGTATATTGAAAACGATTAAAAAAAGTTGTGATATTAGCAATTTCTTAATTGAATACAATGTCGTTTCCAAAAGAAAATCAGAAATCAGAAATCAGAAAACTGTTGTTTGTAAATCGACCTTATAATTTCGACCTTGTGGCCTGTCAGCTGGCAGGCTCGCAGGTTGCGCTAATCCTGGTAACCAGGCCTTATAGTTTGCATATGGTTTGCACATGGCGTCTTCTTGATCTTTTTTATGTGTTTTTGTTTTGTGTCTATCTAAATTGTTTACTGCACTACCATCGTACTACAGGATGTCTTTCCGTGGTCGTGGCGGTGGTCGTGGTGGTTTTCGTGGCGGTGGAGGCCGTGGTGGTTTTTCCCGAGGAGGAAGAGGTGGCAGAGGAGGAGGAGGTCGCTTCCAAGATTATGGTCCACCTGAACAAGTTGTTGGTAAGTTTGTGTTAACAAGGTTTTGTTAGTCCGGTTTAATTTTAGTTTGAATTTTGCTATCATCATCAAGATTGATATTAAAATAAATAGGCCAGGCTAAAGAAAAAAATGAATCAAGTGTTTAATCACCATAATAGAATTTTACACACACTGACACACAGAATGTCCAATTTATAATAAGCTTAAATTGAGAAACGTTATTTTTCTTACTAGTTTTCTTACTTTAAACTCCAACAAACATTTACATTATAGCTAAACGTAGTTGTGAATTGATGTGGGGCTGTGTACTCAGGTGGAATACAATATAGGTAACATTCTAAGTGAATGAACCATATGTACATGGTAACAGGCAAGTTGGAGATTGGTGATGAGGCTCAGAGCTTTACACCAATGCTACCAATTATATATTATCGGACCTTTTGGTATACCGTGCACGTTTGAAAATAATGAGTAATAATACACAAAATAATAAGGAAATAATATGCCAAAAGAGGCAAAGTGCTGGTCACATTTGTTTGCACATTAGACGTATTAGGAAGTTCCTTGACCAACATACAACTCAGATCCTTGTGCAGGCTTTTGTTCTAAGCCACCTGGACTATTGTAACAGTCTCTTTTATGGTCTTCCTTCGTCCCAATTGAGGAAATTACAAGCTGTTCAAAATGCGGCAGCTCGGCTCATCTGTAACACTCCTCGATTCGATCACATCACTCCTGTTTTATATGATCTTCACTGGCTCCCAATTAAATATTGATTTTAAAATACTTCTTATTACATACAAGGCCTTAAATAATCAAGCTCCAATGTACATTAAAGAACTTCTCTCAATTAGGAAACCCACTATTTACAACCTTAGATCGTACTCTGATCCGTGTCTACTAGAACGCCCCAGACTTAAAACTCTTAAGACCCTGGGTGATCGATCGTTTTCGCTCGCTGCCCCAACTTTATGGAACGCTCTTCCCAAAACCATCAGGAATGCATCCTCAGTAGCTACATTTAAAAAACTATTAAAGACATTTTTATTTTTAGACGCTTTTAATTAATTAATGCACGTTCACGTACCATCCTTACTTGTAGTTATCACTGCAATGTATTTTTTATTAACTTAATATTATTGTAATACTCATAAATTGTATATTATCTATTGTTGTAAGAAGTGCATTTGAACATATCCATATGAAAAATGCGCTATATAAATGTAATTCATTATCATTATCATTATCACACCAAGAAGACTGAATAAGTGCATACACCAATATGCTAAGATATCAAATTTTGGGTAACTCACGCCAAGCACGAGGACAAGTCCACGCCAGAGATATCCGGTGTAGCATGCACGGAATGCACCCTGGGGCAAGTAGAGAAAAATTTTATTTGACTGAAGCTGAGATTTGAATTTGCAACCTTTGTTTTACTCCCCAACACTCTACCAACTGAGCAACTTGTACAAGGTTCAGGCTTCAAATTAACGGTGTGCAATGTGTAATTTGCACATCGTTTTGGCCCAAATCATGAAAATTGCAGATCACTTTTCAAAACGATGTGCAAAAAAAATCAGACTTGGGACTAACAAACATCCATCCATGTTTACAAGTAATGCAATGCCAATCTGTTGGTACAGGTATTATGATTTTATAAAAAGAATGCTTTCGCTTTGCTCTAGCAGTGTGTTCGCGAATCTTTGAAATGATTTTTTTTTATCTCAATGCTCAATACAAATATGACCAGACTGGTAGGGGTTATATTTTTAGCCGCCAAGACAGGTGTGAATTTTTTAGCTGTCACCAGGCCTTATGATAATACTCGGATGTCCCATATTTGGCTTTAGTGCTTTTGTTTTGCTTTTCGAAAAGCTGTTCAATTGAAATCGCTTTCTTGACTTATGGCTTCTTTATCAAAAGGCTGTACCAGCAAAGTATACACCATTGAGAAATGGAAAGAAACATTACATGCTGACTGGCTTGAGTACGACAGTGATGGCAAAGTGGTACACTCATTGCATTACAAAGTTTGCACAATGAAAGAAAACAGAATTACCTCCATGAAAAGCTTCTCACGTACATTTATAATTCGTTCAGCAGTTGTAAAGAAGAACTCGTAGTAAATCACATGAATTCAGATCAGGATGTCTCAAGACAGATTGAACAGTCTATTAAGGATTAGTGAAGAGGGTCCTTCAGTCAAGGAATACGACCCAACTGCTGCAATTCATGATCAGTGGTATGGTCAAAAGAAGCGCAGAATTGGTTTAAAGGACATGTTTATCCCAAGAAACGAAAGAAGAAAAACAACGACACGTCCGACGCAGCGCGCTGACACGCCTACTTTTCTGACCAAGAGTCCGAAATGGATTAGCTAAAATGCATTCAAAGTTACTTAATGTCATGTTTATTTATTAAAAATAGATTACAAATAACGTTTTAAGACTATTAAATTATTAAGTTTGACCATAGGTTTGACTGAGTAGTTAAGATTATGACAGAGCTATTATATTTTTAGCTTTTATTTAATCATAGTTATAATGATTTAACACTCGTTCCAGAACCATATATTTTTGAAAAATAGTTGCACATCAATTTTTCTCAACTAATTCGAACCCTGACAAGGTTAAGTTGGGAGAAAGTTGTGGGATAATAATAAACCAAATGTTGCAGGTTCAGGAGTTTTTTACTACTTGCAATTGCTCGGTTTGTTCACTTTGAGGAACACTTAATATACTGTAATCTTGTTCTCCATTTGACAACAGATAAATTGTCAAATACTGAGGAGCCTCACTATAGCATAGTAGTTGGGGTTCTTAGTGGTGACCATGATGTTATAGATGAAGTGCATTATTGTGAGGTATGGCCAAATCTTGCTCCCAGTACTCTTCCCACTCAGCACAATATTTCTGGTGCAATATTGTGGGCTGAGTACTATTGAGTACTGGTACTGCCAGAAACACTTTCTGTTTGATTCTAACAATGAACCCAAACCATGACTGAAGAAGCTTGAATTTCACTCAAGACTTTAACTGAATTGAAATAAGATTTTTGAGTGTGGTTTTTATAATTTCTTATAATGATCACACTGACACGTTGTTGTTTTATCTCATAATGATCGCAATTATTCAGGGTGATCAGTGATTGTCAGCCACCAAGATCAAGTTGTCTCCAGTGAGCATAATAGAAATAGAAATAGAGAAGCAAAACAAGAGTAAAGTGTAGTAACATGGCATTTGTGCAACACTTCCAGTTCACATGTGGTTGCATTTGCATTTGTTTACTACGAAAACACGGGTACCGTATTTGACCAGTTAAGTGCCCCCCCTGGGCATTTACACGAGCAATGGGCACTTTACACATGGTCATCTGGGTGCTAAATGTGCAGAGACTGGGACCAATGAACACAGAAATTCAAAATGGTGGGCATCTAAATGAAGACTGTGTTTAAAACGTTTCACTCACACATTAAAATTATCAAAAATAATTGCTTAAAACACAAAAATATGGAAATTTTATTGTTTACAAGCAACCAAATTCTTTGTGAAAACACCAGTGCAAAGTGTAAGTCAAATTTTAATAATACACAGTTTGTAAACAAACTTTTAGTCCAAAAAGGGGGTGCTTAACCGGTCAAATACGGTATCTCTTTAATTAATGTATATATTTCGGCAGTTTTACGTTGAGATGGTCGCTCATAACAGGTAAATATCTTATTTGGGACACAAAAAAGTGGTCGTTGGTCGTGTTAGGCTGGTGGTCACTCATTGCAGGTACATTGCTATTACAAATCATCTGTGCCAGAAAAACTGGTCGTAAACAGGCTAACAGCAGGTCAGCAGAGTCCGAATTAGTGCTTCGCAAATTGCAAATTGCAAAGCGATTTTGAAAATTGCAAAAATCTGCGGAGCAATTTTGCTGAAAGTTGTGAAGCTCATTTTTGAAAAAATGTAGTGTAATGACTAATCTAGTATCGTCTCTCACATGTACCGTAACAACTCAAAACACAATGTAATGTGAACTTTTTAGAATGTAAGGTAACATTTCAGAACATACTTTAGAGTGACTTAGAAGCATGGTGCAACTTTTCTGAATGTATCTTTAGATAACTCTTTGAACTTAGTGCAACTTCTCTGAATGAGTGAATGAAGGATAACTTATGAACATACTGTAGCATAAATTTTCTGAAATCTGAATGTACATGTAGAGTATTTTTTCAGAATGTGGTATATAATATAATTTCTTTAAATGTAGCGAAAAGTTTTCTGAACTTAGCATATAACTTCTTAGAATGTAACGCAACTTTTTTGACAGCAGTGTAACTTCTTCGAACAAAGCATAATTTTTTGGAATGTATGTGGCGTAACTTCTTGGAACATATAATGTAACTTACAGAACATATAGCGTAACTTTCCTGAATGTAATGTAACTTATAAGAATGTAGCATGCAAACAGTAGCTTGTACAGTATTCTGAACGAAACGTAACTTTTCAGAATGTAGCATAACTTCTCAGAACATAAAGTAAAAGTAAGAAAGCAGTGTAACGTTTTGAATTTAGGGTAATGTTTTAGAACATTGTGTAATGCTTTTCAACGTAGCATATCATCTCACAATTTACACGTAAATAAAAGTCTGTAAAATTAATGAAAAGACCGTCTCAAAGAGAAGATTAATGGTTAACCAGACACAGTGCTAAAAAGCGGTGCCCTGTGGCGTTCAAAATATCGCGTTAAAAATGTTGTGTCAAAAATATACTATTGATTCCGAACGAACGAACGAACGAACGAACGAACTCACACACAATATAAAGCGTTTAAAAGTTAGCTGCGCCCGCAAGCCAACTTTCAGGGCACCGCAATTGAAGGGCTGCCAATGTTTAATCATAGGCAATCCAGAAGACAAGCTTTCTGATAGCTATCTTGTTGATAAGTAAGACATCATCAGACAGAGCAAAATAATAAAGGTGCTGTTTTTGGTCGATTTAGGCAGGAATGGGTTAAAAAGATTTTACGAATAATATTACTGTCAGCATCTCTTCAGAAGTCTGGATTTCCCTGTCAGATTTGTAAATTTAAAAAAACCTACCTGAACTAAATTATAATCTCTAGACAAAAAGATATTTTACAAACTTTATCGGTAGTCACAATCCGTAGAACTGAACATAAAATCAACTGTATAATAAATACAGTTATCAATGGTTTCTATCCAATTTTTCACTGACAACCTCCTCTAAATTCAACCTCTACGTTACATTCAAAGCTTTGTCTTCTGGATTGTCTATGGTTTAGAGGAGTAACTTAAAAAAAAAGTGAAGCTGTTCTGAAGTGCTAATTTGGACCTGATGTGGTCATAAAAAGGGGGGTTGTAAAACTCAGGTTCTATACAGTATGATAATTAATGCAATGAGAAAAGTGGTAACTTTAAATTATGGCAAAACATGTTATGTAAAGTGTTCATGACAAAAACAATTGAAAGTAAGTTCAATAGTGAACTGCATTAGAAACCCCATGTTTGATTAAAAACAACACTTTCTGGTTCACTTCATACATAAAATATTGAATGGGGCCAGTTTTGGCCCCTCTCCCCACTCTTCCATGAGTTCCATCCCCTGCAATCACAGTGCATTACACCTTGCCCTTCAACATGCCTTAATTCAATCTCATTCCCAGAGCCTCCGCCTGAGAAGGCTCTGGGAACGAGATTGGCCTTAATTCTGCCTTCTGGTAAATATTCAGATTTATCATAACGCAATGGAGGCCTTGTGCTTGGTCGAGTGTGAGTGCCTCCGCATTTGCCGGTAGCCAATCTTCTATCCAGACCTGTTGATTGTGTGTCTAATCTAAGCAAGCAAAAAATTAAGTTTATAAACAAAAAGTTTGCTTAAAAATTAACTTACATAAAGTGCGTAAATGTGTGCAAAGATTCATGTAAAGTTGAAATCAACTTGGTAACCACACACGTTTAATACAGTACATGTACATGGCACTATAGTACTGGAACTCAGTACAAGTTTAAAATGTGCATGCATATAATATGTAACTGATTTTTAAAGAGTTTAGAAATGGCACAATCTCCAAAAAAGTCGAGTTATGTACATTCAAGTCTTTTATAGGGATTCAAAGGAAAACGTAATTAATGTAAAGTACCATATTTTCTGGGCGATAACCCGCACAGCAACAAAAATGTCACGTTTGGAAAAATAAATCCGCGTATTACCCGCACCATCGGATAACCTGCAGCTGCTAATAATAAGTTTGAGACCACAAAATTTTAAAAAAGTATATATATATATCCGGTATATATATATATATATATATATATATATATATATATCCGGTATATATATATATATATATATAATTAAATAACATTCACAATGAACTCATGTTTTATAACTTTTAAGCCATGCAGGAGCTTGATGAAGCACCTACATGTAGCCAATCTCAGGAGCTCAATCCATCAATCCCCTCTTAATTGTAATGTATTAAAATTATAAATCCTAAATAAGACCGCTGCAAAGTCTGTGTCAACACTACTGAAGCAAGAAGATGAACTGTGCTTTCAACTGCAAAGGAAAAAAACAAATACCACTATTTGATTGAATACACAGTACCGATTCTCTGGAAAAGCTGGTAATTCTACTGCGCATTGGAGCATGTGCAATGCGCATGCAGTTTTCCCTAGACCCTCTTCTCACAGGGGACTGAGGCCCAGCTTAGATAGCATTGAGTTAAACATAGCATTATAAATTTCCAAACACAAATGAAGTTTTTTGAAATGTGAAATCTTTTGTAAATTGTTAATTGCTTTACTTTGCTTTACATGTACAGTACTAAATATCTGTTTAATTTTTTGTTTACTGTATTTTGCTTCTTTTTTTAGAGATTGGACAATATTTACATCCTTGTGAAAATGACTTAATATGCAAATGTACCAATGAAAAAGTACCATATTTTAATGCACCTGTTTATCTTGAAAACAAATCACAAATAGGAAAAGTAGATGATATTTTTGGACCAATTAATGACTTTGTATCCTTTCTTGAACTATTAAATAATGATGCCTACTGATATTTTTATTTATGTACTGACTAAAAGACCAACCAAGCTGTTCACTGACTGGTTGACATTGATTGATTTCAGATTAATTAATTAATTGATTGATTGATCAATTGATTGGCTGGCTGATAAATATTGACTAATTGATGGCTGACTGGTTGACATTGCTTGAATTTTGATTGATTGATTGATTGATTGATTGATTGATTGATTGATTGATTGATTGATTGATTGATTGACTGGCTGGCTGGCTGTTAAACATTGACTAATTTATGACTGGCTGGTTGACATTGATTGATTGATTGATTGATTGATTGATTGATTGATTGATTGACTGGCTGGCTGGCTGGCTAGTAAACATTAACTAATTTATGACTGGCTGGTTGACACTGATTGATTGATTGATTGATTGATTGATTGATTGACTGGCTGGTCAACATTGATTGACTGGTTTATTAATTGATTCATTAATTTAAAACAAATGTAACTGTAAATGTGAGCAGCTGAAGTGAATAGTTGAGTAATTACAGAACTTTACCTTGACAACCAAACAAGTACTTTTCAGTCAAGCTAGGTGACACTATGAATGCAAGCAGTTTTAATGATAAGCAAAAGGTAATGTCTTGCAGGAAGCCCTTTTCCTATTTTTCATGCAACTTTTTTATGTAAGTTTTATGGAATTAGCTCTGAGCACAAATTGGAACATCCAATACCCTACAAGTATGTGTATATTTATATTTAGCTGTAGAATCCAAGTGATGTAAATCATGCTGTGTAAGTATAATCACAAAGAAGAAAAAGCCCAATTTGCAGAATTGACATCTGCAGAAACCATGTTTCATTTTTTTGGATGTTCCTAAAGTTCGTTTCTGTTAAACATGCTCAAAATCTCTTATTAGATATTAGCCTTATTGGTACATGTGTAAATGTACTGTATGGTTGTTAATTATCTCATGTATTATCTTAAGTGACAGAGTTAAATTATAAGCACGACAGTTCTACTGATACTAATTTTTTAAACCTTATTTTAGTTTTTTATAGATCCTGCCAAACTTCTACCATTAATGAGATTCTTGCCAAGGCCTGCTGGACAAAAAGGTTTGTTTGGGTCTCACGTGTGTGTTTGTTGGTGGATAGTGTACATGTACTCTATATATAAAAAAATGTGCAGACACTTCCAGTGAGGCAGGTATAAAAGTTGGATCGGATTGTATCGCTGGCAAATAAAACGTATTTTTTTTACTTTAACCAATGTGGCATTATCTTTACGACCAATCAAAATCAATCACATTTCTCTCTGACGAAGGGCCTTGGCTCAAAACGTTAGACTACAGTACTACGTTCTCTGTTTCGGCAGTATATCGAACCTTATTATTTTTCGAGTAGAGTTTACCGCCTACTATAGTTTATATGCTAACACAGTAACCAGATCAGGGAATTTGCCAGTGATCCGACCAGATCTGATCCAACTTTTATACCTGGGTTTTGTGTCATATAATAGAGAATAGTAAATGCATGAAACATTTCAAAGATGCAAATGTTTTAGTGAAGTATGCTTTAAAATGTAGACGGCATATTGTCTTTGAGTAATCAACTAGAGATGTTAAGCCGGCGGGTCGCACACGTTTTGGGCTTTTGACTAAAATCGAACGTTACGTGTGCTGTGTCATTATTGAGCAATTGTGTCATTACGTGTGCTGTGTCATTATCGGCCGATTTTTATCGGACAATATCAAACTGGTTTGATATTGTCCGATTAAAGTCGGTCAAAATATTGCATCATGCCGTGTGTGGCGATCAACAATTTTTAGCGTTCACTGATCACTCATTATTCTTCCTGAAGTTATTTGGTTTGATGATCGTAAAAATGGTGGCTCCAGCTGCTTAAAGATGTCAGGTTTTACATGTAAATGGTACACTTGTATGTTATTAAAACACCGGTTTTTATCGGTTGACCAGCCAATAAAAATCGGCCGACTAAAATCATAGCATGTGCGCCCGACTTTATACCAAAAGAAACACATGAAAATTGCAAAGAAAATTTTCACTAAAATGCAAACAGAGCCTTGAGTTTTCGGTAATAGCGGCAGATCAACTTGTGATATACAGATGCCATTTTTACCGAAGCTGTTGACAAGTCTTGTCTAAATCAATGTGCAAGGTATATGTACATACATGATCAAAGATGGCTGCGCTGAATGTTAAAATTATCCCGTGCAGTGCATGGTGCGTTCATAAGCAAAATCGACTAATTTCAACTAATTCATACCCTGGTAATATTTTGCCGTTTGATACAAGCACTTGCAGACACAATAGCTACTGCAAGTAGGCTATATGGAGTTGTTGTCGTGTGACTACAGCATCAAAACTAGAATGCTTTATGAGGCTTTAGCATTATACATGTATTTGCATAGACATTTTCTTCAGAGGGCAGCAATGCTGCACAGACACAATGAATAATATAATTTACACTGTATGTTAATTTGATTATTTATGTATATTTGTCATTAAAATCATGTTTTGTTACATCAGTTTGATTACGAAGACTTAGACATGCATTCAGTTTGATTACGAAGACTTAGACATGCATTGCTAAAATTCGTAGCATACAACATCTATGCGTTTGCATAAATGCGATTCTTTGTTTCTTAATTTCAATATAGGACCACGTGGTGGAGTAGGAGGACGAGGAGGTCGTGGACGAGGTAATTACACTGTTTTCTTTACACTAAATTGTTTGACGGCAACATATGGTGGAATGTAGTTTGAATTATTCTGAATTAATTAAAGAATGAACACGAGATATTCTTAACTGAACCAGGAATCCATCTTTCAACATCCAGGATAATTTTGATACCAATTTGTTTTTATCTTACAGGTGGCAGAGGAGGAGGTGGCCGTGGAGGAGGAAGAGGATTTGGGCGTGGTAGAGGCGGTGGTAGAGGCGGCGGTAGAGGCGGTGGTAGAGGAGGCTTTGGCGGTGGAAGAGGAGGCTTTGGGCGTGGTAGAGGAGGACGAGGAAGTAAGTAAATGATAACCTATTGATATGTTTGTATCGTTTTAAGAACGTTTCACTTGTAACTGTTATACTTGAAGTCTTCATACATATAATCAGTCAAAGAAATATGGTATCAGCTGTTATCACAAAAAGAAAGAATTTATTTGATGCAGTAGCTTTAGAGAAAACGACTTTTCTCACATACTGTAGTGCATGGTTGTAAAATTGCTGTGAAATTATTTGCATGCATGACTGTACGATTGCATAGACCAAAGCATACTGAATTTTTACTGACTTCAGTACTGTTATTTATCAGTTGGAGAGTTGAGGAATTATGCTTTGAAAATAAGATTTCGATGTCTCCGATTTTCCCCGTGCCCCACAAGTTCTCTCGGCGGCCCTGCTAATTTTAAGGTGTAAACCCAGCCTTTTTGCGAATACCTATATGCATGTACTGTGGAATCTTCTGCTGTAGCGGACTTACGTGTAACCCTGATTGTCATATGTTGGCGACTTCTACCGCCAGCATGCTGGTAAAGTTGACAAAAGTTCAACTTCAGCGGCATGCCGGTGATAGAATGTCATGGAAACATTGAGTCAAGCTCAATGTCGCCGGTATGCCGAAAGTATACGAGTCGCCGGTGTATGAGAACCAGTTTTCAACGAATCGTCTCATGTTTTCGAAATGCTATTTTGTTAATAATTCTACATGCAGTAATATACATGAGCTTATACTAATAGATACCCATTCAATTTAGATCGATAATGAAGAGCACAGAATGGTTGGCTATAGGATCTGAGAACAATCTGGTTTTGTTGAATCACCCATGCACAGTTTGTCTGGTAGATATAACTGTCAGTTGGTTCTGCGGTTGGTTGTATATTCTGACCTGGTGACTTTCATCAAACAGAGACATGTCTGACACGTGACAATATCATTTAACATTTTAAGAGGCAGGACGCTTATAATGTGTGGAATATTTTACTAAACGTTTTCTAGCCGTGTTTACACTGCAAGCCTTGGCCTACTTTTTGGCAGTGTAAACACGTCCTGGGCTGGCCTAGGTAGAATATCTGGGCTTGCTTCTTTTGTTGGCCTATGCTTTGGCCTTGGCCAGGCTTGTGCCAGTGTAAACACGACACATTTACCCCGGGCCAGGCCACGGTCAGACCATTGCTTGCAGTGTAAACACGGCTTATGAATGCCAGTTTCCGGACTTGGTATTTGAACTTATAAATATTGCGTCAGTTTTTAAATTATATGTCTATTCAACGCCTAGTGAAATGTTGTCCAAATATATAGTTCAGCCATCCATGACTATTGTAGTTTTACTTCTAAATTCACGAGAGCTCTAACAAAATTAAATCGCGAATTTTATTGGAGTTCCTTCGAGTGTAAAAGAATCGCAGTCTCTAAGAACAAGAACTTTTTAAAATATTCTGTGTTACATCCTCTAAGTTTCATGCCACTTTTTATAATAGAAATAAATAAATAAATATATATATATATATATATATATCTGGCGTGCTTCTTGCAACTTGTGTAAAGTATGGCTTCCAATGATTCGGGGCAAGCGAAGGAGACGATGAATCGGTGTGTTGCTAATTGTATTTTAGTAACAGAAAGCAACAATTTAAGCCCACACAAACTTCTCATGGTATCATGCGTTTCGACCACGCGGTTTGCGAAGGATCTTGGTATACTCGAATGCAAAACTCGTCTAACTGAAATTGCAAAATCCCCCCGAATGCAAAACACGCCCAAATGAAAAATCTCCCCGAATGCCATACCCGTCCAAATGAATTATTCGTCCAAATGAACCGTTCAGAGTAAAAGCTACCTCAGAAAATTAGCAGTTCAGAGTAAAAGCTACTGGCGGTTATTACGCGTCGTAATGCGCCGTATATCTAGCATAGGCGATCAAAAAAGAAGATGTGAAAAAGAATATGGGTCGGAGAATTTTTGAATCTACAGTAATTGGGTTTCTGAAGCGGCATTTTCTGTATTCTGACAGCACTTTTGAACAAACGTTTTAAAGTTTTAAAACATGAGTTTGATGGGTATAACTCCCACTATAATAACCTGTCATTTATTGATGATGAGTCATTGCTTCTGGGGGCTAAACCCCTTTACAAAAATTTCTCCTACCCTAGAGCAATCAACAGTTATTTTGCAAGCTTTTCCGAGTCAAATTGGATGCTCACAGTGTACCGATGCAGAAGTGTGTCTTCAGAAAAACCATCGGTAACGATTTCCGTCCCGAATACGATATCCAAAGAAAATCATTGATACTTTCACTTTTAGTCAGAAAACTAAAAAGTACTAAATGATTGAACAAACACACCTCATTGACATTACTTAATAATTGCAGTGCATCATACATCCATCATGTTAATAATAATATTCGTTTGTCTGGTATTCCGCTTAATATAATTCTTTATTACAACGTGTGTGTCTTTGTTAGACTTTTGTTCTGCTATAAACTGTAAATCTGTAATGCCATAAAAACCTGGTTAAGCGTGTTACTTATACAGTAATTTTAATCCATGGGCTTACTATATATTGGCTTATATTATATTTTAAAATAAAAGCCAATCGTACTTTCAATAAAAAGAGGCATACAAGATTTGATATAAAAACGAGTACTGTATATAATATATAGTCTTTCTTTTCTGAAAAGTCCTTGCCTTGAATTCCGGATGTAGTTTCGTATTTCGTTGTTTTTTTTTGTCGCAGCTTGATGTCATGCACATGAATGTTAGGGAATAGCATTCGTGGATCACTGCATGTTTGCTCATTGACAAGCTATTAGTCATTACTCAATCATTTATTACGATATTAGTCAGTTTCTTCGAGTACATACTAAGGCCTAGGCTAATGACATAGATTTAAAGACTAAAGAGACAAAAGAAAATCATCGATTGGTTCATTTGTTTGGTCCTCGTTCCCAATTGTATACGTCTTGTTTTTGGTTCATCTTCACCCAGACTCCGGTAACGACTAATCGAAGTTAACGCTGGGTGATTGGGATCACCGTTTCGAGTAGTCTGGAGCTGTAGTGCTTGAGGATTGTCTTTTCGCTGTTCAATATGGGTGATATCGCGTATCACTTGGAAGCTCAAAGACGACAACGAGTAATAGATAAAAAACATGATGCTTTGGCGCGTATGGGAAGTAAAAAGGTGAGTACTGCCGAGGTGCTGGAAAAAGGCGATCATGGCTATATGCCATTGTTGTAAACCAGATTCCTTCTTTAATAAATTTGACATGGACCTTAAACTGCGGCATGCATATAAATTACAATTCATGATTGATTTATCATCTCTGACCTTCCACGACACGGATCTTGTCTGAGTGGTTTCATTCTTTCTGGAACTGAGCAGTTTAGTTTAGTGTTTAGCACTAACACGCGGTAAGATAATGTGCCGCTAGATTATTTAACACATAACTGGAAAAGACTTAAAGGCTGAAAGTTTTTGCTTGCCGCTAGTAAGAATAGATATTTTTCATATCAAGCCAACTGGTTTCCCACATGCCATGATGCCAGTCATCAATTCATTGCCCTGGCAACCGGACGACTCCATTGACAACAAAAAAAATTCAGCAATTAATTCAGCTAGAAACTTTCAGTGGATAAAGAGAATGAACTAGTAACAGACCGACTGAAAAGATTGCAAAGGCAATGTTACCAGACTATAAATCCGACGTCCGTTTCTCGAATTCTAATTACTGTAGTCGCCTTTTCCCCAAACGTTTCCGTTGCCTAGCAACATACGTTTATCTGGATTGAACAAACATGGCGATCGCTTATCATATGGAAACGCTGCGAAAGCAGCGTGTTCTTGACAGAAAAAGTGATGCTCTTGGCAGAATTACACTGCATCAGGTACCACCTATTACCACTATTAAAACATACCGTTTTTAATTTCATGAGAGACTTGAGTCAACGTTTATCTAATATTTTATAGCAAATATTATTTAATCTTTGTCTCGTTCTTTGTAAACAGAATTCAACATCAGTCAACACAATGTCATAACTGCATTACGCCTTTAGTTACATTAATGTTTAGTCTAATCTGAAATTTGGTGTATTTTTGCTTAGTTATTACGCTGGCCATGCAGGATAAGATATGAATATCTCAATCAAAAGACTAAACAGTCTGCTAATAATAGCGGGAAAAAAACAAAACATTTTTATAAGGTTATTAAAATAATCGTCAATTTATGCACATGATCAGAAGGTTTCAAATGTTCATAATAGACTGAATGTTCGATGTACTTTAATAACTTGTAGTTCTTTTAGAATTTATGGACTAATGGCAATAATTTTTATATCGATAGTCTTGGCCTTTGACTGTCTACTTTGTTTAATATAGACAAGTTTGATTTGGTTTTATCCTTTACTTACAATATGACGGTTGCATGCAGCGTAGACAAGTCTCTGGATTGTCTATGCAGCCTATGCATGCAGTTAAATACATTTTGCAAATGCTGTTGTCATGGAGACAGACTGAGTCGTTTCTGAATCAGCTTTTATAAAGCCTTTAATAAACTTGGCTTTTGACTGCATCAGCTGCTTTGCTTGTTCAACAGACACTCCCAATAACTTCAAAATCTTCAACCAAGGGTCCCTATAATATTTCTTGGTTGGTTTTTCCTTAACAGTTTAGGCTACATGTGCACTGCATTCAGTTGATGTTGCAACGTAGAAAAACTGCCTTGTTCTTTTGAATTAAAACTGATTTAAAGTTAGAGTATTAAAGGGTTAGGTTTAGAGTTATATTCAGGGTTAGGTTTGGATTTTGGTTGTAGATTAATAACAATAAAGAACAGTAGCGTCGAGAGGGGAGGGGGTGGGGGTGAGTGGGTGGTTGGGGTAAGCGGGGTAAGTAGCCCGGGGCAAATAGGGTCCCATAACATTTTAGTCCAAGAAATTTAACAGAAACTTCATCTGTTTTTGTCCATTTAATATGTTTATAAAGGCAGTATGCGTATGACCAATCATAGAATATTTTAGCTTGAGTTAATGCTTTTGTTGTAAAGATTGTCATTCAGAATACTCGATAAAATGATGGTATTAAAACATTGATTTCAGTGGGGGGCCCAACTCCAATGTTTGACCCAGGGCCCATCCCGACTCTCGACGACCCTGATAATTAAAGAATGGCTATATACATTGTTCTTACATGTAAAATATGATGTCACATAGACAACTTCACAGATGGTCAGTGGACAAACTTAGTCCAATCATAAACTGCCAAACTGCACTCTAGCTTTAATAGCTAGATCATAATTTTAAAAATAGCACAATATATTACCATAAATTCTAAGTAACTTGCTTTCTGGCAGTGTGATATTGAAAACACCTGCCAGTGGTGACTTGCATTAAAATATGGACAATTATTGAGTGATGTTTAAGAATTACTCGTGTCTATGTTATTTGATAAAACTGAATGATATTTAAATGAGCGAATTTTATGTATTAAATTTTTTTTTTTATTATTATTTTCATTTCCTGTTGGAATGGAGAAAAAAAGAAAAAACTAAATTACAACAGCTGTTCCTACAATATGCAGTGGTCTAAATTAATTAAATATTCAAAAACAGTATTAAATAGTCTGCAGGTATTATAACGAGTGAAGAAAGATGGACAAAGAATTCTTCTAAGGTATATATTACAAAAGCTGCATTTACATGTACCCGGTATAATAATACACATACATTATACACTTGTTGACTGGTGCCGAGGGAAACATCGAGTTTTACGGACCCGAAGGCTTCAATGTCACCCGAGGGCTTTAGCCCGAGGGTGACATTGAAGCCTGAGGGACCGCAAAACTCGATGTTTCTCGAGGCAAAAGTTAACAAGTATTTTTTTATATACCAAAGACTTTTAAAATACAAAATACCAAGTTGACTCGAAACTTACAAAAGGCAAAAAGACTTACCAAAACACTTTGACTTTGTCTTCGTAATTTCAATTCAACTAAACAAATACACCAGACTCAACAAGTACAAAGAACAGCTTTAAATTTATCCAGGTTTTCTTCAGGCCTTCTTTGAAGAGATGTACAGATATTCTTTCCTTTGGAAAATGGACTATTTCGTACAAAACAAGCTCGAAACAGCTCTTGTTTTCAAAATGTTCCAAAAAGTCCAAAGTTCTTGATCTGATGCAATAATCATTGTGTATTCACGTGAACAACGCATGGTTAAAGCTGACGTCGATCAGAGGGAAACATTGCACTGTTTCCTTCTTCATTGTTGACGTCAGAGGGAAACAGTGCAATGTTTCCCTCGGCAAAAAGAAACATTGAGTTTGTTGAACAACACGTGACCATGATTTGACCAATAGGATTTCATCTTTGGCAAACGAAAGTCTTTGGTATATAACAAAATGATTTAATATTTCTATTGCGCAAATTAGCATGTGGATATGATCAAATGCGCATTACAAAGCTACAGATGGCTTATCAAAGGTGCTTCAAGCAGCCGCCATACAACACAGCACAGCCACGGATTACAACTGAGACCTAGGTGTTGATTTTATTGAGGGGGGAAAACCGGAGAACCCGGCGAAAAACCCTCGGAGCACAGGAGAGACCAACTAAACTCTACTCACATGACTTTCAAGCTCGAGAACGGGGTCATTCCCAGACAGTCACCCATCCAAGTACTAACCCCGTCTAACCGGGCTTAACTATTGGTGAGAGGCAGTGCCCTAACAGCACACGCCACCTGTGCTCCCCAACCACATGAAAGTGGCTGGCTTACAATAATGTATGCATGTTCATATAATTATTTTATACAGTCACTTACCTGTCACGGACTGAAGCTATAACCAGCTTGAAATATTGGGGGGGGGGGGGGGGGGGGGGGGTAAGTATGCATAATTGGTAGATTTTTTTATTTGTTTTGGACTTTAGGGCTCTATAGTAAAAAGTTCAAACTATAGCTAGATCTCTACCATATTATTTAACACACAATACACAAATCCTTATTTTATACACCAATCTTTAATTTAGTGTAAACCAGGAACCATTTTCAATTCAAATATTTTCAAGTGACTCATCAGTTCCTGTTTTAACATGAATAGCCAAATCCTTGTTTTAGTATACAATGGCTCACCAATTTTCCTAAAACATCTACAAAAACAAAAACAGCGTCTTCAGAAGTGTTAAATAAAAGAAAAATATTCGTTGAGTCCGTGACGATGAATGGTTCAAATTTTGAAAATGAGACGCTTTTCGTGGCTTTTGGCTTTTGCGGCTGTCATTACCACCAGAAATGGGTGAGATGGGCCGATGGCACAAACTCAGTTTCATGTCCGAAATATGATGGTTGACACTATTGAAGTGTCGGGCGACAGGCTTGACTGATCAACATCGTCGTTCCTCAGGAAACCAAGATATTCAACAACCTGTCAGATAAACCTCTGCCAGTTTCGCCGATGTAGAGCATGCGACATTTACTGAGAGAAATGCAGTAAACCACGTTAGAAGAGGTGCAAGTGAATCATGCTGGATAACAAAATTAGATTTAGCTAGGTCCCTAAATACATGTGGCGGAGTTAAGCTGTTAATAGAAAATATAGAGATATGGTTTGGAAGCTCAACAAGTCATTGTTTTATGTTTTTGTTCAGGTTTATGAAAATTTTTGCACTTTCACAGTTACTGAACATATTGTGTTTTCTGTATAATGAAGCAATCATCCAATAGCAACGTTTGGGTTCAATCACTCAACCGTACTGTTTAAATATTAATAAACCTAAAACAAAGGATTTGGCACCTTCGTGTACGTTTCAGCAAATTCAGCATGAATCGTAGCTTGATTGTTAACCGCTTTGAAGTTTGCCGGGTTTCCAAACCATGTCTATTTTCTATTAACTATGAGTTAGTAAAAAACACGTGTAACAACGGGTACGGGAGCAAGAAAAGGTACCCGCTGATGCCAGTAGATTTTTTCTAAGGGCACTACGCACTAAACCATCACGAATATTCACTACTTTTATTTCACTGTTTACTATTTTAATAGCCATATCTGTAAAGTGTAAATAATTCAGATACTAAGTATTACATTCCATCAATCCGATTTATCAGTTATTAATTTGTTAAGTCTGTTTTTTAGGTGGTTTTTAAGTCTTGAAAGAATTGTCACATTCCCGTCTTGATTTCTGTCAAATATATAAACCGCTTACAGTATATTCCTAGACTTAGGTCGTTCTTTATCCTCTTTTGGCTGCTCAGTTTCAAAGGAATTCTTCACGATCTGTCGATCTGTAGTCGTATTTTTCATGCGGCCTGTATATACCCACTACCCAGTGCCAAACGTTTTGCAAATTTGGAATGTGAAAGCAGTTAAAGGTTCGCCGACAAACGTAGTTTTTGGCATTATTTTCCACCGTCAAAGTACTTTTAAAACTTAATACTGTACTCCGTCTTTTTTGTCCCGAAGTATGAAATAATGAAATCCTCTTGGCCATATTAATCCACAGTGCATTTTATACTAAACTGGAAAACAAAACTTTTTTAAAACTAATTTTATAGGTCTGAAATAAGGCTGGGTAATATTTTTTTTACGAGACGAAAGCTTAGGTGGTGTGCAACCAGTATTTCACCAAAAGTACTGCATGCTATAAGAAGAATCTGCGTATGAACTACAAATAACGCCGATGAAATAAAGTGTGTAATTATTGGGGGTATTACCTGGGCAATTATCGATGTTGAGCATTATAAAACCAATCGTAACATAAACCCTAATTCTAAACCTCAATTATCTACATTACATCGCATCGCATTGCATCACATCACGTCACATTGCATCACATCACATTACATCACATTACATTACATCACATCACATTACATGACGTGACATGACATTACATTACATTACATTACATTGCATTGCATTGCATTGCATTACATTACATTACATTACATTACATTACATTACATTACATTACATGACATTACATTACATTACGTTACATTACAATACATTACATTACATTACATTACATTACATTACATTACATTACTAAAGTTTATGATACATTAACTTTTTTCTAAGGGTGAACTGGAGAGGACGAGAGAAGATCAATTTGAAAGACGGAGAAGAATCTCTTTTGAACAAGACCAAGTCAATGCTAAAGAACGTGATTATTATTTAAAAAATATGGGTCGAATGGATAACTCTGAGAATAATGGCCACACCCAAGGCAAATATATTGATATGATCAAAGAACGCCAACATGGAATCAATCGTAACGACTTACGTCATCAAGCTCGCGAACTGCGCGACAATTGCCTGTACATGGGGCCTGTGAACGAATACTTTATGGCCTGAAAAAACAAACGATGGCCAGATTGTGCCAACACATCTGGATTTAGTGTTTGTAAAATACATATCTTTTTTTTAAGATCTCAAATAAAAATGTATACCGTATTAATATAAAGTTTACTAAACATGTGTTATTGATGCAGTTTGATTGTGCTTTGTTTTGTAACCAGGGATGGTAAGTCACAACCATGATCTAAATACCTGAGCCTTATGGTTTACTTTTACTTTACATTTTACAAAACACTGAGATAATATTTCCAAAGACCTTAAGGGGATTGATGTTAAACATGGCATGGGTGCATATGGCATGCGATTTTCTGGGTCATTAAATAAGATTTGATAGTATAGATTTCTTGCACATGACGTAGAAACGGTCATCTGGAGTGCAACTTCAAAGTCTCGACGTTCATGAACAGAGCAAATTATTAATAAAAATTTCATTGTTTAGAAGATTTGTTCTCTACCAAGGGAATAGAAGGTTTCACGGTAGCGCTTGCCATTTTGTATAAGTAGTATTTAATAATGTAAAGTCACATACCATTTAATTAAAATTTAGTTTGCCCCACTTGAAAAATGGTGGCCGCTATCGCGAAACATATATATGTATATATATATATATATATATATATATATATATATATATATATATATATATATATATATAAATGATATTGGGCATTTCACTCGATTATATATATATTTCACTCGATTATATTATATATATATATATATATATATATATATATATATGTGTGTGTGTGTGTGTGTTGTGTGTGTGTGTGTGTGTGTGTGTGCAAGTGGTCTGTGGCAAAATTTACTGACGTAATAGATGCAAAGAGAACGATCATAAAGTAATAGATCTTGAATTTGGAACTTTTCGACTATATTACAACTCGACAAAATCATTCTGCACCATCACAGCTATATTTAGGATTGCTAACCTTAAAGCCTCATGCATGAAGAGCTTGGTATACCTCACCTGTTGAGCCAGTGAACAAGAAAGTACCTTGCACATAGTTATCTTGAACTTTGTCTGCTTCACTCTTTAGTCTATTGGCGGTCAAGGTTCGAGCAAGTTCGACAATTCATCATCAAAACTAGCAACATCCTGCGAATAACGGTCTTCTGTTATCAAAATATCATCTTCATCTTTGCACACGATAAAAAAGCGAAGTGTACAACACAAATATTTTGTTCTCAAATATATCATGCAAATAAATTATATTCTTGTCTTCAATCGTTGCGCCCTGCAGGGATTGTATATGCGCTATGGCGAGAATGGAGATTCTCGGTATTTATCTAAAGGCTAGTTTCCACTCAGGAAAATCTTCCGTAGGATAGGAATGGCCAAGGAAAGTTTCTTTTGTGTTAAAGTCATTAGTTCCGACCGAGAGCTCACAAGACAAAGAAAACTTCCCTGTCCGTTCTGGTCCTGAGGGAAATTTTCCTGAGTGGAAACTATAGCCTTCTCAAACTCATTAATAATTCATGAGATAATCAATCAATCAGAAGCGCTGAATTGCACCACGTGAAGGGACTTGAAATACCAGGGAAGTACTGGGCAGAGGACTTGAAATATTATTTCCAGTCCAAGGACTGGAAATAATATTTCAAGTCCTTGGACTTGAAATATTACTTCACACAATCGGTTATTCATCCATACGCTAATTACTAATCACTAATTCATTTTGGGAATACACTAAGTGATTTTGAGAAGTCATGTAAAGGCCTCCAATTCGGACTAGACCGGGTTTTCAAGTACGAGGAATTCGTTCCAGTCCGAGGCGAAGCCGAGGACTGGAACGAATTCCTCGTACTTGAAAACCCGGTCTAGTCCTCATTGTTGGCCTTTACGTATTACTTAAAGGCAGTTTTCCACAAGGCGAAAAATGTCGCGCGAAGCGACATTTTCTTTTGTCTCGCAAGCCCTCGAGTGGAACTAATTAGCCAAGACAAAAGAAAAATGTCGAGTCGGTCGACAAATGTCGCCTAGTGGAAAACCACCGTTAAGCCGGTTTTCCACTAGGCGATTTTTTTCGCGCGAAGCGACTTTCTTTTGTTCGAATTCAATAGATTTCTGATTAGTTCCAGCTCAGAGCTCATGAGACAAAAGAAAAAGTCGTTTCGCGCGAAAAAAGTCGCCTAGTGGAAAACCGGCTTAAGGGTCTGTTTATATGGAGACGCGCTATCCGGCCAGCCGAGTTATACTTCCGTTCCCACTTAGGGCAAAAGGCCCTGGGTACGAGGTTGGAGCAAACACTGTTTTTCCTAACTCTCCCTGACGAGAACTCGTCAATGGCAGCCGGGATCTCGGCAAGGTGGAATAAACATTTCCCCATATAAACACTTTTCCTCGGGTGACTTGGCATAGTGGGATGAATTTTCTATATTCGTTATTTTATGTCACTTTCTTGCCAGATAACTTGCCGTTCATATAGACAGAATGTAAAGTTTATCCCGGCAAACCGGGGAAACTCGGTTGCCCGAGTAACTCGCCTCCATATAAACAGGCCCTTATACCTATATTGAGCTCTCGCACATATTCCCAAGCTGGGTGGCAATTCCATATAAACAAAAGGATTACCATTCATTATTTGGTCCACTAAACGTCAGTACTTTGAAGTTGCCACTCAACATGGCGACTTTGACGTCACCAGCAAGAGCCCAATACGCTAACCTGACACATGCACTTCCATATAGTAATTTTAGGGATTTCAAGTCTATAGGAATATCGATGGTTTGCAATCAACCCCCATCTTTTACACTGACATTAATGACCGTAAACCCGTCAAGCGTACACTGTCAATTTTTTTGAGTCATGGCCATCTCAGTGGGGCACTCGCTCGAGTTGTTTCAATAGCTTCTCAATTAACACAAGTATAGATTATGTCTGATTGGATAAGAAAATTGGATAGTTTGCATAGATAATTAAGATGTTTGAGGAAAATTCTTAGTGATGTTCCTGCGATCATATGCATGCGTCTTTATTATTGGATGATTTGCTCATGAATCATTGAGAAATACTGTTAAAACGTTGATTAATAATATCATAGTTAATATCATATCAAGTTATAAGACACTAGTGGCCTAAATTTGTTTTTTTATGAGTTAAAACGATTTTATTTAACCTTTTCTGCGACTCTTAAACAAAGTATTCATTATTTTACACTGTACTTAGAATTTCCTAAACGAGTGGGAGTGTTTTACCAGGGGTTACAAACACGAGAGGACAATGAAAATCACGAGGCCGTTAACCAAATAATTTTCATTTCAAATCTGTCATCAGATACAGATCGGCCGCGAATCAAATCAGATCAAATGGACGCATCTGAACAGCCATGTTTTCAAACTATTTTTCAAGTTGGAGTGATTTTAGCTAATAAAAAGTTTATGTAAATCAGGGCGAATCGGTATATTGATTAAATATTCATTTCTTTTGAATTTTCTTCATGAATTTTTAATGAATTTGATTATTTTTCGAATGTTTTACAAACACAAGAGAACATTGAACATTGAGGTAATAGGCCGAGTGATTTTTTGTTGTTCTCGAGTGTTAGCAACCCCTGGTAAAACACGATATTTATGAAATAACTTCTCAATAGACGACTTTCAGGCTCATGCGCAGTAGCAACTTTACTTCAAATTTTCATCGGAGGTAAAAACAACTGTTTTAGCTGGAAAGATCATATTAAAAATAGTAAAAGTGCAAAGTTTAAAATAAATCGGATAAATAGTGCGAAAGCTACGCTCTTCGGAAGTTTTGTTCTCCACTAGGGATTTAATAGGGATTTTGGCTTGGCGTGTAACTCCCGCCCGCCAAGCCAAAATCCCTATTAAATCACTAATAAATCCCTGTTGGAATGGTCAACTTTCCGCTTGTGAAACTTTTCCATTTGTTAAGCAATTCGTTTCAAACTTTGCACTTCTACTATTTTCAATATGCTCGTTCCAGCTAAAACAGTTGTTTTTATCTCCGACGAAAATTTGAATATTTGTTGCTACTGCGCATGATCGTGAAAGTCGTCTATTGTCAATTATAGTAAAGGGACTTGGTGATATTGGTGCATATTAGATTAGACGATGGTTTCACGTTGAATTTATAATTAAGAAATGTGGTAATACATGGTTCTTTGTTTGTGCCGTTTATTATCTGATTTCTTAATTATAAATTCAGTTTGCGCGACCTAACCGGGTTTCAAAACTCATGCAAATGACCACATATTTTTCTCTGATTGGTTAATTATATATATAAACTAGAAATACATGAATGCAACAACCCCTCGCCGGCTTTTATTAAATGCTTTTTTGAAACAACCATGATGTACAGCCAATATAAAAAACAAACAGATATATAAACAAATGATAATCCTCAAGATAATTCTACATATCAAAGCAAAACTTAGGTTTCATTGTTAAACTCTGGTTGTACAAAATATGTTTTTAGGAGGTTTCAAAAGGGATTATTTTAACAAGCTTTAAATGGCTTCCCTATGCATATGCATTCATGTTTTGCAAAGGCAGAATTAAAAGTCAACAGCTCAAAAATTACATTTAAAATAGAGTCCGAGATAAAAACAAATCGCTAGAATCAGATTCTAGAAAGAAGTATTAAACAGACAACGTTTCAGTCGAAAATTTGGAAATACAGCCAAAAAAATCGCCGAAGCCCATGAGTATTTACATGTAATAATACATTTAAGCTTTATATAAAGGTAGTGTTTTAATAGTTTTAAGTTAGCTTTAATTGAGCTGATTTGGACGAGCAAAGGGAAAGCATGAAAACGTGAAGCTGTATATTGTTTAGGTTAATAAGCGAAAACATGAAAACAAAAAGAATCCTACCGAATTTTGACCACGGAGTTACTACAAACAGACTGAAACAGTGCATTTCAGATCGAGTTTTTGTTTACCATAAGGGAATTTGGTTTCTTCAAGTTCTCTGGTTTCTCTTCAAGATTTATTAAACGAGTTGTTTGTATCCTTCTTTTCTTCGTGCTCCATTTCCTTTCATTTAAATAAAAGAAAGCAAAATACTATTTGCTTGAGGGTTTAGTTTTCTTCGTCGCTAGTCAATTCTTACCGCGTGACACCGTACCAAACATATATATAAATATATATATATAAACTATTTCCCAGATTTCGTCTCCCTCGCTTTTTCTACACGCGTGTAAAATGGACTCCACGCGTGTCGAGATTAGCACCCTCACCGGGCTCCGGGCCTTCGGCCCTCCGCCCGGCTCGGGGATAAGTTTTGTGGAAACACCACGTAAAAAATATTTCTTTGCTAAGCTTTTGGCCTGTTGACTCAGGCCTTCATCAGAGCAATGAAAGCTTCGCAAAGAAATATTTTACGTGGTGTTTCCAGAAAACTTATTTATATTACATTATCGCCATGAAAACTTTCAAGAATTAATGATTAATTATAGCTCATGAATTATTAATGAGTTTGAGAAGTAAGTTTGGCGATCCATTATAGATGCCCATAAAGATCTGACGCGAATATTTTAACTGCTACTTAAAACACAATCACATGCATACTTCTTAAAATTAAAATTGAATATTAATATTTTGAATCATTTTAACGTCCGCTAAAAATAAAGCAACCAGGTAATAAAATTCCTAATGCAATAGATCGTTTTCATCTGACGTCACGGCGGCCATATTGGTGTACCAAAACAATGAAATGGTGGCCATATTGGTGTACGGTATGGGAATTAGTTCTTTCTTATTCAAATATTTTGTATTGTTTCACCACCCCAATGGGGCCACCGATCACGTGAGTGAAAACGATCTATTGATATTTTGTTTTGTTTTGTTTTGTTTTGTTTTGTTTTGTTTTGTTTTGTTTTGTTTTGTTTTGTTTTGTTTTGTTTTGTTTGGATGCTAGAATTCGTATATTACCTGCGATAATGAAAAATTAATTTTGAAGGTTCGAATGCACCCATTCACCCAAAAAAATTTGAATCGGATAACCAAGGTCCTTTCTTTAGTGACTGTGGGATCGGAGCGCTGCAGTTAAGGCGTTAGCACCCTGGGTACGAGATTGATAGGAGAGCTAGGGCCATGCACAAACCAATCGCAGGCTTTGGCTACGAGATGGCGCACAAACGTATGCATTGCGTCCCTATCTTTATTAAAGTAACACGGGGAGAGCTATAGTGCAGCAAATAATTGTAAGAAATGCAAATTTGGCAAATTTCAACTTTATTACTTTTAATTATTAATTGCTATTTTATTCCATAAAAAGGCAAAACAAATGCATTTCAGACATTAATGCCAGGTCAATACTGATTTGACGAATATTTCATTTATTATATGCAGGCCTCATATTGTTCCGATGAAAAGGTCTCTTGCATGCAGTTAAACGTATAAGCCAAATAATTTCTGAGAAAGGCCTGCATGTATGCATGCATGCATGAGAGCTGAGACTCAAAACCTCAGCAAAATACTAGCAGATGTGTCCAATGTATCCACAAATCTTTAATAGGTATATGTTACCAGGGAAACACCTTAGTTAGGCTTATATTATACAAATATATGTAGCTTGTTTTAGATTGTCATTAATGACCGTAAACCCGTCAAGCGTCCACTGTCAGATAATTTGTTGTGAGCGGAGATATACAGCTTGCATGGGGAAATATAGAATGAACAAAGACAATCCAAACAGACCTCCTTCTAGCTCTGAAAAAAGAAACACATCCAGTGATAGCATCTTTCTAAACGTTTTCTGCGGTGACAGTGATGTGGAGATCAGCATCCCACGTCAAGCGTCTTCGGAAGAGGTCTCCGCTATTATTAAGGACTCCTTGGGCGTTCGTGGCTCATTTTTTTTGCAACTTAAAAGCGGAGAAAGAAGAACGGTCAAATCTGGGTCTCTTCAAAGTATTTATTTTCATTGCTCGTCAATCAAGGCATCTGTTTTGGAAAAATACAAGGAATTCTCGTGGGAAATACGTGGATCAAGCTGTAAGTCTTAGAGGACTCCGTTTACATTGTGCCAGACGAATTGGGTGGGAACTCAGTACCGAACCTTGCACGGTTCCACCTGTCAGTTATAAGACAAAAGAAGTATGTGTGTAATCAGTGCATGGTGTAAACAGGCGGAACCGTGCAACTTTTGGTGACGGTTCCAAATTTGTTCCGTATAGTACATGTGAAACTAGGGTCTTCAGTTAATTGTCTGCTGCAAATAATGGTATCATGCAAATATAGTATAACGACAAATTAATGTTTACTTGATACTTAATAGTTTTTAATGCCAGCTCATTATAGGCGCTTTGAAGTTTGCCGAGTTTCAGACCATATCCTGATTGACCCTGGAAAACATATACATTCTTTATGATGATTAATTTTCTTAGTTGTTATTGAGTTATAGCAACACGCGTGAAAGTTTTAGAAAAGTTAGAATTGTTGTGGAAACACTTGTCTTCTTGGCGTGTGTTCCCACTTCTAATCTAAACTTCCTTTTGTATATTTATCACTCAATTGAAACACGGAACTTTCTAAATATTATACTCTCTATCAGTTTGATCATTTTTGCTGTAGTGAATTGAACTAAAAGATTCATAGGAAAATTGTTATTTTATAATTAAGAAATATAAAACATTTTCCATGTTTCCATCGAGTTACAGAAACACGAGGGGAAGTTTGGGAGAACGACAAATTACAGTGGGAGCATGAGCGCGCAGGGCGAGTGTTTCCACACTATTTCGAGTTCTTCCAAACTTCCACAAGTGTTTCTATATATATATAACTAACTCTATGGGAACGTGGAAAATGTTTTCGGTTTCTTTTATAAAAATAATCCGTCAAAAATAGGTTAAACGTGAAAAGCAATCAAAATTAAAGCGTAAATTATCCGCTTACTGGTTATAGGGGTGGAGTGACTACTATATTTAGCCATAGTCAATCGAGATATGGTCTGGAAATTCAGCTAAAGTCTTTGGTCTATCTTTTTGTTTGCCTTTATGCATTTTTGTGCACGGTGCACGGTCACCGAACACATTGTATTTTAGTATAATGAACGAATTGTCCAATAGCAACGTTTCAGTTCAATCACTCAACCGTGCTATTTAAATATTAATAAACCTAAAACAAAGGATGTGCACGGTGTAAGGTACGGTTCAACATAAAATCCCAGCTGAAGCTCATTATAGGCGCTTTGAAGTTTGCCGAGTTTCCAGACCATATCTCGATTTACTATGATCTAGCGTAAACGATGGCATATTGGATGCCATCTTATGCCGTTTTTGTAAGTTATGATGGATATCAGATAGGTATATAATTTTTTCCATGTTTCCTATAGAGTTATAACACGGCTTTTAACGATTACCGCTTTTTTCCCCGAAATGTTATTTTTAATATCCGATGTATAAGTGCTATATATTGGGACCACTGGGCGCTCAAATAGGATGCGGGACAAGTCAAAACGTTTCTAGTCAATACATCTTCAGTAGGTTTGTTTTTCATGATAATAATTTATAGCAAAACTATCCTTGTGTAAGCACTAGCTATTTCTATTCTCATATCACATACATATATAGCCGCTGATAGTGTACATGAGGCTTATCGGGGCATTTAGATATTTCCTTTTATATATATATATATATATATATATATATATATATATATATATATATATATATATATATATATATATATATAGTCAATTCAAAATCTGTCGGTGTTTGACCCAGCTCTATAGTGCAGTTTACATTGTGTCTCATGCAGTTATCTTGTTTTTGTTTGTCTCAGATCAGAAAGGAGGTGATTCACTATGGTATTATCAGAGCCAACAACTCAGACGTGAAGTTTCGAAAAAGTTAAACGCAGATGAATGGGAACCGCTTGATTTTCCTCCTTGAGCGTCGTTAACATAGTAAACATGCAGGGTTCAGTCATTACTAAGACGAACTGAAGTATATTTAAGATTAAAACTTGTTTAAATAATAAAAACAGACGCTTTATCATAAAGAAAAAATCTTTACTATATACTATATACAAATTACTACAATAATTGATGAATTAATACTATAATTGATGAATTAATACTAAACATACAAAAAACACCTTGTTATAATGTTAATATACGATATTTATGAAATGAACGAGGAACAGAGGAAGATGTAAAGAAAAAAACATGTTGATAAGCAAACTTTCTTTTATAAATAAATAGAACGCGATTGTTAGGATGACGTTTAGTAAGAAAGCCCACAATTGTCGATTATATTATACGATGCTGTTCTGCAGTTAGTAAACAAACAGAGATCAGTGTCATCTTCTTCAAAACTTATAAGTAAGGGCTGTTACAAACGCCCACCAGACGCCGCTATAAAAGTTGATTCCGAAATAAGAATTTCGGTTCTTGGGTAGAGTACGTCCCCGCATATAAGAAACCGACATATAAGAAACTACAGCCTGCAAGTAGAAAGAATATTTCCTCCTTTATGTATATTTCCTCCTTTGCGTATAAGAAACTGAACAGCCTGATTTCAAAAAAGTCGGTTTCTTATATGCGCGGGGACGTACTGTATTTGCTCTACTATAGTTTACTACGTTCCGATCGAAACTGTCTTCGGCTTCGTCATGGAGAAACGTGTATTGAAGTTAGAAAAATGCTTATAAATCAAAATATTAATCCCATGCACTATAAAAGTAGAATATTTTGTTTCACAACACGTATCTCTCTGACAAAGGTCCTTAATTTGCTCAAAACATTAGACCTCTTTTATCATGCAGTATTTCAGCAGGACGGTTTGGCAACTTCCTACGTATACCGTACACTCACTTTTGTGTTAAAGACGAAGTGACAAAACAAAGTATGGTGGCCATAATTTAGGCTGGATTTCCAGCAGTATCTCGGGCCCCAGTACTTATACCTCTCCCAAAATCACGGCTGGACTCGTGAGCTCCATTTGCACCAATCACAAACGTGCCTGCACATTTTCAGCAGGCACATATTATTGGGATGATTAGGATTATTGCATGAATTACCATAGAGATCATATAAATACTAGAGGGGGCATTCTATCTTGATCAACCGTGGGTAACCAACGCCGCCATCTTGGATATTTTTGGAGGCAAACATTAGGGGCGTTGGTTGGCAAAGGATGGGTCTAGTACATTTACCAACCAATTGACTGAAATATCATAGGTAATGGCGGCCCCCATGTGGTTACCAAATTTTCCTGCCAATGCCCCCTCTAGTATTTATATGATCTCTATGTGAATTACCCCGTTACTTCAAAATGGCGATCAATAGACTGCTGATAGGTGAGGAGAGACCATAGAATATTGCAAGATCGAATATCATCTATCAAGACTCGAATTATGAAAAGCGCGGATATATGCATTCCATGCATGCAAGCATGCATTTTATACAAACGTAGTTTTATAGAGACGTATACAGACAGATACATCAGTTCAACCTCGTCCCCAGGGCATTTTGCCTCCACGTTGGGAGGTCGGCGAAAATGGCCCTGGCATCGGCTGGTCACGCGACACCCAGAATTTTGGGGTGTTTTGGCAAGAAAATTTATGCGGTCTTTGTGTTTCGTTTTTGTATAAGCATTATTCATCATGATACTCCCCACGATTATCCAGGATACATTTAAATGTCGGGAAGAAACATATATCTAATGTTGTCTTGACTTTAACAAAAGCTATCGTTACAATTCTTTGGATGAACTTCGCAGAGTGGATTTATTGCAATTCATATTTTGATGAATAAATTACACTGTAACTGAATTAATCAAGTTTTTAAACTGGTCAATCCGATTATAGAATCGACCAGCCGATGCCAGGGCCATTTTCGCCGACCTCCCAACGTGGAGGCAAAATGCCCTGGGGACGAGGTTGACATCAGTTTAAAAAACACTACAATGGGTTTTCTATTTTCTTACTATATACTCCCAGTTATGTTTATAAATGTCAGAAAACGTTAACTTTTGCTGTTGTTTTTTTCGGCCTTTTATGCAAGTGTTGCATTAAGCTTATATAAGGTGGTCTTATGCAAAATTAATATTTCATTATCAGAAATTAGATTCTGTTGTGAAGATGGCTCGATGGGAAAAAGCTATGAATTTTTTTCTTCTATAACGTTTTGCAGTGTAGCTTTGTGCTTCATTCTATGGTTCCTTTCATATCCCTAGTGTTACTCTTTTGAGTATTAAAAGTTTGAGACTCCTCAGTCCACAGTTTCTAGGAGAGAAATATAATTTGCGCGATGTCATTACGAGCCACGTCCGCGAAGACGTGTCCTGTTGATAATTACATGACCGTGGGTTTTGACCAAAAACTTAAATTATAAAAGTTAAAACTTTAAAGTCTTAACTTTAAAATATAGACTATAAAATCTAATCTCATGCATTTGTACCGAAAAATTTCTTAAAAATAACGAGATACACCGTTAAAAAATTTCATTTCGAGAAAATACAAGGGTCTTAATATTTAAGCTTTTAAGACCCTTATATTTTGCTCGAAAGGGCCCTCAAAATGGAAATGCCAGAATTCCCAAAATTCAAAAACGTCCCTGGCGGTGTGCTCCCAGAACCCACTAGAAATATGTCGTCACAGAATGTGGGGACCGTGAATATTGTAAACATGTCCCGAAGGGTCCTCGGATGAAAAAGCTTAGGAACCACTGGAGTAGAACGAGGCAGAAATGAGCACTGCAAAAGAAATTCTCCTATCGAGCCATCTTAACCATATATACCCTAATAAGGTTTAAAACCAAGGAAATATTTAACATGCATGACTCATAATTAAATCACCGAGTATTCTCAAATATTTACAAAATGTACAAAGTAGTTAGCATACTATTTAAAGAAGTGATTTTAAACACAATATCTCATGGTGACTTCTTAAATCAGCATAGAGGTAATCTGTTTGAAAACATGCGAAAAAGACAAGTTTACAAAGCTGAGAAAGGGCGAGGATTATGGTTGGCAGGAGTATGTGGTATGTATTCGTATATTAAAAGTAGTTTCAATATACCAATGCCACTAGTTCAAATAAATACACCGTTTCAAAGGGTTTAGTCATGCATTGACGGCAATTACTAGACACCAAAGTTGTTAAAAAATTTGCAATATAAATAGGTAGCATTTGAATTCAATAAGTTTAATATGTTCATTATTATATAATTTCCCACCCTCGAGTGGTCAGAACTGAGATGGTCAGATTCGGAGCCCACGATCCTATTATCTGTTGGCATTGATGTTTTGGGTTTAAAACGAAGTTTATGTTTACACAGTATAATTAACTAAATATAAAAAGTGCCCAATTGAAAAAGTACACGAGCTATATATTAACTATAATATTAGGTATCATCTTGGGTCAATAATACCACTGACCCAGATATAACTGGACTGCGGGTTATCGGCTATAATTGAAAGAATGACCAAACCAGGATAAACCAGACACAGTGCTAAATGGCAGTGCTCTGTTTGGCGCCAAAAACATCAATCGCGTCAAAAAACATCACTTGCATGTTGATTGCGTACGAACGAACGAACGAACGAACGAACGAACGAACGAACGAACGAACGAACGAACGAACGAACGAACGAACGAACGAACGAACGAACGAACGAACGAACGAACGAACGAACGAACGAACGAACGAACGAACGAACGAACGAACGAACGAACGAACGAACGAACGAACGAACGAACGAACGAACGAACGAACGAACGAACGAACGAACGAACGAACGAACGAACGAACGAACGAACGAACGAACGAACGAAGGAACGAACGAACGAACGAACGAACGAACGAACGAACGAACGAACGAACGAACGAACGAACGAACGAACGAACGAACGAACGAACGAACGAACGAACGAACGAACGAACGAACGAACGAACGAACGAACGAACGAACGAACGAACGAACGAACGAACGAAAAGCTGCCCGAGAACTAGCTGAGCTGGGCAGCTAACTCGTCAAGGCACCGCAATGAATTGAACACGGTCTCGCTAACAGTATAGTCAAAGAGGTATGAAAGAATTAGTAGGCAAGTGATGTCATAAAAAAGGACACGTTGACCTCATCTTGTGTTTGGCCACCTTTTGGACAGTACAGTTATATATAGATCAGTGTACAGTCTGATTTTTATTAGTTCAAATTTCACGCGGTTTTTTTGTTATTCATAAGCCTTTATCTCCCATACAAACTGAATTGAATTGAATTGAACTGAATTGTCATTATAAATACACGGTCTTTATCTGTATAAAGTCCAAGGAAATATACAAATAAAAACAAAAACCTTGTGAAATTTGAACTAAATTACCTCGAACCTCGGCATTAAGCCACATACTTCACTCGGCGCTACACGCCTCGGGAAGGTACGTGGCTTAATGCCTCTGTTCTCGGTAATAAACTCTCACTTATTCTATCGTTATTATTCACATAAAAAGCCAATTGTTTTTTATTATAAAATAAGGTGTCCTCTACGCACGCTCTGATTGGCTGGGCTCCGTGCATTTATAAGAGAACATAGATCATGAATGACGTAAAGTGGCGTAGAATGGCGTCAGCTGGTCGGAAAAGCCCGCCAACTTCTAAGATTACCTCACTTTTAGTTTGATTTTTCTTATTTTTATTTTATAAAACAAATAAAACATACCGCTCCTGTGCATATGTACTCTTATAAAGGTACATTTGACGTCATTTGAACACGAAAGAAGTTGAACTACTCAACTTCTTTCGTGTTCAAATGACGTCAAACGTGCCTTTATAAGAGTACATATGTACAGGAGCGGTATGTTTTATTTGTTAAATATCAAACGTCAAAATAACTCTAGATGTTAAAGTGACGGCGATGTATTAAGAAATCAATTTAACTCTTTCCCGGCAGGAGACGGGTAAAATCGCATGCCAACTGGAAAGAGTTAAACGTAGAGTAGAATTGTTACTAAAATTGCATAAGACCACCTTAAAACACGACGGATTAACGGCTTGGCCGACATTATTTGAGATATAATAGTTTTGTTCCGGAAATAACCGCACGAGGATACCATTACTTGTATGCTTACTCTGTCACTGCCTCTGATTTTCTATAAAGAAAAAGTTTTTTTTATGTAAGCTAACACAATTTAAAGGCATGATATACCATTTTTATACTCTTCCCTTTTTTATGCTAATTTTAAGGAATTTGGGAAAATGAATAGTGAAAAACACTTTGAATCCTACGTTCGCTATTAATCGAGATCACTCTTTGCATCTATCTATCTATCTATCTATCTATCTGTGTCGCATATTTATATACAAAAAAGAGAATAATTGATACTATATATCTGTCTGTAATAACCACATACAATATAAGACTAACTATAATAGAGTACAGACAGCTGTAAGGAGTTTCCAACTGCATACAATGTAAAAGAAGCTTTTATTTTAATTTGAATGGCCTCTGCAGAATATTAATTTATAAAACCTGAGTAGTGTCAAGTTTGTACCCACTAAAATATAGTCCACCAGCTTTGGAAGCTAGCAATCTACAGCTTGCGCCTCCCTCCCACATTTTCACACACGTATATATATATATAGCTGCAACATGGTTTTCAAAAACGTTTTGGGGAGGGAATGCAAATCGATGCTTTTTTATAAGTGAATTATGTTTTGTAGCTTATTTTTTTAACGTTTTGTTCGTCAAAAAGATATTTCGTATATACCTAATTGCGTTTTCCTCTTTTGAGTATCAGCCAATTCTTGCCAATGTCTTTTATTATCTAACACACCAGTAAGGAGGGGTTGCAACTCAGGACAGAAGTCTGCAAAAGCCTAGAAAAATACAGAGAACGTTTATATTATTTAACAACCATTAAAAAACGGTGATTTAATTGAAAACGACGTACGTTCGTTCGTTCGTTCGTTCGTTCGTTCGTTCGTTCGTTCGTTCGTTCGTTCGTTCGTTCGTTCGTTCGTTCGTTCGTTCGTTCGTTCGTTCGTTCGTTCGTTCGTTCGTTCGTTCGTTCGTTCGTTCGTTCGTTCGTTCGTTCGTTCGTTCGTTCGTTCGTTCGTTCGTTCGTTCGTTCGTTCGTTCGTTCGTTCGGTCGTTCGTTAATAAAGATAATTTATGCACATAGCACTCAAACCTTATACACTGGCAAACAAATTGCATCAATAAAACCAAGTTGCATCTCAGGTAGTTTATCTTTCTTCCCTCGATCCATCATGGCCTGTAGATAAAAACCTTGCGTTTAGCCGCAGGCAATATACACAATTAAATAACTTGATCAACTTTATATACAATAATTAACAAATCAAAAATGTATTGCTGCATGGTCTCTACCGTCAATGATAGGTAAACAATCGACGTCTTATTTACTTATTAGGCCCTATTTCAGTTTAAAGATGTCATCTTTAAAGATGTATCAACAATATATCCCATGCAAGTAAACTAGGTTAGTGAATTATTATACACTTAATGTCTGGTCACGAGGGGAACACTTAGTTTTGTTTTCCCGAGTCTAAACGTTTCTCTCGAGGAAGTGCTTCGTTATATAGCTGGGTTTTGTTTGAATTTTTGCTTGGTTTAGGCCGTTTCGCTAGACTTTCACTAAGCAGTTGTTGCCCAAGCAGGCAACAATTGTTGCAATATTGCCTGCGCGGGAAACATTTGATTTGTCTAATCCCACGTGACCACACATGAACCAATAGCAGTTAGTTAGTTAGAGACTTTATTCAGGAGGGTAACACTTGACATTAATAAAAATGATTAGCTTGTGGCCCTCTGAGTTACAACTAGCAAAAACCCAGCTATATAACAAATCACTTATTAGAAATTCACGGTTTGTATCTGTGTAAAACCCACATTCGGTTATCGATATATTTTGATAGGAAACCTCTTCAACCAGTAAATAACTTAGCATGTTCTAGGGATTTTTGGTGAAGGAAAATTCGAGTGTAGAATATATACATTTTAAGACCAAACCGGGACCAGCTGCGAAAAATGCAACTACACAGGCCTTCCAGCAGGAATTGAACCCACGACCTTGCGATTCTAGTGCAATGCTCTGACCACTCAGCCACCTTAATGTATACCTTAATGTATACAGAACTCGCGATCAAGCTCTCGGCAACGGTCTCCGTGGCCCAGTGGTCAGAGCATTGCACTAGAATCGCAAGGTCGTGAGTTCAATTTCTGCCGGAAGGCCTGTGTAGTTGCATTTTTCGCAGCTGGTCCCGGTTTGGTCTTAAAATGTATATATTCTACACTCGAATTTTCCTTCACCAAAAATCCCTAGAACATGCTATGTAATCGAGTGAAATGCCCAACATTACTTCTAGTAAATAACTTATACGGCCTTCGAAATGTGTATGGTTTAATGCCTCTGTTTTCATTTGACTCTAAGTAACATATCACGGAAAAAATCCTTCAAATTATGCCATTTCAGAGGTCGGCACAACCCGCAGCTGTTAGATCCTAGAAACGATCCTTCTCGTTCCCAGATCCCGTCACCTTTCTTGGCGTAACCATACGAAAATGGCCGGCTAAGAAATGAAGTGAAGGGATCTGAAAACAAAAATAATCAATTACAAATTGTTCAGTCATCAATGTTGTAACAACTTCTTAACAATGTCGAACACATATGCAATCTTGCTATAACAATAGTGACATTGATTGTTCTATCAATGCATTTGCTCCGATACTGTTGATATATTGATGTCAATGTTTGCTGAACAAAATTGATTGAAACAATTATAAACAATATTGCTGGTCTGTGAATGTTGTTCCGCCACGATAGTTGTGTTGTTACAGTCCGATATCAGGCCATGCATGTGTGTTCAAATCCCGCAGATTGTTTGATCACAAGTCAAATTCTTCATCTCACATATTGGTAAATGTCCATATGCAACCCCTGATCCCCGTATATGTGAAACAAAATGTGACGTGGTTGTAATCGTAAAGCAGGTTCCGAAAATGGCAAACGAGTTCCGTACGAGAGTGTGATGAGAGACATTGGAAAGGGAATGCTACTTGCACTATTAGTAGCACCTTCCTGGGACACACTTTAGTGCTCAAAACACTCAAGGCTTCTGACTGCTATCGCATCAGATTAATAGAGATGCTTCATTCAGTCTATTGTTAATGAAACACAACTTACAGCTGGCTGCTCTTTAAGTTCTTGGATTTCTTTGTCTCCTTGTAAGAAAAATTCTTCTGAAACTAATTTGGCTACCTAAAATTTTATAAAAACAAATTTAACTGAGTGAGTAAGTGAGTGAATGAATGAGTAGGCAAACGAGCGAGCCGGCAAACAAGAAAGAGAGCAGGTATAAGAAAGCAAGCAAGTTAGTAGCTGGTAACATGGGTATAAGTACTTGTAGCTAGATAGATAAGCGTGTAGGTAGATTAGTAGGTGTGTATATGTATATGTATAGGTAAGTAGTTAGGTAGGTAGTTAGGCAAGTAGGTAGGTAGGTAGGTATAGGTAGGTAGGTAGGTAGGTAGGTAGGTAGGTAGGTAGGTAGCTAGGTAGGTAGGTAGGTAGGTAGGTAGGTAGGTAGGTAGGTAGGTAGGTAGGTAGGTAGGTAGGTAGGTAGGTAGGTAGGTAGGTAGGTAGGTAGGCACGCATTACTTCCGGTAAAATCACGCGCTGTGATTGGTTGCTGACGTGGCGAGATTTCTCCGTAATGCCCGCGGGCATTATGGAAATTGTTAATGTCCTACGATTGGAAACAAACAAAAAATCCTAATAAGAAACTTTTATAGCCGAAAAATGACGAAAATAAATGAAATAAACGGCGGTGAACATTATAAAAGTAAATTCTAGTATCCAGACGAGAAAGAAACAGCAGAAAATAACGCTAGTCCGGTGTTTTGACGATGTTAAAGGAAGCGAAGACCAAGAAATACAAGATTGATTTTGAAATAAAAAGTGCTATATAATAAACTACTTAATAACCTCGACCGTTCGATAAAAACGGTAAAATATTGAACCTCGGTTTTGAACGTATTAACCTCGCAATCGCTCGATCAATACAGCAAGACCTCGGTTTAATATATATATATATATATATATATATATATATATATATATATATATATATATATATGTGGTAGAAGCGATCAGTAAACATTATTAATAGATAAAAAGATTGAAACTGATCTATGTAAAACTTTATTAAAAGCTAAATTTTCGATCACTAACTGTGATCTTCATCAGAACTAGGTAGGTAGATATAGGTAAGTAATTACTATGTAAGTAGGTCGGTGTATATATAGGTAGGTAGCTAGGTGTAGATTAATGACTAAATACATGGTTAAATATATGCAAGTACGCAAAATGACATCTTACCCTTCTTTGAACAGCCCAGGGCTTTGTGATTGCCGAAACATCGCAAGCTGTCATCATCATGGAGCTAGAATAAACCAGAAAATAACAAAGCAATTAAGTCCTTGCATTGGTTAAATGTATTTATTATAATAATAATAAAGGAAGTTAATGATTTGCGGTGTCAGCGGTCGTTCGGTAACCCCTATTTATATTGGTTGGTAAGGACCAGCTGGTTCGAGCAGGTTGAGCTTTGTCGCTCCCCGCCGTCGCCATTTCAGCTACTGACTCCATCCCTCAGATTTGCATTCCGCCATCGTAGTCTTACACACCGGGTTATATGTTAGAGTACTGGTCGCGGTGTTGGACACCGTGTTGGATCGTTAATACCGGTTAAATAATGTATTATAATTATTTATAAACTTGTTTATTACATTTGTGGTTATATCTAGCCAATGACGATTAGGTAACCAACCTAAAGTTCAACTTTGGATTTTTTTGTCCCATTTCCCACGCATTCATTATCGTCCCGAGAGGTAAAATCTTTGGATGACCTAATTTTGGCCAGTGCAGTGGCATCCAAAAAATTATGTCAAGTTCTCACGTGTTGTTGTTGTTGTCGTTGTCGTTGTCGTTGTCGTTATCGTTATTGTTATTGTTATTGTTATTGTTATTGTTATTGTTATTGCTACCGCTATTCATATGCTAATAAGAAATGTCTTAATACAGTATCGATTAATCAAAAGAATAACCTTTATCTCGTCTTATGCAACTGGTAAAATTTATTTTTTAACTAACAAATTTATATCATCATTATCGTAAAAAATTTACTTACCCTAGTAAATGCTTATTTTCTTGGTCAAGCCAATTTGTTTTGCTATCTTTTACTAGTTCAAAAAACGCATTTCGTTTTCTGCAAGAGAAAGACCCACATGCAGGTTGTTAAATAATCAATAATCGTGTTTCCAACTCTTAGCATGTATTTAACATTGTCCATATACCTGTAAGCGTCGTCATCTTCATCACCATCACCACCATCGTTAATATTATTATTATTAATATTATTATTATCATTATCCTTATTATTCAGCTTGGAAAAGGAGATCTGTGAGAGCAGAAAGTTACAAAATACGTACTTGAAATATAATGCCAAATCTGTGGCCAAAATAAAAAGTTCTAAACTCGTTAGAGCCTCTGAATATTCTTCCGTAGTTAATTGTCCAAATATCGCATTTCCCTTCAGTAAAATAAAAACATGTCAAGTTTTAGTAATTTTTTAACTAAAGAAAAACTATAACATCTATCTGCACATAATTCCCAACTTTTCCTACGAAATTGAAATTGCATGCTTTGGCGCCAATATGACTCAGATACAAACAGGTTACTTACTAAATCATCGAGTCATCATCATTAAGGTTACTGTAGACCTTTGGGATACATTTTGGGAATTGAACAATATAACGCCCCACGTATTAATTGAAAATATGCTAAAATATTTTTGGTTTCATTAAAAAAGAAAAAATTCACACTCGCCTTTCTTGAATATTACTCTCCACTTCAAGAAGCTAAAGCACTGCGTAAGTTCAAAGTTTTGCTTCGTTTATCGTTTACAGCAGAGGTTTTTTCCACCTGTCTGTTCTCAAAAAGGGTGTCTGGGATTTTCAATATTCCAAATATTTAAAAATTTATTGCAATTTTCCTTTTCCTTTTAAGACTTGGGCTCGCTAGAAGCCACAAAGACTTACGGAAAAGGCTTTACAATGACAAAGAAATTCCAGACACACAGGCAAAAACATCAACCAGAGAAAAAATGCGATTGAAATAATCAATGTCTTGTGCAATTTACTTTATACAATGAACAAACATTCACTATACGAAAGATCTAGTAAATTTTAAGCAAAAAGAAACAGAATTCGCAATTTTCACTTGTCAAAGACCTTAGCTTTATTTCATTGTGTAATCTTCTATCCGACACTAAAGGTCCACTAGTCGAGGATAGCTTTACGGAAGGTAGAATATTACAACCGGAGAACTTGGAGAAAAACCCTGGAAACGCAGGAGGAAACCAACAACGCTACCGATACGTGTCTCAAGCTCGGACAAGCATCTAAATATTAACCCTATCTAACGAAACTTAGGGGCCGTTTACATGAATCCGGATTGAGTTTCAATCCGGATTGAACTCATTCCGCTTCTGATCAAACCCCTTTATCTGTTTACATGAATCCGGATTGAGATTAGCTCATTCCGGATTGAGTTCAATCCGGTTCTCATTCTGGATTGATATTTCGTTCCGGAATCATGTAAACGCTGTGCGAGTTTCATTCCGGAATGAAAAACGTGACAGAGTGGACTAGAACAAACAATGCATGCATGTTTTCTAATATTTACGGATTTCATATTTCATGCGGATTTCAATCCAGAAACCCAATTCCCATGTAATTTCGCTTTTCAATCCGGATTGAAACTCAATCCGGATTCATGTAAACGACCCCTTAACTTCGGTTCTCAGAGGTGACAACACACAAAATGAGATAATTTCTATAGAACAATAAGAATACTTACTGAACTGTGTAAGATCATAAGACAATGATCAAAGTGATGATGTTCCATTGTAGAGGTACTATATAGACGTGCTAACGGAGAGTCAATTCTAAAGACATAAAAAGTAATAGAAATCTATTTTCAAGCTCCGTGTACCAAAGCCATAAGCAAAATGATTGAGCAGCAAAATGCTCTACCAGTGAAAACTAAACTAAACTAAACTAAACTAAACTAAACTAAACTAAACTAAACTAAACTAAAACTAAACTAATCTTATTTATACTGGATAGCTCTATCAGTTAATAGCTAACTGTTCTCCCTAGAGGTCCAGTAAGGGCCATCCCTCATTGGTCCAGTGTTTCTACAGGAGGAAACCGGAGTACCCGGAGGAAACCTGTGATGTTTGGTAGAGTCAAACTGGACGCACTCTTCTCACATGCGGCCGAGGTGGAATGTTAATCAGATAACTGCTGAGAGCAGGAATTGAACCCCCCGGGTCGCAGAGGTGAAAGGCACGTGCGCTAACCACTGTGCCACCAACACCCCGAGCTCCAGACGAGACTCGAACCCACAACCTTCCGAATGCCAGCCGGAAGCTCTCGCCATAGAGCAAAAACAAACGGGGGAAAAACACTTTTACCAACTTCAAGATGAAGAACCACTACTAACATAGAACTGGATATATTTAATTTTATTTTGTACTGTACTGTACTTACTTAACTTGAAATGAATTATTTGTGCCACGATGATCCAAGTCATGACAAAGACAAGCCACTAACAACGCTAAGCGCTCAGGTTCTGAGAAGTATTTACGAATGTTGGTATTCTGAATAATACAAGATGAAAACAAATGTTTGATATGTAGGAAAATCTTGTCTACTTAACTTGCTACAGCAACAGCATGTAGCAGAAACAACACCAGCAGCAGCAATTTATATTTGATTCTCTTATTTTTTTCAAATTACAATAATTAAAGTTGAATACATTAACATTTTTCAGATTAGTGAAACAAAAGAAAAAGAGTAGAACAAAAGTTAAAGGGTAAGGGCAACAAAAATCATAACTTTTAATTCTTGCTTTTTATTTAAAGTTTTTGTATTTCAAGTAATATAAACGATTTTTGTCAGCAACAACATAGGAAATTTCGACGAAAAGCAATCTTGGCTTCCGCCATCTTGAAAAGTTTTTTGATATGCATCTGACGTCACATGCTGGGTAAAGCAAAATCTTTACTTAGTTATACCGATGCGTAAACATGTCAGAAGTTTGCTTTTAGTGAATGTCGTTTTCAGATCACTGTACTATAACACTTTCAAAAACATGGAAAGCACTCGGATATCAGCAAAGTGCGATGTTATGATCTTTACCCAGTTTGTGACGTCACTAACTTCCAAGTTAATTAGGCAAAGTTAGTATTGAACCAAGATGACGATACGGTTGTATTTTGCCGGAATTAGTAATGTTGTCATCGGAAAAATTTGTTCTAGTTTCTTGGATTGCCTTAGTAAGAATGTTTATTACTCAGAACATCGTAAATTGAAAATTTTGACTTTCATTGCCCTTACCCTTTAATATATGTTTGAGCCAAAGGGCTACATCAACCTAAGTGTTTTCGACGTATACCCTTTACCGTTAAGCTATACGAGAGATTTTAGATTTATGTTTTATTTAATTGTATGGTTTGTAGAACTAATTTTGATATTTTTCAGTATGTTAATTTTAAGCAGTTCCATTATTCCTTACGTCATTCAGCAGAGTTCTTACGTGATTCATATATTTCTGAAGTGGCTTATCTTTGTAAGTAAATTTAGTTCTGTATAAATCGTTCTAATTATACTTGTACATATATATTGTATGTTTTCAAAATGTATAAAGTGAGTGAATAAATAAATAAATAAAACTCAGACAAAATAGGTCCAACAGAAATTTTCTTGATGTAAAACTGCAATCACATATTAAAGTGCCCCTAACCTACAATTTTTATTGTCTTAGTTGGAAGAACTTTTAAAATGATAAAGTAACTTCTTTGGAAGATTGTCGCTTTGTTTTTGAGATATTTCATTTTGTTTGATGTGCAAATGTCCGGAATTTACGTCATACATGCATAATGACTTATCAGAGAATGTTATATATCTTTGCGTTCATCAAATAAAAACACTAAAGTATGAATAACATGTGTGCGTGTTTCTCCAACAACACCAAACTTCTCTATTTTAAAGGATTTCATTCGAGAATGAAGGAGATACACCAACTTCTCCGATAAGTCATTATGCATGTGTGACGTAAATTCCGGACATTTGCATATCAAACAAAATGAAATATCTCAAAAACAAAGCGAAAAAGCGAAAATCTTCCAAAGAAGCTACTTTATCGTTTTAAAAGTTCTTCCAAATAAGACAATAAAAACTGTCGAGCTTAGGGGCACTTTAAACAAGGCCAAAGAGAACTTAAGAAAAGCATAATACTCAACGCAGTGCAACCTTTGGCATAACAATAATTTTTATGCACGTCTATTAAACCTCCGTTTCCTTATTAAACCTTTAACAGTCAGATAAATTCCAAAATCAAGCAATCCCTATCCCAAATCAGACTTCAAACAACGTGATTTTGAATCAGAATTCACACCGAAAGTTCCCAGAGAGAACTGATCGATCCAACATGGCGATTTATAAATCATTTCTCCCATAGAAGTAACCGCTGACCTTTCTCTGAATAAATTTAATGCGCTGCTGAGCCCACATTCAAATAAAATATTGAAGGTCAACTCAAGGAAAATTACTTTTCCGGCTTGTTATATGAGCCAAAGTATGGAGAATACGAATATGATGATAAAAATCTGAAGCAAACCGTACTTTTTGTTGATTTCTGAATTTTTTAACGAAGTATTCTAAAAAAGGCCGTGTTATATAAAGAGTCTGGCACTAGCACGTTTGTGACGTAAACAGTTGGACCGATTGGAATCATAAGAAAAGCTGATTTATGATGAATGTTTAATGTTTAATAACACTTTACCACTCATAATACAAAAAAAAAAGAAGGAAAAAAATACATGAATGGATGGGTAGTAGTAGGGGGAAACTTAATTCCCAAGTTTCCAACCGCACATGTAATAAAGTATTTGATGCTTTTCAAGTGTGTTTACTTTAATGGATCGTAAAATCGTTCCTCCGTTTCCTGCACACTTGCTAGTGCCAAACTCTTTATACAGCACGGCTTTTCATAAAAATACTTAAACATTCGT
Organism: Corallium rubrum; assembly: GCA_964035015.1. Classification (NCBI taxonomy): domain Eukaryota; kingdom Metazoa; phylum Cnidaria; class Anthozoa; order Scleralcyonacea; family Coralliidae; genus Corallium; species Corallium rubrum. Next base: position 38,318,166 of record OZ035997.1, read on the forward strand.
CGATTCAAGGCCCAAAAAAAAACCTTTCAATTTTTTTCATCATATTCGAATCCTACGTGCTTTAATACATAATTATATAAAGCAAAAAATGTAATTTGCCTTGAGTTGACCTTTAAGCACAAAGAATTATGGTGTATGTAAAATAGGAAAGTAAACAACTTAATACCTTAATGATGGCAAACATTGTTTGTCCCACATTGAAAGCATGTCGCCAGTTGTGATACGTCACCTGTCGGTAGTTTTTCTTCACTGACATCACCCACCGACAAAGAACCTATGAACGGTAAAAAGGAATTAATGGACTTGATTTTCCCGCCAACATGCAAGACCATCAATTAATAAAATTTTCCGTTGCATAACAAAAGCAACTTATCGTGTATTCGGCGGTCTAGGTCATAAATAATAATGATTCTTATATAGCTAGTGTTTCACTGGATACAACGATGACTGTCATTGGTTGGTTTGTGGTCACATGACCTTATAGCTATATTTCAATGTACATCGAGGCGACCGAGCGGGCAACAATTGAGAACTTATTGCCTGCTCGGGCAATAATATTGCAAATGTTGCCCGCTAGAACTTTGAACTCTTCACGGTATCCTATAAACAAAAGCTTGTTTGCTACGAAAAAAAGAATATTTATAGGTCTTCAAAGCATGTGTGAAGATTAACTGGAGAAATGTATTGCTGTTCTTTTGTTCTGAGACTCATATTTGTTTGGTTGAAGTGAAATTACGGAGCCAAGCGAAATGTTTTGGTAGGTATTTCAGTTTGTCTTTTCGTTTGTGTACTTTCCCTTGAGAAAAAGTCGAAATTATTCAGCAAAACTCAAGCTATATAACAAAGCACTTAATGTCTGCTCCCTCGGGAAACATTTAGTTTTGTTTTCCCTCGAGTCTCGATGAAATAATAAAATCGATAAAATCCTTTATTCCCTCGGCCTCCTGTTCTTTTTTGTTTTATTGTTCGAGTTCGATAAAATTACTTTGCGTTTTAACAGACTGTTTGCCTGCCACCCCCACCTCCCAGAAAACAAACAAACAAAAAACAAATAAAAAAAAACACAACACTGATAACTAGTCGCTTATATGTTTTTCAAACCCACGTGTGGAGGAGAAACCGGGCTCGTAACTGGTAATGCTCATAGTAAGAAAACAACTTCTCAAGTAGAAAATATTTGTAGAAAATAACATACATCTTCTTCTATATTAAAACGAGTATGTAGTTCAAGTTCATAAAACATCTTTAAAGTAGCATGACAAGTGCTCAGCTCATCTAGCGTGTCGTCATCGAAACCAAAATCCAACAAACGTCTGGAAATTGAAGATGGACCTCGAATAGTCTGTTAAAATAAAGATAAAAGTGAGTTTCATTTATTGGTGATGAAATTAACGGCAGATCGGACCTGCAATATTCGTAAGTAAAATAAACGTGGGTTGCAATTACGTATTTTATTAATTAAAGCCAAATCAGTGTCCCAGTACCCTGCGAACAGAGCCTTCTTTAGCATTGATGGATTTACAGGGGGGTGCGGGGGTGCGCACCCCCTGGCCTTGGCCAAGGGGGGTGCAGCGCATTAAAAAACGCATTCGTTCAATGTAAACTTCATGCTATCATATGATTCATAGATATATAATTCATATACTAGCTATCATATGATTCATAGGTATTAATAGGTATAAAAAAATTTTCTGGCAGGCTTCGCCCCCCTGGACCCTGCTGGGGGCTGTGTCCCCAGACCCCTGCCGTAGCTCCCTCAGCGGCGCTCCACCCTGCCTCGGTCACGCCCCACGCCGCAGACCTTATTTCACTTCGCTCCATCAGCACCCCCCCCCCCCCCGCCCCTACCAGATCAAGCTGGATCCATCACTGTTGTTTCGCATGCGCAATGGAAGCCAAACGCGAATACAGCAGAGCCTCTTCTCTCTCTCAGCGAAGAAATGAGGAAAAGAAGGCTCTGCTCGCAGGTTATAGTGACCCCGATAATTTAAATAACCTAGTTACTCCTGAAATGTGGTTCGTTTATGTTCCGCATTGTCAGACGTTACTTAAAGTACATCCATAGCAAGTTAAATAAACGTCCAACTTAATCGTCAACGTTAAAAGGCGTACACATTGAAAAATAAGTGTTTTCAGCCTGAAGTTTGTATGCATGTACATACTGTCGTAATTAATTCTTTGGACGTTTTCATGGCGATAAATGACGTTAGCCAACAGTTTGTTATTATTGCTCTGATGAAGGCCTGAGTCAACAGGCCGAAATCTTAGCAAAGAAATATTTTACGTGGTGTTTCCACAAAACTTATAATACTGTCGTAAGTTGTTAAAGTGCCTATATCATGATTGGGGATTTTACATATTTAGGATACTTGGAACCTTCTGAGAAGATTTGTAATATACCTTCCTTACCTAAAATTTCATCTTCATGGACTTTTTCGCTGTTAAGATTGACGGAAGTGACGCCTATGCAGGAATTTGTCTACATAAAAGCCACTTAACAGATTCCTGCTTAGACGTCACTTCCGTCAACTTTAACAGCATAAAAGTCCATGAAGATGAAATTTTAGAAAAGGAAGATCTGTTACGAATCTTTTCAGGTTCTAAATATCCTAAATACGTAAAATCCCCAACCATGATATAGGCACTTTAAACTTACAAAATCAGAGCTCAGAAGCTCTAGACGAGAACTCAGTCGGAACTCGAAAGGTTCTGGAGTTCTGAGTTTTCTGAGTTAAAAAACTTACCGCCATTTGCAGTGGAGCTTGCAGCTTGCAATAATTAAGGTGTTGTTTCATCGTTTGAAACTCTGCGTTCATTGAACCGCAACGTATTGTTGCCAAGGGCACAACGTGACGTTGCTATGGAGCTTTGACAGGGTTTCAAAGTGATTAATTTGTTATTCGTGGCGAAGTTGCTCTTTCTTCACCATTTTCCAATATCCTATCAATAATGCTTCTGCTTAAGTCATCTGATAGAGCTTTCCCAACATTATATGTTGTATGGGGAGCACGGGTGGCGTGTGCTATTAGGGCGCTGCCTCTCACCAATAGTTAAGCCCGGTTATAGACGGGGTTAGTACTTGGATAGGTGACCGTCTGGGAATAACTCCGTTCTCGGGGTGGGGACTCGTGTGAGTAGAGTTTAGTTGGTCTCTCCTGTGCTTCAAGGGTTTTTCGCCGGGTTCTCTGGTTTTCCTCCCTCCGTAAAATCAACACCTATAGGTCTTAGCTGTAAATGGAGGACCCCACCGGCTCTGCTGAAAAACTTATCCTCCTTAAATAAAGAAGAAGAAGAAGAAGAAGAAGAAGAAGAAGAAGAAGAAGAAGAAGAAGAAGAAGAAGAAGAAGAAGAAGAAGAAGAAGAAGAAGAAGAAGAAGAAGAAGAAGAAGAAGAAGAAGAAGAAGAAGAAGAAGAAGAAGAAGAAGAAGAAGAAGAAGAAGAAGAAGAAGAAGAAGAAGAAGAAGAAGAAGAAGAAGAAGAAGAAGAAGAAGAAGAAGAAGAAGAAGAAGAAGAAGAAGAAGAAGAAGAAGAAGAAGAAGAAGAAGAAGAAGAAGAAGAAGAAGAAGAAGAAGAAGAAGAAGAAGAAGAAGAAGAAGAAGAAGAAGAAGAAGAAGAAGAAGAAGAAGAAGAAGAAGAAGAAGAAGAAGAAGAAGAAGAAGAAGAAGAAGAAGAAGAAGAAGAAGAAGAAGAAGAAGAAGAAGAAGAAGAAGAAGAAGAAGAAGAAGAAGAAGAAGAAGAAGAAGAAGAAGAAGAAGAAGAAGAAGAAGAAGAAGAAGAAGAAGAAGAAGAAGAAGAAGAAGAAGAAGAAGAAGAAGAAGAAGAAGAAGAAGAAGAAGAAGAAGAAGAAGAAGAAGAAGAAGAAGAAGAAGAAGAAGAAGAAGAAGAAGAAGAAGAAGAAGAAGAAGAAGAAGAAGAAGAAGAAGAAGAAGAAGAAGAAGAAGAAGAAGAAGAAGAAGAAGAAGAAGAAGAAGAAGAAGAAGAAGAAGAAGAAGAAGAAGAAGAAGAAGAAGAAGAAGAAGAAGAAGAAGAAGAAGAAGAAGAAGAAGAAGAAGAAGATGTCTGTCTGGCCTTGCTAAATCGTTTACTAGACATTTTTTATACTCGCCACGAATTGAATAACAAATTAATCACTTTGAAACCCTGTCAATGCTCCATAGCAACATCATGTTGCGCCCTTGGCAACAATACGTTGCGGTCCAATGAACGCAGAGTTTCAAACGATCAAACAACCTCTTAATTATTAAACGCAAGCTGCAAGCTTGACTGCAAATGGCGGTACGCCAGCTTGTACAGCAAAAACAAACAAAACTTTAAGAAACTCTCTTGTTTGACAAAACTTTTGAAATGAGAGAAACTGCCTTTGACACATCTCACTTCGTTCTTGAGGTACTGCGATTTGTTAGAAACGACACAATATCGCTGCTCACGTCACACTTCATAATGACTTATTGTAAAATTAGAAATATCAATAAAGCTATCTGAAGTAGTCACTTGAAACTGTGCTGATGTGCCAATATGTATCTCATAACGTCTAACAAGTTCCTATTTGCAATAAATACGAGAGAAATAAGTAATAATTTATGCTTGAATAAATTAAGGTTAATGTCCAAAATGTAAACTATGTTTGGCATAACCGATCAAAGATTAAGAAACGTACGTCAAAGTAAGACATAAGCCAGGTTTCTGTAGGTTATTTCTGATCTAATAATAGTTGAATAACACAAATTCCAGCAGTCTATCTATCTCTCACACTTATCTACAAAGGAACGCCAAGACCAGTGAAGGTTACTTCCATTTTCGGTAAAAGCGTGCTTTGCACGCACCAAAATGGCAGAATACTTATCCCCAACCCAATCATCTATAGACTATCACGAGCTCAACTGCATGATCAACCATGTGTCTTAAGCAAAGTCCATGTAGTATTGCAATTCAAAGTACAAAGGCCATTTTTGCAACTATAAAAAGCTTTAACCCCACCTTAGTAGTTCAATTGCAATCAATCTTTGCTAAGTCAGTCAGTAGAAATACCCACCCACCACTCCCCTACTGAAGCAACAAGTTGCCACATTAACAAAATCGTAGTCCTTTAAAGTAATATTTAGAATTACACTAAAGTAAACAAAAAAAAATGTAATATTGATATAAAGGAATGTAACAAAAATGATAAAATAAAAATTCCGAAGCAGGGAATCGCTGTCCCCGGACACCGCCTCTCCCCACTAAATCAAAACATGACTCGATTCACAAAGAATGCTTCTTTGCAAATCAAATCGCAGTCAATTCGCCCTACCCTACACAGAGTAGTTGGGGTACACGAGCTCCAACCCAGCAGTCGGCATCCCCGGCTTGTGATAGATCCGCGATCCACGTTCTCTGTGGAGGCTCACAAGGCCTGGTACGGTCAAATAGCTCGGTACACTACCTTTGCTCGATAGTACCAACGGGCAAGAAACTGGATTAGCCATTTCTCTGCTCGGGGTCTGAGGTGGCACCCACCTCAACGCCTCACTGCCCAGATCTGTTGGAGGCCATGTTCGAATAGCTGCCAGGAGCCCCTCCTCAGCTAGGTATCCACTTCTCTGCCCCCCAGACGGGCTACCCCCCACCTGGGATATTGTGTACGAGGGACAGTAGCTTTTCCCTGCTTCCTTTTCTGCCACAACATCAGTCTTCGCTCTATTTTATTAATTAAGTGATAGGACATTAAGTAAAAATTAAATAATCACCTTCAATTTTGTGACTTCTTCAGGAGATGCAGTGGCATGGTACGACAGAATCTAGGCAAAGAGATGAAAAATTCGCAATAAATTTAATAGAAGTTTGTTGGACGTTCCTTACGCTCAATTATTCAGAAAAGATTTCTGAGCCCCAGACAGGGTTCGAAACCTTCTAACCGGTCATTAGAAGGTTGCAGATTCAAACCCTGTCTGAGGCTCAGAAATCTTTTCTGAGTAAGAGTAATTGAGCTTGACGAACGTCCAACAAACGTCTGTTACATTACACCAAGCTCGCAAACGTACAACTTATCGTATCACAATAAATTTAATGACAAGAATAATAAAAACAAATCCGGAAAATGTACTGAAACAGACTAATAAGGAAGTCAAAGTAGTCATAAATTAAGCAAAAAGAAGATCTCAGGCCATGCATTTACCTCAAAAGCAACCCTCTGCTTCGCCATTGCTTTTTGAACGTCTTCATACACGGATGTGTTATGTATGGCCATTCCACAGAAAATCGCAAACGCCTTAAGACAACGATAGTACAACATAAAAAAAACAGACATTGCTATTGTAAATAATAATAATATAATTGTAATTAAAGAGTTCTAAAATTGGTCAAGTATCCTATATAATTATGTAGCTCTCCATCAAATAGCGAAGTACATTTTGGGAGATGAAGGTTACTGCTCGTGAGCATGCAGTCTATTATTTGCAACAAAACAACATTTGCACCTTCTCACATGACTTAGGCCTGTGACAAACAGCGTATTTTTCATGCGCCGTATAAAATATGAGAGTTAAGTTCATGAAAAATACGCCGTCTGTAACCATTAAATACGGCAATTTCATTAAGTTCGACAGTGCCATTAAATACGACGAGGCCAGTCGTATAATACGACTCAAGTACGGCGTTGGTGCAGACGACGTTCTATTCATGCGCCGAATAAAATGCATACATTAATTTACAATACGATAATACATTTTCTACCCACAATTCATGTTTGTAACATCGTTTCCAGACCTACGACTCGAGAACTGTAATTTATTCGACTTATTAAATACGCCAAAAATACGCCGTATAACTCAAACGGAACAATTTCGTAATTTGGGTCGACCCTAATAGGTATTTTATACGGCGCATGAAAGATACGCCGTTTGTCACAGGCCTTAGCAATTTTACAACTAACCAGAATAGACGACTTTCACGATCATGCGCAGTAGCAACAAATATTCAAATTTTCGTCGGAGATAAAAACAACTGTTTTAGCTGGAACGAGCATATTGAAAATAGTAGAAGTGCAAAGTTTGAAACGAACTGCTTAACAAATGGAAAAAGTTTCACAAGCGGAAAGTTGACCATTCCAACAGGGATTTATTAGTGATTTAATAGGGATTTTGGCTTGGCGGGCGGGAGTTGCACGCCAAGCCAAAATCCCTATTAAATCCCTACTGGAGAGCAAAATTTCCGAAGAGCGTAGTTTTCGCACTATTTGTCCGATTTATTTTAAACTTTGCACTTTTACTATTTTTGATATGATCTTTCCAGCTAAAACAGTTGTTTTTACTTCCGATGAAAATTTGAGGTAAAGTTGCTACTGCGCATGAGCCTGAAAGTCGTCTATTAAAACAAAAAAAAACCTGAACAATAATAGTAGAGAGTTGCATAAGAAACTTGGTCAAATTTTAAATAGCTGTTTTTAGAATTATTCAGTAAGTTACAATTTACAATAACAATATGATGTTTATTCCATAGTCATAGACGGTTTATCGAAGCGGTATTTAGATGTGTCACCATAGCTTTGAACAAGCCCGTCTCTCTGACTAGGTATAGACCCGGAGGCGGGAACCTTCATGTTTATGCAAGAGCAAGAGATCGAGAAAGAGTGATAAGATTTTCCTTCTTGCAGCGCTTCAGGTTGCTAATGACCTGCTAATTAAATTCAAAATATTCCAGGTAAACTATAGCCCTGTTTACATGGCCAAAATTTAAGCACGCTTAAATTAAGCGTGCTTAAAATGCGCCACCTTGGTGTGTTTACACGGTCATTTAATAATCCCTTACTAAAACACGTACACCATTATTCAACATGGCGGAAGAGCTATATTTTTGGTTTTGGAAGCTTCGTATGGGTAGCGTGCGTTAAAGAACAACGGAAGACATCGGTACACGAGAAAGAGTAATAGCTAAAAGAAAGAAAGAAACAAAGGAACAAAGAATAGCGAGATGGAAGCTTCTACATGTACAGCAGGGCAAAAAAATGCATTTTATCGTATTAATAATACCGTATTAATAGCAAGCGCTTCTCAATCCCGTTGCGTTTACACGGCCAAGTTAAGCGCGATTAACTGATCGTGCTCAGCTTGAGGTGGTGCAAACTAATCGCGATTAATTTACGCCGATCTGTTTACACGGACATTTTAAGCCCGCTTAAAGTCAGATGTGGCTCAGATCCCGCTTAAATTTTGACCGTGTAAACAGGGCTTATGTCCGCCTCCTCTCGTGACTCCCCCTGTTCGCTGAAACTGGTCGCAACATTTTCACGGTGCCCAACTCAAGGTAACTATATAATCATGAAACTGGGCACCATGATTTGCGGAGACAGTACCCGAGCACTGTGCATGATTGCGTGCACTAATGTGAATAAAAAGTACTGAACGACAAAGAGTGAGAAAACCCCTTGGGTTTTGACATTATGTTGGGGTTCAATGAATTTTCACACGTCAGTTCACTTCACACATCTTCGGAAGAGGATGCCTTCGTCTCTGTCGTTCAGTGCTTACCAGTGTGAACAAGTTTTGATAATTCCCTTTTACCCAATATTCCTGTAAATCGAAAGCTGGAAGTCAGAAATGGTAGGTTTGAAATAGTCCGGTGAAGAAGAAGCTGCTTAGTGTAGGGCCACGCCAATCTGAACAAACGCGCTTTCAGCCGCGCCCATAGGCACGACGGCCCGGTACCCCATTTGAACAGTGGGTAACGCGTTGTACTGTGCCTTTAAAAGCAGACTTTATCCAAGTCTATAGTATCACCATGACAAAACCGTTGTATATAGTCATCAATATTTCCCATTATTTACCTCAAACAAGTTTTCATCATTTGGATTAAAAGGCGTGTTATCCATCTTGTTTAGCAGTTGAACAACTCCAAGAATTTCTCCATTACTGTTTTGAATAGGCATACATAAAATAGTCTTGGTTTTAAATCCCGATGTTTCATCGACCTGAACAAGAAACAATACATCTCAATAAACATATGTATACCCAAGAGGCCGTGTTACACAGTGTAACTGCTCTCGCAATTATGAAAAAAAATGAAGCGATAGAATGAATGGACCACGCGATGTTTCGTTTTGACAAATTTGATTGGCTGATGTCCGAAGTTGTCCGAAGTTTTGGATGTCCAAAGTCTTGCGAGAGCCAATCTAATCTCTCAACACGTTATGCACGCATGGCACGCGGAAAGGAGTATTGCAAGAACAGATAACAAAACTAATAAAACTGATTATTTAACTGAAGACAAATCATAGTAGTTTATTTTTATTTATTGATTATTTAGGCAAGAAGAAATGTTTGAATAAAAAAATCGGGAGTGACCAAACTCGTTTACGAAATAAATTGGATTAAATGTTAATTTTCGGCCATTTTGGTCACTGTTGTCATAGCAACTGCTGAAACATTTTGATTTATTAATATTTGATGCCTATAGTGTGAACAAACTCGGAACGAAACGGTACCTCTTTCAACAAAAGGGGTATCCGAAGTGTGAACGAGGCCTTATATTTGTGCTAAGAAAGAATGTGGCATGGGTATATAATAACAATAATTAATTATTGAGCGAGGTTCACGAAATACCATACTTGTCAGCAGTGAGTAGATCAATTGTTGGCAACAGTGAAGACAGAATATTTACACTATATAAAGAGTCCAGAACGATGATCTCAATTTTTCAGAGGTGAAAGCTGAGGGCAACTTTTAGTAAAACTAACTTGTATTCCTTATACTTCTTTGAAGTGATTTCAAACTTTTAAGTGCTATTGCGCTCGGGAAACAACGTTTTCGTTCAATATGACAAGGGATAGGTTGCTTCCAATTTCAACCTTGTGACAAGCATGCATGCATTTATGCAAAGAACTTGAGACAAGCATGTCATAACGTCATAATCCAAACAGTACAATACCCATAATATATGTCAACGTTGAACCGTTTCAACTATAGACCAACAGATGAGGTACGAGACATGAATAGTTTTCGGCGCAATTTCGGCGATTAGCTACACGTATTACACCATCAGTCATCACTCACCACAAACAGCTGGTTTTCGTGTAAAAGTTCTAATTTTGGATTGAGGCGGACGCTATAATTAGTAAACCGCTACTTCCATAGAACCAATTGCGCAAATACCACAATGGATCATTATACAAGCATAGCCTTAACTTTATTCTACTGAATTCTATTGAAAATAGAAAAAAGCTCAGAACAACGAGGGGGGGAAATGAAGTTGAGTCTATGTGTGTATAATGATGCATTGTGGTATTTATGTAATTGATCTAAACAGATGTAATACTTGGATACAGTGCTTTTTACAGTGAGAAATGTTTCGTGGAGTATAGGGACGATGCAGACTTTGTGCTGTTTCTTTATCCCTACCATCTAAACAATCCCCCATGGCCATGCATGCATGCATGCAGGGTTTTTTTGGCGATGTAAACAAGAATAGCCGCGAATATCACTTGCCACTCTCATAATAGTCTTTGGCATATACCTCGCAGGGTGAATAGTGCTTGCACTATTCGCCTGCGGGCAAAACAAAATGGCGGCCAGTTTTACCGAAGCAGAATATTTTGTCGATAAACAAAGCTGATGTAATAGAATAACGAAAAAAGTCAATATAATTAAGTAGAAGAGTGTCCACAAGTATGTTTCTTTACAATTTTCTTTACAATATCCACCACTATTCATCTCCACTTCGGTAAATAATTAAAATATAGTAAGGTTTGATATACTGCCGAAACAGAGAACGCAGGAGTCCAACGTTTTGAGCGAAGACCCTTAAAGAGTGAAAACAAAACAGCAAACTTATATAGGAAAGATAATCGTGTGACAAAAAATTAGCCAATCATATCAAAATGATACTACTATTATTTCGACGCTCTATCTTCATGCTTTTTTACGTATGGTTCGTCCTTTCGAAGTAGCAAAATACCTCCATGGACTCTCCATCACCCGAATTCATATCACATTAATAAATAGATAAACAAGGATGTCATGGCCTGTTTCTGAAGCTTTTAAAACGTCATGTTCTCTCACTTGTCTTTTTAATACCTCATCTACGATCTGCTTATAGCCTCACCTTACAGTTTAGTACAATCAATTTCAAGTTATTCATTGCTCCTTATTTCATCGCTATCAATATGTACACCTTTTTTTCAACAAATGCATGTGCTTGTATAATTAAATAGTGTCTGATGATCGGCAGCTAAACCATAAAACCACATACCAAAATTAAAAAAAATATATACAATATTCATAATTAAACAGCACAAAAGAGAGACAGAATGAGGATTATAAATCAACTTCTGGTTGAACTCGATGAAAAAAGAAGTACGACTCGAAAATAATTTAAACATATTAGGCCAACACCAGACGCATAATGGTAGTAAATGATACCGCAGCAAGGTCCTGACCTCATTGTAACTGTCCAATATTCAACAATTAAAATAAAGTTAATTAAATGATTCTGTATTTAAATTACTTGCTAACCATGGGATCAAAGCGAGGATCCGAATAAGCATCTGGAATATTCAATGTCTAAAAAAAAAACAATTCAACACTTTAAATCGATTGCGCGATATAGGTTCGGTATCGTTCAGCGGGAGTTAAATTAATCACGATTACAAGATAGACAACAAGTTTGTCTCATACAAACTCGTGACATGTGTTGTATATGTAACACTACATAAAGTACTAAATGACAAACTATGTAAACACTTTGTAAAGTTTCATAAACATTTCGTATGTAAAATGCCAAGAAAATATACGCTACGCTATTTATTTTGCTTCAATAAAGTAATTTAAGTAATTAAAAAAAGTTTCAGAAATTGCAGCTTGATGTTAGTAATAACTGTCAGTCTCGCTTAGAGCTCAGAATTTTTCTGAGTATTACTAACTAACACAGCTTGTACAGCAAACAACTGACAATTATTAATTAAAAAAAGTTATGCAAACCACTGCAAAACTGTGCACTAGAAAATTAACTAAATTCACTCCCAATAACTTCATTAATTTTTTAATGTTAATTCTACTTTAGCTACTAGACTAGCACTTATAATTGCCTTTAACTGGACCAGTTTAATTAGTTCTAGTTTCTAGTTTTCATTTCAGTTTGATCGACGGATAACTAACAATAAGAAATCATTGAATTATTGCATAGGAAGAATAGAGACTGAGAACTGAGGACTGAGAACAATATAAAAACGCTATTGAAACGCATACGTGTGGACATGGTCTAAGATACGTTTTTCGACTTACCAGGTGTATTGGCATTGTACTCTTGGCATTGTACTCTTTAAATAAAGATCAATGTGAAGAGTATTGTATAGTGAGTTTGTGGAACGTAGAGTTTTCACATGCAATCGTTTACCAATTAACAATCATATCCCATAAAAAGAGATTAGTCTTTTTTTCGTCAAAGAGCTCGTGTCAAAGCCTGTATATATGCGAGGGTTGAAAGTTGAAAAAATAAATAAAATAACTAATAGTTCCGTTGTGGCCGCAACAAACAACAAAACTTATATAGAAAAGGTATCTATATAAGCAGAACAAGTTCCTGGTTCACGTCACACAGCCTCCTCGACTTTAGTTTTCCATGCATGAAGTGCATATTTCATTATCGCAACTTTAATTATCGCAGCGTCTTTTAAATTTTTAATAGAAAAGAAAATTAGAGCTAGTGGCACTTAAAAATTTGTGATATGGTATTTTTTACTGAAATTGCTAATTAACTAACTTAATTAGTTTTAGTTAACTAAATATTTTTCAAGCTGCATAAAAACGTTTTAATTAAAGTTATATATAAATCTTTTCTTCGTAAACTATATAACTTTAATTAAGAAATAAAGAGAACGGCAACCATGCCGTTCTCTTTATTTCTTAAGCATACGTTATTTATACAACTCCAACGCTGAGATAATAATACAGAAAGATAAAAGTATACCTGTCCTGTAGTCGCAACATGACCTGTTATGCCAATGTTAACTGGAAATCTCACTTCAGTTCTACTACTGAAAATACATACAACTCACATTAAACAAAGAAATAGTACCAACTACCACTGCAAACAAAGAGGTATAGTAAACCATTTACAAAGAAAACGTTCTTTTGCATAGTTTTTTCAACAAATACCTCTTTCGTGTTCTCACAGTTGCGCTGTTCTCTTCGTCGTATACAACATCTTTCGCTTCCAAATCAAATGCTCGAGAGAATAGACTCTGAAATAAAAAATATAACAATGCTAACTTTAACACGTCTGAGAGATAAGAAAGTCAACGTGTCAGTAATCTATATAATTTATATATCAATCTTAAGCAATATCAATCTTAAGCAACGGTTCCCAATTTTGGCCAGTTGACGTCGTCTAAAAGACGTGAAAATGCTCCAAGTGGATCGAGACAATGTCGGGGGTTTTTTCATTCTCTTTGTTTTAAAAAAACAATTCTTTTGCCGTTTGAAAAACGTCGTCGTTGAGGTTGCCGCCGTAGATTTTATAAGGGACCCATAACTATACTGTAAATAAGTCTGAAACTGGTGATATTAGTTAATGCAACTTGCCCTACCTTTGAATTTTGGTCAACTAAAAGAACTGAGCAACGTTCGCATTGCAATAAAGATTGCGTTATCATCATAATCTTGTGAACTATGTTCTCCAACGTACACTGTTCTTCAAATATTGTTTTTGCAAGATCTAGAAGAACCTGATAGTGAAAGGAAATAACTGCTAGTAAATATCGTTAAGTAAAATCAAATAAGTATTAATAATAATTTTATCTGGCATTGTGCATGGTGTATTTTGCGGCCTAAAATGGAGAATTCATAAAATATATTTTAGCCCGCTGATCTGAGTCTATCAATTTTAACAGTTCTAAATCACTATTGCTTTGTTGCTTACGGAATTGTATACTTTTCTTGCTTTGAAGCAAAGATTGTTTTGATGACAAATGTTGCGTGTTTCTGCAAAGTTTACATGCATGTAAGTTATGAGTTACGTAAATATTTATTGCAATGAAATACACGCCGACGCGAAGGTGGCACTGTTCAAGATACTGTTTACCGTATGCTGTCTTTGATTTTCTTCTAAATGCCCACTAAAATTATTATAATAGTAATACAATTGATGTTCTTGGGGAAAATGAGCCTGAGTCGGGCCAAAAACATATTTATGCCAGCGAACATCACCTCTATTTTTATATATTATACAATAACTATGTTGACTTCTACTGTAGTTAGGACTAAACGAGAAGTCCAATTGCCCTTTATAATGACTGAAGTTAGTATTTCAGGCATAGAGAGAATGGAGTTCACTGTCATATACTACTATAAGAAATTATACTAACCTAGAGCGCGTCTGTACCGAATAATATCACACCAAAGGTCGTGACAGTAAGAAGTAAGAACTGAACCACAAATGAGCCGGTCCGTACCAAACATATGATATTTCTCGCACAAACCAAACAAACATGATTAATAAATAGTTTACTTTGACTATATTTCAAGTTTTAGGTTACTTAATGTGTTAAAACCTGTAAAAATACTGTTCATGCCGGCAAATCAACGTCCGTGTAGCCACTGGGATATCATGTTACCAAATGTTCGGAGTGTCGAAACGTTGCAGGACCTCTTTTAACTGTATAACTGGGGGCCTTCGCCCCACCAGTCCCCCCTTGAGCCCACCCCCTACACGAATTGACCCCCCCCCCCCCCCAGTAATAGTCCCTTTTTGCCCCAGGATAAAATGTGTATGGATAAGCAAGTCAGTTAAATAGTTTCAGCTCTAGACCTGAATGCAAGGTTGTTACAACTATACAATTCCATCAATTTTGTCAAGAATCTTGTTCAGCTATGAATACAAGGTTGTTACAAGTACACAGTTGCATCATATTGTTTTTACCATAGTAGCTATAGGCATTAAACGCCGTAGATACATGCACGCCTGGGCGTGCCTATTTTTATGACATTTTATGACCTTCAGTGTTCTTCAGTGACCTTCTTGTGAACGCCCCCCCCCCCCTGCGGAAAAATCTTTAAAAGAGGCCCTGAAACGTTGGGTCATGAACAGCTGTAACTTTTTAGGCTACGTTCAAAAAACGTTCAAGCCAGAGTAGCGTTAAACTATGTCTGACCATTGTATATAAAAGTCAGGGGGAGCTAGGTAAGGTTCAAAAGTATTTCATGTAAACCTTGTCTGCAAGTAAGATTTACGGATAAACGTTTTTATACAATAAAGGGTCCTCT
The DNA here is from genome assembly GCA_964035015.1 of Corallium rubrum. Taxonomy (NCBI): domain Eukaryota; kingdom Metazoa; phylum Cnidaria; class Anthozoa; order Scleralcyonacea; family Coralliidae; genus Corallium; species Corallium rubrum. The sequence continues at coordinate 38,333,396 of OZ035997.1, forward strand.
ACAAACGCTCTGATTGGTCAGGCGCCCAGGCCTCACGCATTTATAGGAGTATGGAAATCATGAATGACATAAAATGGCAGAGAATGGTGTAGGATGGCTTCACCAGGCCGGAAAAGCCAGCCAGCTTTCAAAACTGTCAAATTTTTAGGTTGTTTTTTCCCCTCCTTATTTTATAAAAAAAACCATGTCGCTCCTATGCATATGTACTCTTATAAAGGTACGTTTGACGTCATTTGAACACGAAAGAAATGTAAAAGTACTCGGCTATCGTCTCGTGATTCTACTCAACTTCTTTCGTGTTCAAATGACGTCAAACGAACACCGCTGCCAAACGTTTTGCGCCTGCGCGACGTCCGAGCTCGTTCCAGGCTCGTCCTCAGAAAAAGAGCGGGAAAACACTGAAATATTTGGACTTGTCCAAGAGTGCGACACAAAAGTTAAAATTATAAGCATACTACCAAAAAGATAAGTAAGGTAGGTAATTTGTGCATGGCTTCTTTGTCAATATTGTAACATATTCTGAATTTACCCTTCGTAATTTTCTTTACCCTTTTTTTGTCTTACTTAGTCTTCACTGTCTGGTCGTTGTCACCACGGCTAGTTCCCACTTCTCTTGCAATGTTTATCCTAGCGAATTCACGCATGCGCAAACGTTTGGCAGCGGTGTCCGTCAAACGTGCCTATATAAGAGTAGATATCACTGATCTCTGTAACGGAGCTTTATGTTTTATTTGTTAACTAACAAAGTATCAATACAGTTAGTATCTTTACCTGATTCCTTTTGATTTCCTTTTGTGCTGTTTCATAAAGCTCAGCATTGTGAATGGCTACGCCGCAGAACGTCAAGAATCTACTAAAAATCTGGAATACCTCAATTAATTAATAGGTGCATGTGTGCATAAAAAAGTTAGCTAAATAAATCCTGTTTTTCATATTTAATTATTATACATAAACAAATAAAATAAACAAACATGTTACAAGCCCTTTTATAGGACACTATAATTGAACTATTAGGGTTTCTACTTTATAAAGCATTTTTTACTGGTGGACATATAGAGTTCTAAAGGTGGTCTGATATTTTACCGTATTCAAAAACGATAAATCATTACGATGACAGTCAAGTTAGTTTTTTTTCAAAATGTAGAAAAAAAGGGTTTTGCATGCAAACCATTTTGTTCAGCAGATAAAAAGGTCTTTTATATCTGCATGCCTTACGAATTAATGGTTAATATGTTTCTTTCATAATTGCTAAAAACATACTAATCAAAATTGCCAACTGAAAGTATTATCAATACAATACAATGCAACACAATACAATACGGTACGGTACGATGCGATATGATACAATACAATACAATACAATACAATGCAATGCAATGCAATGCAATGCAATGCAATGCAATGCAATGCAATGCAATGCAATGCAATGCAATGCAATGCAATGCAATGCAATGCAATGCAATGCAATGCAATGCAATGCAATGCAATGCAATGCAATGCAATGTAAAAGCAATGCAATGCAATGTTACAATACAATTATACAATATTTGTGCTAATCAAAATTGCTAACCAAAAATCCTACCTTCTCATCTTCAGTTGTGAAAGTATGGTTAATCTTAGCATGTCCATGTTTGTTTATAACTTGTGACACTGCAATGACCTAATTAACAAGACAAAAATGAGTAGCCCAATCAGTGACAAAATGTGTGACACCAAAATTGAAAGTCTACTAAAACACAGTGTCACCTAGTTTCCCCTTATGACACAAGAAAACATTTTGGGCCTGATGCAACCAGTGGCATAGCCAGGGTCTTGGGTTTGGAGGGAGGGGCAAGAACCTCAATCTCCTGGGGGGGGGGGGGGGTTGCCGGGGGCATGCTCCCCCAGATAATTTCGGATTTCGAAGGTCTCTGAAACACTATTTCCTGCATTTTGAGGCATTGAAGTATTTAAGAGTAATCTGAAAGCCATAAATTACATAATTTTGTTGAAATCAAATCAGAACATAAAACGATATACGTCAGGATATCTTTAGAATTATTTATATCTTAAACAAGTCATAAATGCAAGAACAAGTTGGAGACATTTTGTATAAACCCTTGTAATTTATATATACTGTACATGTATAACAACACATCACTCTCTACTCACTATTATTATTATTATTATTATTATGCTATTATTAAAATTAGATTACAAAATTCACATCAACAACTATAATTATAGCTGTTACAGTATTTGATTAGGAGGTTGCTCAATAATTTGGGGTGCAGTAAATTGAAAACGGCGATTACCTATATAAATGTACATTATAGCAAACTGATCGAAGTAAAAGAATGGAAATACCTCTCCAAAACCATTCCGTACAGGCATACATAAGATACTCCTTGTCGTATAACCAGTTTTCAAATCAATTTCTTGATTAAATCTTTCATCCTAAATCAGAAAAGGGCAAAATGTTATGATCAAACAATAGCAAAGAAAAATTTCATGTACAGCAGATCAGCCCAACACATCTCACAATTATCATAAATTGCCTCACTGTATACCCACATGTTGTAATACAGCTAGTATAGTACATGACTGTACAGCCAATAAAAAACTGCTGGATCAAATCACACTCACATCACACTTAAAATGTTCTTCTGGTTATAATGCTAGATGATTTTTAATACAAATATTTAATTCTACAGAATTAGATAAGTTTAGAAAAATTCTACTAGAATACAAATTTGTGTTACATAATAGACCTTATTCAAAAATGGCCGCCGAATTAGAATTCTTTTATGTGCATATAAATTAGCCCTTATGACCTTGTTTTAAAGTGAGAATTCTTTTGAATTTCACACATGAAAACGAGTTCATAAGGGCTAATTTATATGTATATAAAAGAATTTTAATTTGGTGGCCATTTTTGAATAAGGTCTATTGTCACTCAGATATCTCACAAATTTCAGGCAAAAAAACCGAAATTTAGAAACTTAGAATGGCTAATAGAATTGCAGATAGACTTCATTTATAGTGCATGCATTCAAATTATTCATGCATGCACACAAGTAGGGCTGTATATATGCAGTGGGTAGTTCATACATGCAAGCTATTTACACATGTATGCAAGTTACGATTGCAATGCATGCAACTGACAAGCCTGCATCATGCATGCAGCATATTTTGAAAGGGAGCATATGTGTTCAAACTATAATTTACTGTATATTTGAATGTATACTACAGTATGGGCTGGGAAATTTTATGACACAGATTTATGCTCTTTGATGAGACAAATGAATTTACAATTGAGGTGTAATATTATATTTTATGTAATTATAGACATAGTAATAACAGGTTCAGACTATAGTTAAAGTGACACATGACTGCTGCAAAGTAATACATGCGTGTACATCTTAAATGGAGCTCTGTGAAACTGATTGCATGCATGCATCGTTATTAATTGCATGCATGCATGCATGTACAGTACTGTACTGCAAACTCAGCAAATTTAAGTTTCGCATGCTTATACTACCAATTAAAATGTATGTATATGTATGTTCATATTTATGTCAGAGTTACAAGTTGTACAGAGCATTAAAACATGAACATTATGTAATAGTATTAATATTGATATTCAGTTCCGGTTAAATAGATTTAGGGTCACGTGACATGGTGACGTGAACTTTGAACATGTGTTGTTGTCGCTAACTGTAGAGGACTATAAGTGTGGTTTTATGTATGGTATGTTATTAATTGATAAACAGTTAAAGAAACTTGTTGAGTACAACTGGTGGCAGCGGTGAAAAGTATATACAAATTGTGTGTGTTAAAGCAGGGATTTTAACGATCGAGGAAGCGAAATGTCGGAGGAAAGTACATATAATGGCAACGAAGGAGCAAGCGAAGTTAAAGCCGAAGGCTCGGCCGAAGATATGCAACAACTTGTTCATTTACTCTCAAAAGCTTTTCAGAAGGCTGGCGGTTCTACCAATACCTTGGAAGCTAAGAGAGCACTTCTTAATGTAAAACCACCAGAGTGTTTTCGGTTGGCCACAATTTCAAGACTTGGCTGTCTCAGTTTAACCAATACGCCGCTCTAGTTAAGATACCAACTACGGAGAGAAGCGCTCATATACTGAATCTCCTCGATCAGACGACTTATCGAGCTGTGGAATTATTACGGCTGTCGTCTGAACTGTCTTATGAAGAGTTTTGTGAGAAACTTACTAGTCGCATTGACAGTGGTAAGACAACGGAAGATTATAAATTATTACTTCGAGACAGACAACAGAGGCAGAATGAGGATTTCCAGTCGTTTGGGGATGCATTAATGGAGATCGTCGAGCACGCCTACCCAACTGCGGAGTATTCTTTTAAAGTTGAACTTGCTCGAGACCAATTTTTGCAAGGGGTCACTGTAACTGATGATATTCGAGAAAAAATCTTTGTTGGCCAGTCCAAGACACTCAGCGAAACAATCCGCTTAGTCCATCAACTTGAAAGTGCAAGGAAAGCTTCAAAGAGCTGTAAGAGCCAAGCTGCAACGAAGCCAAAAGCTCAGTGCCAGGCTGTTACACCAACACAGGATGGTTTAACTAAAGAAATTCAAGAGCTAAAAGATTTAGTCGGAAAGATGAATCAACGAATTGACAACCTTGAACGAAGAGCAAGCTGGAAAGAAAAGAGCTCTGCACGTGATATTGTATGCTACAATTGCCGTGGAGTTGGCCACTTTGCTCGTGGTTGTACTACCAACAGAAAGCAGGGAAATGGGGAGGGGGACTGACGATGGGAAGTCAGTCCCCTTCCAACAAGTAGCCCCACCTATACCCCATCAACCACCACAACACCCCAAATATGATCCCTCCCCACCCCAATACGTGATGTCTGCTCTTAATGATTCTGGAATCTACATTACTGTAGTGGTAAACCACAAGAAATCCTCAGTGCTCCTAGATACTGGATCAACGGTGAGTGTAATAAGTTAAGATTTCTGGGAAAAAAGTGGAAATTGCAAGAAGCTGAGCCCTATTGATGGTACCTTGACTTCTGCAAGTGGTTCCAATATTCCTCTTATTGGACAAACAGTTGTAAAACTGCATACAGGAGGAAATACTCTTGATGTGCCCATGGTAGTTGCTAAGGATATTTCTCATGATTGTTTACTTGGTTCTGATTTTTTTCACACCCATCGCTGCAGGATCCAGTATGACCTGGGTACAATCTCTATAAATGAGGCAGAAATACCAATCTCTTACCAGAAGAAAACTCCAGTTACACGCAGAATTGTATTAAATGAGGCAACCACTCTTCAATCTGGAACGGAACAGTTAGTTAGTGCTACCTTGGAAAGAGGGTATGAGTGAAACAATGGTACCCCTGGCCTTGTGGAGGGTAATACGTCGACTTGTAGGAGAAAGAAAGTCAGTATTGCACGGTCACTGGTGATTCCACGAAAAGGAAAAACTTTTGTTCGAGTGGCTAATTTTACGGACCAAGTCATCAACCTAACTCCAGATCTGGTACTGGGCCAGTTCTCTCCACTTAATGATGTTAATGTATCGACTATGGACGACGGTGCTGTCAACCCGAACTGTTCAGTTATAACCAGTGAAGAGAATGACTCAAGCTACACCAAAGAAGAAGTAAGCAGTTTCAGAATGTCATTGAATTACAATTCAGATAAAATCTCTGAAGAACAAGAATCAAAATTCCTTTCCTTAATGGATGAATACAGTGACATTACTGCCACCTCCAACTCAGATTTGGGAAAAACTGACCTTGTTGAACATGAGATCAATACAGGTGATGCACAACCTGTTAAACAAGCTCTTCGCCGCCTACCCCCACACAAGAGAGAGACCATCAATCAGCAGATAGATGACTTACTGGAAACAGACAGAATTGCTAGTTCACAAAGTCCATGGAGTAGTCCTGTGGTCCTTGTCCATAAGAAAGATGGAACGTATCGTATGTGTGTAGATTATAGGAAACTCAACCAGAGCACAGTGAAGGATGCACAACCACTTCCGAGAACAGATGATGCACTTGAAGCTATAGATGGAGCCCACTGGTTTTCCTGTATCGACTTAGCATCTGGATATTGGCAAGTACCTGTGGCTAAGAAAGATCGAGCCAAGACTGCCTTTGTCACTCATAGAGGCCAATTTGAATGGAAAGTCATGCCATTCGGATTGACTAACGCACCTGGAACATTTCAAAGGTTGATGAACAGGTTTAACATGGATCCATATTGTCTTGTCTATCTCGATGATATTATAATCTGGTCCACTTCCTTTGAAGACCACTTGGAACGATTGCACCTGGTGTTTGAAAGACTACGATCAGCTGGGCTCAAGATGAAGCTCTCTAAATGCAATTTCTTACAGCAACGTGCGCGATTCCTTGGTCATATTGTTTCCAGTGATGGTATACAGGTAGATCCAGAGAAGACGAAAGTGGTTAAGGATTGGCCAACCCCTAGTAATGCGAAGGAACTGCAAAGTTTTCTTGACCTAGCTGGATACTATCGACGTTTTGTGCCTGGCTTTTCTGTGATTGCAGCACCCCTTTACCATGTGTGTAAGCAGAAGACAACCTTCCGGTGGGGACGTGAACAAAGGGAAGCATTTTTCAAACTCAAGGAACTACTCACCACAACACCAGTTGTGGCGTATCCTTCCTTCTCCCCCAAGGCAGGAGTATTTATACTGGACACTGACGCAAGCCAGCAACATGGAATTGGAGCTGTACTGTCCCAGGTACAACCAGATGGAAGTGAAAGGGTGATTGCCTCGGAAGCCGCTCCCTAAACAGCCATGAGAGGAACTACTGTGCCACAAGACTTGAACTACTTGCTGTCGTCCACTTTATAGGATATTTCCGCTACTATCTCTTGGGACAGATGTTTCGTCTAAGAACAGATCACCATTCCCTCAAATGGTTGATGAACTTTAAGAAACCCCAAGGCCAAGTAGCTCGATGGATTGAGCGATTACAGGAATATGACTTTACTGTGGAGCACAGACCTGGAAAGTCCCACTCCAATGCTGATGCCCTATCAAGGAGGCCTTGGAGACATGTCCGCAACTGCCCGTGTTCATCTAACCAAGGAATGCATTCACAGATTTCTGCTATTACCATAGGATCTTCTCATTGGTCCCTAGAAATGGTTCGACAAGCCCAGCATGAAGACCCGGATATCAACGATGTGCTGACGAGAATGTCACAGAACTCATGCAAACCTAGTCCTGATGAGCTTAAGTCCAAAAGTCACACACTCCGAGCAATTTGGTCCCAGTTCGAACTTCTTGAAGTTCAAAACGGTCTGCTTAGAATCAAGTCGTCGCCTGATCAAAGTTTTCCAAGCCGTATCGTACTGTCAAATAAGCTAGTGAAGGAAATGCATGATGGAGTACCAGGTGCACACCTTGGCAAAGACAAGACGCTGTCCAAAGTAAAGACTAGATTTTGGCGTCCTGGCCTTTCGACCACTGTTCGTAAATACTGTCAAGCATGTTTGACATGTGGCAAATGCAAGCCACGACGGAAAGCCAGAGCTCCATTGCAGCCAATGACAACTGGTTACCCTATGCAAAGCGTGCATATGGATGTGGTCGGTCGGCTACCAAAGACGAAGAAGGGGAATATGTTGTATATCCCTGACGGTGCGATGTAGCTTCACAAAGTGGATCGAAGCGTACCCAATGCGCAACCAAAGAGCGGTCACATGTGCTCGCGCTTTCACACACAATTGGGTTTGCCGTTACGGAGTACCTGACAGAATTCATTCGGATCAAGGACGCAACTTTGAGTCTACTATCTACAAAGAGATGTGCCGCCTTCTTCATATGCACAAGTCAAGAACGATCCCTTATCATCCGGAGAGAAACGGGTAAATAGAGAACTTTCATCGAACTCTTAAGGCCATGCTAAAGTGTAAAGCCGAGGAAGTACCGCATGATTGGGATGTCCACCTTGACTTTTGCCTTATGGCTTACCGTAGTGGTGTTCACACACAGAGTTGGAAAAAAGCTGCGGGTATGCGGGTACCACCCGGAGGAAGGTTTACTTTAGTGAGGAAGGTATAAAGTGAAAACACGTGAAACAACTCATTCGGTAATCTGAGAAAGTTACAACTGACCAAGCAAGGTGTCGAGAAGAAAAGCGATTTGCAGCAAAACATTGGCTAACCAACAATTATGCAGCACTGGCAGTGGCAGCAGTTACATGTGCGAGACATGTACGCTGATGTCTGCTGTGATGTCTGTATCTTCGCAGCAGTCGAGGGTAGTTAGTAGTATGCCAAAGCTTACCTATATATAGGAAAACTTAGGTACTGTAAAAGTCACGAAGGTACTGTAAAAGTCACGCAGTATCTATGAACGTTGCAAAACACAAAATTCTCGCTATATATTTTGAGGAAGGTTATCTAAACTTAAAAACCCATCCGGAGGAAGGTTGAATACTTTTTCCAACTCTGTTCACACATCAACTGCACATACACCATTTCAACTCATGTTTGGCCGAGAAATGAGGATCCCACTGGATGTGATGATGGCTGATGAGAGTGACCAGAATGAAAAGAGCATGCCCGACAACTGTCTGTATTCTCAGTTTGTGTTGGATCTTCAGGAACAAATGGAGAAATCCTACCGTGATGTACGCCGAACTTTAGAGATCGCACAACGCATGATCCTCAGTTGAAACCAGATGCATCAAAGAAGTTTCACTGGTTTTGGACAGGGCCATTTCATGTGTTGGAACAAGTTACCGAAGTTATATACCGGATATCCAAGCGCAAGAGATCAAAACATTCTTTTGTTGTACATTTTAAGTACAACCTACGCTTATATCAAAGGAAACCACAAGCACCTGGAAAGGGTACAGCTGTCAATCAGCCTTCAAATGATCATCTGGGGAGATGATCACAAAAGCAGTGGCATCGAGGACGGTGTTAGGGAGATACCTGATGATCTATTCGTAGATGAGAGGTTGAACAAGGTGCTACAGAGGAAGTAAGGGGCGAGTTAGACGTTGAAGACGACATAGCTGATGATGAACATATTCCAGAGAGTAATGCCAACGAAGAAGAATTTGTGCAGGAGGATGAAGTTTCAGAGAATAGTGACGGTCATGAATCAGTAGGAGAAGACGAGGAGGAGCCAACATTGAGGCATTCGAGAAGGGTGGCTAGGCCAAAAGACCGATACGGCGACTGGATTAACTTGTAAAGATGTTTTAATTATTTTGAACTGACAAAGTGTTAAAGTAACAAAGAGCATTTGTAGCTCTTATTGTGAGGGGAGTGGTGTAATAGTATTAACTCTTTCTTGTCCGAATTGGTCTTTAGTATTTTATTCTGGCTAACGCCAGACGATTTTATTCACCTCTGGGGAAGCCCCCGGACAGGAATGAGTTATAAACTATCTCTTTAACTCTTTCTTGTCCGAATTGGTCTTTAGTATTTTACGATTTTATTCACCTCTGTGGAAGCCCCCGGACAGGAATGAGTTAATATTGATATTCAGTTCCGGTTAAATAGATTTAGGGTCACGTGACATGGTGACGTGAGACTTTGAACAAGTGTTGTTGTCACTAACTGTAGAGGACTATAAGTGTGGTTTTATGTATGGTATGTTATTAATTGATAAACAGTTAAAGAAACTTGTCGAGTATAATTAGATGTACGTGTGAAATATTCAAGGTGCAGCGGTGAAGTGCAGTGTTGTGTTAGGAAATGTTTAGCTTTGAAAGCATCTGACGTTCTGCTGTAAGTTATATGTGACCATAGGCGTACCAGGCAGGGGGGTCAGGAGGGGGCAATTGCCCCCCCCCCCCCCCCAAAAAAAAAAGTTTTACAAATGAAAATTTCGGCCACTTTTTGAATGAAATTTCAGGTAAATTCGGGTAATATTGCTGTTAAATATTCATGATCAATGTTTGAATACGATCTAATAATCGACAGTCGACTCTTAATTTTTCGGGTAAAAATGTATTGCCCCCCCCCCCCCCAACGTAACTGGTCAGGTACGCCTATGTATGTGACAAGTAAAGTATGTGACCAGTAAAGTGAGTAAACATGCCACAAATGACAACTAAGTTTATACAACTACTGTAATAATGAAAAGCAGGAATGTTCAAACCTGTTCAAGTGTTCTTATCAGTCCTCTGAAACGCATTTATAGGCATCAAATCAACATACAAGGTAAAAAGGCAGGTATAATCATCTAGAATTTGCTTTCATTTTTCCTTCAAAATAAATTATATGACTAGTTACCAGGCCTCATCATCCGCACTGTTTACATTGTAACCAAGGTAACAATAAATTCCCGCCTTTTTTCACAAGATTTGATCTTTGAAAGTTTGAAGGGAATTGCTGAGAAAATATTCACAAAAAATACCATTTTATAAGACATTGTGTCTGCAGGAGATATATCCAACAAAGTTATAGAACTGAAAAGATTTTCAAACATGTATTTGAAGTAACTCAGACCAAAGAAAATAGTGATTTTTAATGGATTTTTCTTAACTACATCTATGTCAGAACTATGAAGTACACGACTTTGTATTCTAATCTGCTGCTTCTTTCTGTGCTTTTTAATTTTTACTGCTCAAAAACCAATTGTAAAAGCTGTTAAAGTTAGGTATGGCACCTAAGAAAGAAGTATTTTTTTGCTGGTACTGTAGTCCTAGTGTTAGAAACTAATTACAAGTGTTTTTAACTCTTTTAGGTTAAACTTTGTATCAGACTTTATAGATTTTACTCAACTGGCTAAACACCACTGACTGAACAATTTACTTGTCAAGTGGAGTCTAATGGACCTGAAAAGGTAAAATGTATTTCTTATTTTGCTTAAAAGATTGTGTTTCATTACAAGAATGTAGAAAGCAATTCAGTTTACTTTATACTTCATTCTTATTTTCACTGTGAAACCTAACTTAAACTTGTACTAATCAGACTAAGCACCTAATGGTGCTACCTAGAATTACCAATAATCAGTAAGTGTGAAATGCCTAGAATTACCAATACACTGTAATCGTTAATTTTAAAAAACTAATTCCCAACCCCCACACCCCAACCCTAACCTCTAAACTTTACCCTAAACCTAACCACAACCCCCCGGCAACCCTAACCCTAACCTACAACCCCCCAGTGGCCCTAAACTTAACCACAATCCTCCAGGGAAAAAGTCCCACCTCTCAGACCCCGACCACAACACCATGTTGCCATACCAGACTTTCCAAAGTCCTTTCAGTCCCCTTTATGATGCACTCGCTACTTCGTCACTCACATGGCCACGCGCTCCCTCGGGAGTGGTTGACTTGTGGCAAGTCTAGGATAATAGCTTAATCTCCCATTTCAGACTTAATAATCTCTAGAGAGTCTGGTGTGACTCATAGTGAGTTGTATACTGGGTCTCTAAGAAAAAAATTAATTTTGACAGCAGTCTTTTCTAACAGTACTGTTGTCTTTTATGTATAAAAATGAAAATCTAACTGTCAGACTGTGGTTAATTAAACCAGTTGATTTTGCTCAGTTCATAGCCCTGCCAGCCACTGCAGCCAGTATTTAGGTTTCACTGAAATTAATAAATAAGATATATATAAAACAAAGCAAATGTACAAGAATTCAATGTACAGCTTCACTGTCCATTGATATTTATGCATTTCAAGACTGTGCCTTTAAATTCTACTGGTATTGTAATTTTCACTTTCTAAAAAGGGAGGATGCACAAGAGGGGGAGTGGCTTCCCACAGCAGATGAGTTTCCTCCAATTCTGGCTAACCCCTGCCTAAGTGGGGAAATATAAGGCTGTAATATGAGTGTTGTTGTTCTTGTTGTCACTAAGACAAGAATAGTGTGTATGTGTAAATGTGTAAAATGTACTAAATACCTCTATAATACAGCAAACTTTTCCAAAAGTGTTCTGTACATCATGTAAATGTAGATCCAAGTTGATAAACTTCACTTAACCCTTTCACTCCCAAATACCAAATTTTCCATACTTTATTATTTTACTCTGTCTAACACCAGACAATTTTACTCGTCAATGAGAGAGCTCCCAGAAAGTTGGGAGTGAAAGGGTTAACTAAACTTAATGGCCAGAGGCACAATGTTTATACTGTACCGAATAAATGGACACTATTTTGTCATTATTTAAAAAATAGAAAACATTTTCTGTGTTTCTATAGAGATATAGAAACATGAGAGGAAGAATGAGAACTTACACTATTTTGAGTTCTTCCAAACTTCCTCAAGTGTTTCTATTTAACAATTAGTCACCGAAGTCGAGGTGACTATCGGTGGATATTTACCGAGCCACGAACAACATCCTACTTTGGGACTGAACTTGTACATACATTCAAATATATGCTAAAAAGACTTTTATTCTGATGTTTTGGCTTGTGTGATACAGACTTTTTGCACTTAATTCATGTTCATTATGTTCTTCACTCATGACGAAGTTTTTGAAAACATCGCTACGACCAAAACCTAACCAAAACTTGCTAGAAAATACGAAGAATTATAGAAAATATACTTGCTTACCTTTACAAATTTTGTTTTTATGATACTGTATTTGATATGTACAACATCTCAGTGATAAATATTTTCAGTATTATGCTCTTTTGTTTGTTTCAAAAACTACAGACACCATTTTGAAAAAAAAATCAACAGTTCAATGAATCGACAAATTCTAAATCTCATAATTCAAAATGACAATTCCGAGGGGCAGACTGAAACGAGTAAAGTCAGTGCAGTGTTAAATAAGTACCAGTCTCTTTTCCAAAACTACTTTTGAAGAACAATTTCTTGTGATGCAATAGTCACCGCGCTAGGCGGTGACTATCACCTCAGATTCACCGCTGAGCGGACCAATCAGAAAGCTGGAAAGCCTCTTTTCCACTATGAAATTATACTAAAACTCTATAGGAACAGGGCAAAAATGTTTTCCACTTACTTTATGAAATAACTCATTAAAAATAGATTAAACGTTAAAATTAATCCAAATAAAAAGTGTAAATTCTCATTCTCTCAGTTGTGGATGGTGTATAATGGTGTTTCTGTACAAATTTTAATTAGAATGGTGTATTGGATGGTGTAACCTATTGTTATCCATAGAGTTACAGAAATACGGCTTTTAACCAATCACTGCTTGCATTTTCAAAATGTTATTTGTGAGAGTTTTTATGCATTAAAATGCATGCATACAAAGTATGTGAATGTATGAACTGCATGTACACACTATATTTTTGCATGCATGCACTGCATGTGCTAATTTGCATGAAGTGCCAATTTACATGGAGTGCCAACAGATACTTAGTATATACTTAAAACCTAAACCTATTAGTACCTCACATATATCTATAAAGTTTGTAAAACTGTTGTGGAAAAGGACTAAACTGAACGCTCTCAAATTGTATGGTTCCTTAAACAACACACTGGTAAAAAAAACCAAAAAAAACAAAGCCAACCTACAAGAACAAATAATAGACCATCATTTAAATAAATGGGTTGGTTGATGACAGAAACCACAACATTTTCCCCCCTCTGTCCTTATTTGTGAGTACCCATAATAATAACAATAATATCAATATGTCACTTTTAGGGTCAATTTAGCATGGCTAAAATAATGTAAGTGTAAATTAAGATGTCCAAGAGTCAAGCTTATAGCTCCAATATAAGTCAATCTGCTATCAAGCAGATGAATATTCCACTATATTATTTACACTGTACTTACTCCAATACAAATAAAACTTAAGAATGTAATTAAAGCCCTGTTCACACTATACCGGATAGCTTTTGTGCCAGCACAAAAACCATGCTGGATAGGCCTTTTGTACACAAACAAAACGCCTGTTCCACCATAATTTCTGTGCCAGAACACCACTCCAATCTCGAAAGAGGTACATCTTTTATCGGATAGGTTTTTGTGCCATTTCAGTTCCAGTGTGAATGGAGATCAAAATCGTTTCAGAAGTAAATTAATAGAATAGAGTGTGGTGATTGGTTGTATCACAGATTGTATTGTACAGCATATAGCCATTTCGTGCGGAGTCTGTTCACACTATACCAGACAGGCCTAAAAGTCCAAGAAATGCTTTGAGTCAAGCCAAATAAGCACATTTTGCTTTTTGCAAATGCTTAGACACCATTAGACAACCTTCTTATCATAAAAATCAATTACAGCTACCATGTTACTGAAAATGAGAGTATGGAATAAGCAAATGATCTAATTTTCAAATGATTGATCATACATTCAGTGTGTGAAGTGAAAAAAGAATGCATGCCAGCTGCCATGACTGATTTGCATAATGATTTGGACAAAACAGTATTATAAAAGTAAGCTTGAACAAAAAGCAGATCAAATATACAATTCTGCATATATTATTATGATAAATACACACATTCAATAATATTCAAAATTTCAGTTTTGAGAATATAGCAGTTGATGTTGAAAGTTTATAAGATTATATCATATACACAAGAAGAAATATGTACAAAATTTCTGAGAAATGGATGTAAGAAAAGGCATTGATATCAATAACTGTCTGTTATCAATTGACATAAAATAAGTAAAGTGACATCAAGTGGAATATTATTGGTTAACTACAGAGCAAAGAAATCAAACCTTACTTAATAAATGTAGCGTTCACTTGTATAACACTTGAAGTAGACGATCAAGCAATTACTTGAAGGAGCAAAAATCTTGCCGCCTGGAGTGGAGATGAATTACCGACAGCTTCACCTTTGTGTTTAATTATTATGATTGTTGTCAAGGAGTGAACGGTGAAGAAGGAAAAAAAAAGAAAATATTAAACAAAACTAACATGTGACATTGAATGTATTGTATTGTATTGTATTCATTGTAGATGTTTATTGAAAACACATCTACTGATTCTTAAGTAAGTGAACATTAACAACTTTTCTCCAAATATTTCCACAAATCGAAGCCATCTGTTCTATGGGTTGAAATGATGAATTGGAAATGTCATTTATACCGGAAAGACAGATATGTTTAGCAGTGTCATGCATGCTTGGGACATTATTTATACTATCAAATAAACTTTAAACACAGCTCTCCAGAACTTACAGTCCGAGATAACAAAGCCAGACATTATGCACATGAAATTTCACTAAATTCCAAGTAGTTCCTTTTGTGAAATTTTACAATAATAACACAAAAGGAGCTGCAGACACAGAGCGATACAGACAAACATTGCCATTAATTATTATGCCGCAGAAGTGCTAGGAAAACCTCAGCTAAAACAGCCATAAATTACACATTTTGGTTAACAAGTGTCCAAATAAGTATTATTTAGGAACACTAATAAAGAACAATGTATAAAGAGCATATTAGTACTACAAACCTCGTAAGCATTAGCGATGTTGACTGTTTCTCCCTTCTCTGCTACATATCCCACAATACCGGTCCCCCAAGGTACTCGTATTTCTTCTAAGTCATCCAAATCCTCCACTTTCGACTCTGCATTCACATCAAACACTGTGGAGACCAGATAACGTGGACCATCTAGGGATCCTTGCACGAGAAACATGGAACATCGATCACCATTTAAAAGGATACTGACGTTCTGAAGTATTTTATGACACAAGCTCCGTAATTCCAAGTCTTCGGCAATGTCTTTCACTAATTCCATCATTAATTCAGTTTCATCTAAACGGCTAAGTTCCTCTCTAGATTTTCGAAGAGATGACCTTTTTGACTTGGAGTAATGTTCTCGATCAGGACTAAGGAAGCTAGTCTGTCCATCCACTACATTGATAATTGGTTTTAATATACCTCGCATGCTCGTATCCAAATCAGAAGCTGAAATCTTTCGGACAGGAGTAGAAGCGCCCGATGTCGGTGGCGTCCCATCCCATGGTCGAGGACGCGAAAGGGATAACACGTTCCGACCGACTTTTCGGGAAAAGTACGAGTGAACAAAGTCAGGGTGTTCATCCAACCATTTCTCAATCTCTTCAGCATGTCTCTCGCCCTCCATCTCCTCTGTGGTTGTACTCGATGCTGACATGATCAAGAAAGTGTTTCACTCGATTACAGCAAACCTAAGATAACCGAAATATGATTTCCAGGTATCATCACCTCATAATTAATCTAAGCAACAAGCGAGTTCAGATCAACTCTTGTCATTATCCTTCGAAATGCGAAAACACATAACGATCGGTACTGATGCGGCTGTTGAATAAGTAATCACCATTAAAGCCCCTAATAGCTGATTGGATGAAAGCAAATAAAACCAAAATTGAAACCAATGCCTTCTCCTCAAAATCAACTCTAAAGAGAGACAACAGAAACATACACGAACCGTATTTATCAACAATATTTTTTTGCTTTTTCAAATGCTTAATTTACAAATAAACTCATTCCCAATCTCCATGTACCTGCGCCACTTCAAACGCCATCAGTAATTGCCGGCATGGCGCGGCACGCTTTAACTATTAGTGACTGCATATGACTTGGCTGTACTGAGGCACTGCCGATGTCGATGAACACAGCTGTCTAAAACCAAAACCATACTTTTAAATTCTGGCGATTGTATTTATCGGGGAAGAAAATAATAATTTGGTTACACCATTTTCATTGTCCGTTTTGAAATTTCCAAAGCAGCATTTAATATTGACTACTGAAAGCTCGTAAAATCCAATTTCATCCCTAGGTACTTTCAATTATAGATTTAAGTAAGTTAAATTATGGTTTGGTTTAAAACGAAAAGCAGTTTTACATGTAAGGCATCAAACATTTTGAAGAAAGGTTATTCAACATTGCGACAATATTATTTGAAATAATCGGTAGGTATATAGTATGCCTTTGACAAATTTAATACTTTCCTATATTTTATTGTCCTTCTTTTACCGTTAAATATGCCGCAGATGGCGCAGATGTCAGTCTCAGACGATTTGCACTTCAGAATTTTGCGTGTCTTCTCGATGTTCTGCCGGAATAGATTACATAATATTATATAGTGACTTGGCTTTTAGGAAGTGAAGTGAAGTCTCACAATTGGTCATGTTATTAAAAAACTTATGCGATAGACTGTGGAAAGAAAAACCGCCGCAGCACACCACATACTTACCACAAATTATCGATAAGTTATTACATGTGGTTAGGAATTAAAGAGCTAGTCGAAACTTTATTTTACCAGAGTTATTTAGTTTCAGTCCGACTGACTTCGTTAACGTCAAGACTGATAATGAAATTTGGCATTGACGTCACGCGATGACGTTAAGCGATATATTCTCTGCAAGGAGGCTCGAGTCAAGTGCGGTTTAAAATGTTAATCTTCCGTGAGCTAGAGCAAGCAAATGAATTGGATGAAAATAAAGTAGAATAACTTACTTCATGTGATTTGTCTGCACCTTAAACATGAATAACATTTTTCCCCCCTTGTTAAATATTAATTATTATCAAAACGAAGACCGTTGGCTAGCAATACCTTATTTATACACGTGTCTTATTTATAGCCCAACAGACGTCAATGTAAAGATTGCTCCTTGGGAGCTACGTATTTGTTATTAAACATCGATGTTATATGTCGCACGACATAATAAAACTGTTTAGCAGCTGAGTTCACTGGATTGAATTCAAGTTTACTCTCGTTTTTAAACGTATATAAACCCTACTGAACCAACGTCTGGGATGGCATATGAATTACGTAAAACGTCTCGACAATGTCTTAGCTTTCACCACGTCAGGAGACAGTATTTCAAAAATGTTATGCTTAATCTTCTGGATTTCTGCTACACTCTTTCCTGTTGGCCACCTCTCTTTTTAGTTAGTCTATTCTCTTTTCAGAACTAGCCTCAGTCGACGACGTTGTTTTTATATAGTAATTTCAAAAGCAATGCAGGGAGATATGCCTGAACAATAGCATATTACAATACCGTACACCGTGCAGATTATGTTCAGACTACAGATGGAAATATGATTAGCACTGATAAAGGCTTGACATTTTGACATAGGCTTGACATTTTGTTATAGCTATTTTATGTAAGCTCATGTAAATTTATTTTACATATAAATTTGTAATTTTAATATAAGAATATCTATTATAACAAATGTAATTTTAATGAAATACGCAATTCAGCCCTTGGCTGCTATGTATTTTTTTCAAATAAACCATCTATCTATCCATCTATCTATCTCAAGAATTTAACAGATACTATATACAATTAATAAAATGACGAAAGTCTTTTCATTTCTACCACTCATTCAACACATTGATGATTGATGTTCAGGAAAACATTTTCCAATCAAGTTCCTATTGTATTGGCCACGGAGAAAAGATGATCATTTTCGTTAACCTAGTTTTGAGTCGAAATAAGCGTAACAGTACAATACTGCAACAGATCGCTGAAAACAATTAAAGATCAGCAAGTTTGAATTGGTGCATCACTCCTCGGGAGACATGCAAAGAAAATTAATTCGGCAATTAAAACTGGCTAAAGGCTCTTTCCACTCATCACAGAAACTAGTTCGCAGCTTGCAGCGAGTACTTGTATCTCATTAAAAAGAACTTAATTACAACGAGAAAACAAGCACTGCGAGTTGTTTTTAATTAGATGCAAACACGCGCAGCGACCTGCGAGCTGGTTTTTGCGATGACTGGAAAAGAGCCTTAATGCGATTCTCAGCCAGATTTTGTTCACAAGTATACCGGCAAATTAATAATTTTCTAGAGCAATGCCAATGATAATTAAATAAACACAAGATAAACATCAAGATTAGAAAATTTAATTAGAGTTCTATAAAAACGCCATGTTTGTTTATTTGGTATTTTGGTTGACTTATATATCCATATGCACTTGGAATGATGATTATCATAGATGCATGTTTCCATGTGGAGTAGACTATATAATGATATAGACTAGCTGGCCTGTATTTAATGGACCAATTATATACAAATGGGACTGGAAGTTTCTGGATCTACTGATGTAGAATAATAAACAATTATTGGCTAAGACTTTTTTGATATCAAGAATTATCAAGGTTGAAGTCTCTGTTATCTGCCGAAGCCGAAGGCCGAGGCTTATAATTCTTGATATCAAAAAAGTCGAATTTATTATACATTTCAGTTGAAAATATAAAGAGAATCACTCCCTCAGAACAAAAAAATGCAGTCAAAGACAGTTGCTTTTTTCCCCGCGCGCTTGGCTTCGGTTTGTCAGCTCGTCAGTGGCCTCACGTCAGCACATGCAATGATGATAAGTCCTTTTTCCTACAGATAATACCTCCAGAAACTACAGATAATAGCATTGTGGGCTCAGAATCAAACAATTACAGCGGCAAATACAACTAAAAGTGCAGATATCAAGGCTGACCAATTATAATCAAGGATTCGAAAAAAATGTATAATAATTATAATAATTGGTAGTAAAAAAACTGTTCAAGTTAAACTTGCTTGACCATTGACAATTTTCGATAAATTTAAGGCTCAATTTTCATGCATATAAACATCCCGAAATCTAAATACGATTAAACTTCCACGAAACGTTAGCAAGCATGTTTCTTAAAAGATTTTGACTTGTTTTGTCTCTTATTATGTCTCTTATTATGGCAGTATTAAGAATTTTGAGCTGGACTCTTATTTTTATTTTACGATTACGCTTTCCGCCTGGAAAATCAATTACCAAGATTCTAACCATAATCCTATAACCCTGAACCTATAGCCCTAACTGTCACAATAATGCTTTTTAAGTAATTTCAAAATGTTGATTTCAATTTTTTATTTTACTACCCATACATAGTCTATGTGACATCATTTTGGGAATTTTCATGGAAGGTCAATCAAATTTAATGGCTTCCGTCCCACAATATTTGAAAGTGTTGTGTATAACCTTAGTCACTAATAACTAGTTTCGGGGGGGGGACTTTAGGTGCAATCAATTAGATACAGTCTCTACAGCAGGATTACTTCAAGTGATTGGTACAACAACATATCTGAGAGAACTGCCGTGAGATCGAGAAAAAAACTGTCAACTGATGCAGTGACAGAGGAAGGCTATTCAATTTCACACGGGAGGTTTGCTGACCAATAGCCAAAGAAGTGTTTCCGATATTTAAAAAGAAACCGCAACTGACTAGTGATGTGAAAAACCTCGAGATCCTAGGACAAAAGAGAAAGACAAGGAGAGAGGACAACCGTGGTCGGCTAAAAAGACATGTCTGATTGCATGGTATAAGACTGTTCCTGAGATAAAAGCAGATACAGTCTACAACCCCAAAAAGACTCAGCGAAGCTCGACTCATGCAATATGGTTTCAAACCGAGAAAGATACCACGCCTATAACTGCTGGACACAAAAATGCCCGTCTGGGGACTGGGGGCTCGTCTGCTTATCTGTAATTTTATTTTATTTATTTTATTTTTTAGGGGTGCACGGGTGGCGTGTGCTGTTAGGGCGCTGGTTAGATGGAGTTAGTACATGGATGGGTAACCGTCTGGGAATAACCCCGTTCTCGAGCTTGGACCACTATGTGAGTAGAGTTTAGTTGTTCTCTCCTGTGCTCCGAGGGTTTTTTGCCGGGTTCTCCGGTTTTTCTCCCTCCGCAAAATCAACACATCTGGGATTGGAGTGGCGCCCATGCACCCTTGCCTTAGGGCAGTAGCTAACGAAAGAGGGGCCTTCGAGCTCCTCCGACTGCAGTCGGCCGATATATATTTTTTATTTTACTTACTTTGCTATACCGAAACCATATATACATACATTATTAATCTAGAAACAACACGATATCGACCTTATTATAGATCATGAGCCTGGTTGCATTTGAGCCATATTGATTTCCAAATTCCATGTTCGTTACTGATCTACCTTAAAACGCCACAGAATTCTAGTATTAAACGATACTAATAGTTATAATTAGTTTTTTTAAAGTCTCCTAGAGTAATACCTTTCATTGTCAAGTTTCTTGGCAATACGAATGCCAATAGTAATGATATGAGTGCAGGTTCTTTCTACACAAGAGTGGTGACAAGATCTAGCTATGTCATGGAGATGGCTGGAAAAGAATCAGTCCAGGGAAACTATGTCCAATCAACGCTAAGCTGTGGGGATGCATAATTTAACACAAGAGGTGTTGGCGTTTTCACCAAAGTAGAGATAAAAACTGAATGGAAAAAGTTACACCAATGCTCTTGAAAATGCACTAATTCCAACCATGCGCACATGCTGGCATGCACTTCTTAGTAGCTGGATATTTCAACAAGATACTGCAACATGGATGTATGCACTTCCAGACAAGTTAGAGAATGCCAGTTTCACAAAGAAAAAATCATGTTATGGATTGGCCTGCACAGTCAGTGCGTACACGCCTGCAGGCTGCGAGGGAGACTACTGACTACACAATCACCTCATCTCAATCCGGCCGCAGAGGCGCAGGAAGATGTTTTTGTTACTGGGGGGCTGAAAGTCGTCGAACCGCTAGGGTGGTCCGGATCCGATTTTAGAGTCTCTGAAATGGCATTTCCTGCATTTTGAGAGGAGATTAATTAAGAGATTTCTGAAGATTATAAAATACCAATGAATTATACATCTTTGCTCTATTTAAGCGCACAGTACCACTCAACAGAAAATTTAAATTTATCTTCTTCAGTTAACGCACGCCTTGGAGTCCAAAAAAAGAAAGATTGGACGTTTCTTTGAACCATCAAACGTGTATATTAGGGGGGCCGCTAAGCCCCCACTTCCTAGAATTTCAGGGCAGCGGCAGCCCCCTAGTCTTCCTTCTTCCTACGCCGGTTATCCACATTGAGAATCTGTGAAATTAAATTAAAACAATCGTCGAGAAACAAAATCCAGAAATACTTAAGGAGCTATCTACCGTCATATGCTGTAAATACTACATAAGAAGTTACCGTTTATAGTCGGTCGGTCGGTCTACCTGTCTAATTTACTCTCGATCAATATAAGACAACAATAAAAAATGCGTCCTAATATTTCAGTTGTGAAATAGCAAAATTCGATCCAATGTACTTGCTGGTACATTGCCTCAGTGGCGTAGCTACACCCGGGCCTACCCGGGCCTGTGTCCGGGTGAAACCTGCGTGTGCCCGGGTGAAATATTGCAGACAGATCTAGCTCTCATTATATAGGCAAAGAAATTTAAGTATAGAGTATAGCCACTAGGAAGATTATGTATAAGTTTACTGTTTACAAAAAGACAAAGTATTAGTTTATTTCCCACATAAACGTTAAATATTTCCCTAAAAATGACGGTTTTCGCGTGAAAATTCATCGAGTGCCATCAGTGGTTTCCACCAATGTTTTTGACTGTTACCGCTAAAGCATGTGTCAGTGTTTGTTCTTTTTGTTGTTCTTAATCTTATTAATTGGGGAAAGTTTGTACGATTTTTGAAATAAAATCAGTCTAAAAATTTAGTTGCATTGTTAGTACGCAAGTATTATTGGGCTCAAACACTGCAAAATATCTTTAGTGGCATGCCGTATGCCCCTGACTGAAAATTGTTTTTCTAGTTTTCGCGTGAATATTATTGCTAGAGTTAGTTGTTTTGTATACGCGGTAAGGAAATACTGACTATAAAATCATGATTTTCACTGGTTTTTATTTTATCTTTTTTGTTGTTAAAATTGCCCCCAAAATGCAGGAAATAGCATTTCCGTGGCGTAAAAAATCAAAAATTTCCTGGGGGAGCATGTTCACACCCCAGAGGTTTCCCGCATGTTTGGCGCTCTGAACTGCCACTACCAACCGGACATACTGTACTTCAAAATTGGTGGCTACGGGCCTGTGACTGTAAATCACTGTAATAACAAAAAAACCACCAGAGAATGTTGAGACCTGTGCCCATGTTGTGCCCACATGACATCTGCTTCCTGGCTACGCCACTGCATTGCCTGGTTGGAGTACAGTGCCGAAATTATTGCCCGTAGTTTCGAACGTTTTGAGCAAAGGCCCTTCGTCAGAGAGAAACGAAAGGCCTTAATTCGCTCGAAACGTTAGAAATCTATATACGTTCAATAAGTTCGGCTGTACTCCAACCTTACTACGCAACATACTACTTTTATAACCTTACAAGTACTCTTCAAGTGATCAAGATTCGACATTCCTCAATTCCACTTAAAGTAATATCTTCTTCGATACGAATACCTTATTCAAATTTTTAAAAATTTATCAGTTAACGTTAAAATAATACAACAATCTAACATTAATTAATAGTATTATAGTAAGATGATGAAAGAGAAAGCCGAATGATAGAAAAAAGAATTATAATAGTTTATATAAAAAGATCCAAAGGGGTTAATTGCGAACGGGACCCTATGCAAGGCACCCACCCATGTAAATAAAAAAAGTCTAGAAATATTAAATATAAAAAATAATATTAATAATAATAATAATAATAATAAACTATATTTCAGTGTCAATGTATTTAGCAGTATTAGCCAATTGGGGACACTATTTAACTATTACAATTTAAAATTGCATTATAAGAATTTATATATTACAACATATATTACAGTTATAAACATTCAGTTGTCCTTCAGCAGCGTATATATGTGAAGAAGAAGAATTTCAAATGAAGTCGAATCACTGCTGTAGAGAAAGGTTTTTTGACTGCCCCAACCAGGAATCGAACCCAAGGTATCTGGTTTAACGTACCAGCGTTCTACCATTGAGCTATTAGGACACCCGGCTGAGGCAGTCAGAAATATCCATATATATATATATATATATATATATATATTATATATATATAGAGAGAGAGAGAGAGAGAGAGTTTAATCAATTCATGACGTTTCGACAATTTATTAAGTCTTCTTCAAATAACAACTAGTACATTTTGAGCCACTTTTATACCCTACTAAGTTTCTTAATTATGCAAAAACAGATTTGTACATTAATATGAATAACAAAGCTAAACATTCTTCATATTTAATCCCGAAGGATGCATTGTCTTAAGTTTCTTTATCCAAAACGCTTCCCGATTAGTAGGTTCCGCTGGGTCGGTTTTGTCAATTAAGACGATTTCGCAATCACTTATTAAACCATTATGCCTTATTCCCAAGAAATGTTGATGAAAAAATGTCTGTGTATGTGTTTCCTTTTTAACTGCCTTTTTCTGGCAAGCTTTATAGTTGTTCCAGCGGAACCTAAATTTATCCGTTGTTTGACCGACGTATTGTTTTTTACACACCTTACATGTGAGGAGATAGACCACACATTTTGAATGACAGTTCAACCTATGGTTCACTATGTATTGTTCACCATCGGCCGAACATTCAAAAGTGTCGGTCTCTTGAATATTCTTACAGGTTAGACATCGTGATTTGTTACATTTCTTACACCCCTTTTCCCTAACTAACGGGGATACCTTAGCTCTAACCAAATAACTTTTCAAATTGCGGCCGGGTCTAAATGCCACAAATGGTTGTGGTGAAAATACATTCCGAGCTTCTGAGCCTAAATATAATATATGTATATATTTACGAATCACAAAACCGAAGTCCTTCAACAGGGGATGAAACGTGACTGTTAAAGGCACTCCCGTTTTCTTGGTTTCCCCATTAGGTTTAACTAAGTCATCTCGATTACACGACTGTAATCTCTCAAATTCTTTCTTAATTAGCCATGCTGGATAGGCTCTATTTTGTAACCAACCCGACAGTTCCTGCAGATGTTGATAGAAATCATTTTCTCGAGAGCATATTTTCTTGATGCGTAGTCCCTGACTATAATAATAATAATAATAATAATAATAATAATGACTATATATTATAGATCTTTTAATATGTGCAGGGTGTGATGATTCGTGATGTAAATACTGATGGCAGTCAGTGGGTTTACAAAACAAACTAGTTATAAAACTGCCATCAGCGTTTCCTACAATAACATCAAGAAAATTGACTCTGGTGTACGAGTACTCATAGGTAAATTTTAGGTTGGGATGAAATCCATTAAGCTTAGACATGAACTGCAGGAGTTTCTCCTCTCCCTCTAGCCAGACGAAAAAGATGTCGTCAATATAGCGCAGCCATATCCAAGGCTTTTCCGCCTGCTGTCCTAGAAATTCAGTCTCGACCATATCCATAAAGATACATGCATATGGTGGAGCAAACTTAGTGCCCATCGCTGTCCCTGAATTTTGACAGTAAACTTCTGAGTTAAATTCAAAGTAATTATTCGTAAGGACAAATTCCGCTAACTTAATTAAACGTTCTGACGACACTTTTTTGTCCTCGCGTTCTTCTAACTTAGTATACAGAGCACGTAAACCATCTTCGTGTGGGATGCTGGGATAAAGACTTGTAACATCTGCTGTAACTAGCAAAGCATTTTTTGGAACTTCCCCAATTTCTTTTAGTTTCTCCAAAAAGTGTCCCGTATCTCTAATGTAAGATTTTCCAGCTTTCATAATTGGTTTAAGATGGTAGTCTAAAAATTCTGAAGCTCTTTCTGTGGAAGTCCCACAATTGGAAATCACAGGACGCCCTGGTACATTATAAAGCCTTTTGTGAATTTTGGGTAATAGATATAACCGACCAAGTGAACATGAATTTTTGTATTCATATGACAAATACTTAAATTCATCCTTTGAAATGCTACCTTGTTTGTATAACTCTTTAAATATTTTGTTGCTTTCTTCCACTAAATTACCCAAAGTTTTGTCCGAAAAATTTTCTACTTTAGTATAAACATTTTTATCCCCAAGTTGTAAATATCCTTTCGTTAAATAATCGTCTCGATCCCATACAACCACACACGAGCCCTTGTCCGCCGGTTTAATAATAATACTATGATCTTCTATTAACGTTTTCAATACTTGCCACTCATCTCTACTGAGATTATGTTTACGTGTTCTGTTAGACACACAATGAAATAGTTCTTTATCAATTTGACTGAGAAATAATTCTAATGCTGGACAGCCCTTCGGTGGCGTCCAGGTGGATTTTGGACGAAAGGCCGGGATTTCGCTGAAATCCGCCGTAACATTATCTCTATAATGCCACTTGCATCTCATTCTACGACTAAATTCCTCAAAATCATTTCTAAGATCGATTTCATTGATTTTAAATGACGTGGGCACAAATTCAAGTCCTTTACCTAGTATACTAATTTCCATATCACTCAAGACTTTGTGACGAAGATTGAAAACGTTTCTGAGCAAAAATAACCTTTTAAACGTCCATTCTCGCTAGTTTGTACACCACCCAAACTAACTGATACGGGACTAACATTTTCATGACCTAAAATAAGTTCATCTTCGTCAATTGTTCTATTTCCTGACGTGTTAATTAAACCTACTGTACTTATAACTCTATTAGGTGGCTCATTGTGTTCACGAGATATAGTTGAATGTTCTAATAAGTCACTTACAATCTCCGCCGCCTATATATATATATATATATATATATATATATATATATATATATATATATATATATATATATATATATATATATATATATATAAGATACGTATTTAAAATGTTTGTTTCATTCCATCTAGATCTGATAGAATAAGCCACACAGTTTTAGATGTGCCGACCGACTAACTGACTCACGCCGTTTTCCCCAGATGGGTACGCAAGTGCGCTCAAATCCTAGCTCTAACTCAGACGAGCGATAATATAAAGATATTTAGTGTTTTTTTTCACAATACTTACACGGGAAATTTCAGGTTATCACCACGGTCGAAGAGGTACCGCCTCGAACATGAATAGACTTCCCTTCCCCAGCTATCACAAAGTGACTCCAGCCCTTAGGACACTGGAAGGCGGGTTAAAAGTTGGAAGTCTAAAACATGAAAGATTATAAGGATTAATGTTAAATCATGTGGTGAGTCATCTATTTTTTGGCCAAAATAACAGCAGGCAAGCTAAATTTTTTAACGTGTTTATTCACGCGCGTACAAAGAGCGCTCAAACTACAAGTGTGGGCGATTTATAAGATACGTATTTAAAATGTTTGTTTCATTCCATCTAGATCTGATAGAATAAGCCACACAGTTTTAGATGTGCCGACCGACTAACTGACTCACGCCGTTGGCCAAAAAATAGATGACTCATCACATGATTTAACATTAGTCCTTATAATCTTTCATGTTTTAGACTTCCAACTTTTAACCCGCCTTCCAGTGTCCTAAGGGCTGGAGTCACTTTGTGATAGCTGGGGAAGGGAAGTCTATTCATGTTCGAGGCGGTACCTCTTCGACCGTGGTGATAACCTGAAATTTCCCGTGTAAGTATTGTGAAAAAAACACTAAATGTCTTTTTATATATATATATATATATATATATATATATATATATATATATATATATATATATATATTTGTGAAATTCATTACTAATTCATGAGTTTTGCAGCCAATCCAATTTCAGAAATTACGTCACATGTGTACCCCTGTAAACCCCATACAAACTAAAACCAATGATGCTAATTAGTTACAACCACTAGTGGATGTATACTCTTCTGATACAACCACTAGTGCTTGTAACTAATTAGCAAATTAGCATCTCAATATCCCAAAGGGATTTTTACTATTTATTCATTTCACAAGTTGTTTACAACACTCGCGTCCTTGTTGTATTGAATATACAATCACTCGCCTTCGGCTCGTGATTGTATATTCAATACAACACGGCCGCTCGTGTTGTAAACATTACATAAAATATATATATATATATATATATATATATATATATATATATATATATATATATATATATATACTTTATATATATATATTATATATATATATATATATATATATATATATATATATATATATATATATATATATATATATATATATATATATATATATAATAAGTCACTTACAATCTCCGCTGCCTATATGTAATGTTTACAACACGAGCGGCCATGTTGTATGAAATGAATGAATAGTAAAAATCCCTTTGGAATATTGAGATGCTAATTAGTTACAAGCACTAGTGGTTGTATCAGAAGAGTATACATCCACTAGTGGTTGTAACTAATTAGCATCATTGATTTTAGTTTGTATGGGGTTTACAGGGGTATACATGTGACGTAATTTCTGAAATTGGATTGGCTGCAAAACTCATGAATTAGTAATGAATTTCACAAATATATATATATGCTTATATATATATATATATATATATATATATATATATATATATATATATATATATATATATATATATATATATATATATATATATATATATATATATATATATATATATATATATATATATATATATATATATATATATATATATATATATATATATATATATATATATATATTACAGTGTAACTGCATTATTTACATTATAAAAGAAATTAATAAATTACATAAATTACCAAAAAAATTATAATAAAATATATATTTATTTCTACCAAGTTAAATATCTAAAAGCGTGTTCTTTTTATTTTGAACACAGTCCACAGTTCTTACGTCCGGCCACTATCTAAAATACTTTCTAAATCTTTTTTTTCTTCTTATATTGTTTCTAAAAGATTCTAAGCTTACGTTATTGTTACCTTATTTGGACCACAAATAAGGTCCAAAGTATCTTAGCGAATGTTTCCCATACCTTACATTGTTACTGAATCTGGGTAATTCAAAGTCTGCATTACGCAAGTTATAACGCTTCTCTTTTAGTTGGAAGGAACAAGTAAGAAGAAAGTAATTACTAATAGTAATTACTAATGATTATAAAATCCTATTTACTGTCGGCTCTCACAAATTTTACCAATTTGTGTTAACGCAGGTTTTGAGTTTAAAAAGTTTTTCTCGTTCAAAAAGTAAAAAAATTATGCTAAGGTTTAGTCATTAATTGGTTTTGTCTCTTAACGCCGTTGATTCCCACATCAGTATAGCTAGACCTGCACATAAGGAAAAGTGTGATATGTAGAAACTGGAAATATTGAAGAGTGAACACTATCAGTGATTCTGATCTTTACCTCAGTAGCAAATACATATACAATAGACGACAGGATCACCTCCTTCCTTTGGATGTTGCTGTTGGAAAAATTTATTTAAGAATTATTGGAAATTTGACGCGTTGATGTTTTGAAAATGGGTCCAAGAAATTTGAAAGAATTGTTGTGCTCTAGATTCATGCATTTTGTTTGGACCACGGGCCAGTGGTGGATTACCTATGAGGCAAAGCGGGCATTTGCCCCCGGCCCCAGATTCTGACCGCGGCCCAAAAAATGAGTGAATAAAAAATTATGCAGTTTATCTTTGAAAGTCCGAACTAGCCTGAGAAAATCACACGCTATCTCAGCCACGGGCCCCCTTCTGTTTGAAAGCGGGAGGGGAGTGGCGTCTGAGGCAGCCTAAGTACGAACATCCGATGATCCAATCAACGGCTACGTTTTCAGTTTACCGTACTCCGGGGATGGCTCTCATTCTGTGACCGGCCCTAAAATATTTTTGCCCCCGGCCCTGGGAAGGTTAATCCGGCACTGAATTGGACCTCGAAATATATCCAGACTTGTTTAGGCATGCATGTAAGTGATTTATATAGCAGATAATGAGATCTTCATGGCTTTAATAAGATATAGTCTTCATTTCTTAACTCTTTCCTGTCCATATGGCTCTTCAGTAAGTTAAATCTAACTAATCGGCGCTAGACGATTTTTTCACCTCTGAGAAAGCCCGCCCTCTCAGAATAGAAGAATGAATTGAAAAAACATGTTATAACGTTAAGATTTTTTGACACATGCAATTATTCATAAAATGTCAAAATTAAATGAGACGCATTAGCATTTTAAGTTTCACCTCATGTGATTTCATTTCGAAATCTGAACGTAATCTGAGCGATCTGTAAGATTTTCTAAAAACTAAAACATTATGTACCACTTCTTATGTCACCAACGAGCTGATTTGCATATCAGACAAGGCTTATTATCTTACGAATGAAGTGAGACATAGAACAGCTATTATGCATGGGCGGTTGCGACATGTTGATTAGTAGTAATACACACGTTAAACTGCGCAAATTTAATTGTCGCTTTAGTTGCCCAGCCCCATATTATGATTATCTGCAATCTTCGACCAATATAAGACTGAATGATTTCATTCCACGGCCTTGCATGCCCCTGAGCAAATGATATATCATTCCTTTATAATCCGTCGCACGACGTCCTTCATTGCTGTTGCCAGATCTGAGATTGTGATAGGAGTATCTAGAAATTATGCCCGAAAATCCGAAGAAGTCATCTTCTTTCATCGTACTGGAGCGTTGGGTTTCCAGAAACAAAGCTTGATATGACTTCCTGTTCGGATGAATTTGATTAGCCATTGCAAGAGTTTATTTCTGGTGATAAACCTCTGCCGATAAGCCAATGAAAAGCCATTTTTTAACATTTTAGCAGCAACAATATCAATCGGGAGGAATGACCACGAGTGCGACAAGTGAGAAAAGAAATTGAACACTTACGCGAAATAATATAAAGTTCTACAGACATAAAAAAGTACTATTAAATGATTAGAGTGGAAATTATTAAACTTTCTGATGAACGGTAGTTGGCAACAGGGGCGTGGCGACTGGGGGGTGGGGTGGGGGTGCGACCCCCCCCCCCCCCCCCCCCCCAATAATTCTAAATATCAAATAGTTGGTCAAACAAGGAATTGCTGCTGTTCAAAATAGAAATAGTGGGAGAAAATTAAAAAAACCCTGAAATTCTTCTGGTAGGTCAATAGCTTTCCCAAACATCCCCAACAAAGATGGCATTTAAGTGATACAGTTGACTGATGTATTCTGTAGTGAGGTATTTCGGATCTATTTTGGGCCGCAGTGAAATCAGAGGCTCGACTGTTTGAAGTGTTTTGATACAGACGGAATAAAGATTAACTTATTCTTCGAAAGGTTATTCTTTATTCTGTGATACAGATTTATTTATTTATTTATTTATTTATTTATTTATTTATTTATTTATTTATTTATTTATTTATTTACAAGCATTGCCAAAAATGACAGGGAAGTCCCACAGAGCTTGTGGCTCCATTACGGGATCCCAAAAATACAAAATTAATATGAAAAACATTAATTAAAACATAAATATAAAAAGTAACTTCCAACCTAAGACTCGTGAATACATAAATTAACAGCACATTTTAATAAGAAGACCGGACAGAGGATGACACGAGTGACATTTTACACAGACGGTTTTAAAAGTTGCGTGCTGGTAGTATACTAAGAGTTTAGATTTAAATTGACTTATAGAGAGGTTGACATTTCGTAAATGTCATGGCAAGGAGTTGAAAATTCTCGGTGCTCTGCAATAAAAGCTGTTCTGGAAAGTTAGAGCAGTTTTTATTGTAGAGCACCGAGAATTTTCAAACCAGATTAGTGGTTACAAGCTGGCGTGTCATGAATTATGCATTTATCAGATTTATGCCTTTCGCTAAGTGACCATAGATAATGGAAGGGGAACTGGATAGGAAACTTACGAAACCGGGAACGATGTTTGCACAACTTGCTATGGTAATTATACGCTTATAAGGGGGCTAAGGCACTATCTGGTGGTCCCACATGGCTAAAATCAGACACTGCTGAACTTAAGTGATATTACACTATTATTTAATGTCAGCAATAAGTGATTAGCTTCTTATAAGTGTATAATTACCACAGCAAGTTGTGCAAACATCGTTTCCGGTTTCGTAACATCGTTTTAAGTTTCCTATCCAGTTCCCCTTGACCCCTTCCATTATCTATGAAGTGACCAACTTTACGTAAGTTGCAAAAAGTTGGTCATTATCATGACCCCCCCCCCCCCCCCCCAATCGTGATTCCTTCGCCATGTCCCTGGTTGGCAACTTGCCAATTTTTAACCGTAGCTCTTTAAAACTGGCGAATGGCTGCCACCATCTTGAATTTGTCCGCTTGAGCCGCCATTTTGGAGCTCAAAAGTTAGTCACACACTATGGAAACGTAAGTAGTTGCATGACCGTATATTCTTTGTAATATTAGATTTAATTTGTATTTTTAATCTCTAACGAGGGCCACTAGGTTATCAGTATTTTGAAATACTGTCATGTGTCACCCTGGCCTGATAGAATTTTTCAATTTTATACGTTGTGATACCACCAGACAGACTTGCAAGTTTGTAGCTCAAAATCATAATTTATCTGAATGTAGTATCTATACATATTTTGAAATAGCGAACTTTTTCAATTGAATACTACGTAATACAAGTACTAGCGCCAAAAATCGAAATGCTGAAACAGCTGAATAAGATAAAAGCAGCTTGCATTCTTGCAAATGCACAATAACAGCTGCAGCCTGCAACAGCAACACTATACGTCTATACTGAAATGATAAATATTTAATTGTTTTCTAGAACAAATCGTTGCGTCATTTGCGCAAGGATATACGTAATAAACCTTCAAAACACTTTCGAATTGTTTACAAATCGCCGCTGGGTTTGACAAGAATATCGAAAGATGAGTCATCGAATAATCAAAATTATGTGACTGTGTGACCGTGATGCTTTTTTTGAAGAATAGGAAATTTAATATAAATAAGTTTTGTGGAAACACCACGTAAAATATTTCTTTGCCAAGCTTATAAATGAGCTTATTATTTTTGAAGTTTATAAATGACGTGAGCCAACAACTGAGTCAACAGGCCGAAAGCTTAGCAAAGAAATATTTTACGTTGGTGTTTCCACAACACTTATTCATATTACATTATCGCCATGAAAACTTTCAAAGAATTAATAGGAAATTTATCTTTAAACTTTGACTTGGATTAAAAAAACTGACAAATATTTCCTGCAACTACAAAACATTTCCTGCGAACAAGTATTACAAAAAAATTCCTGGCAGCGGCGCTGCCGGACATTTTCCAGCACTGCAAGGCATCGAGACACAAGTTTTGTTTATATCTGGAGTATTGTTAAATGTGCGTACACCCCCTAGCATTATCCGACGATTCGAACGATGGGCATCCCAGGCTCAGATTCCAGCCGTTGGGGCAGGGATCGCGGGCGCGCTGAGACCCATGTGCCGCCTTCCGCTAAACCCGGCAGCGCGGCTTGACATTCAGGTTAGTGAATTTCAAAATACATGTTTTGTGCGCCATCAGAAATATTCGAATAATGAAAGGTGCCCTTTAGATTCTTTACTGGCCGTCCAAAAGGTGTCAATATAGTAAACAGCCGTCCATAAGCCGTCTTTATTAAATCGAAACTGGCCGTCCAAAAGACGGCTGAAGACCCTGCTAAAAGTAAATCGATTTAACCGATCCTTAATTCGGACATTGCGAAGACACTCATACTTTTCCCCAAAATACAGTACTTATGTTGTTGAGCTTCGCGACAGACTTGAAACAATTCTTCACAGTTAGTTTTTCTTGAGAGTCACTCAAAATGAGTTGTCCCGCTTGGGCCGCCATTTTGAATCTCCCATGGCACCTCCTATATCTATGGTCAATTAGCAACACACCATGCCTTCATTTGAAACAAAATTTGAATGAAAAGCCACACAAAGGATATAAAAAAGATATTTAATAATGTAAAATATATTAGTTAAATTTATGTATTTTTTACGAGAAGCGATATTTAACAAAGAAGTTAAATATTCGATCCAATTTACTCTTAATAACCCACTGAATTTGTGAATAAAGTCAATAAGGTGATCGAAAAGTGTGAGAAAATTAACTATGGTGAAATATTTCTAATAAGTGTTTCTTCATCAGCCCAAAACGGTTCTTCTACATGTCTCACTACTTCGAATTCACAAAACGTCTCCACTTTAAATGTTTAACCCTTTCATGTTTACTTTGTCTAATGCCAGACGATTTTACTCGTCAATGGGGAAACGTGTCGCAAAGCCACGCACGAGAGAGTTAAGCAAAACTCCACAAAAAGAGTTTGTCAACTTTACACGTATTAGTTTATTCATGCATAAATTATCTTTGATGTGCTGCGGTTAATATATAGGTTATTGACCTTGCATATTAAATGACCTACTATATCGCTTTAAAACTACGTCCAGAATACCATTTTTCTGTTAAATAACGACAAATATCGTCTGTGTCATGAATAAACTAAGTCGGTTAATGACCTTAACCTCGGTCACTACGCTGGTTATTACCCTCGGGTCTACGGCCCTCGGGGTTAATAACCAGCGTAGTGCATGACCTCGGTTTCGGTCACTAACCTATACTCAAATTTTGCCGCTGTACCCTACAGACAAGTTCAGCTTCGATGATACAAAATGGCAACTAATTCTGCCATTACATTTCTACATACCCAACCTCCTTGCCCTTGTTAGGCATGTTTCCCTCACAGTAGATCTAGAGTAGGAAATGTTCTTTATGTCTGGTGTTTGGATTCCATACAGTCCATTCCCGTTAGCTTGCTTGAACGCATTGCGCACACGTATCCTGAGGACACATGGTGTCCCATCGTAAGCTAACATACTTTTCAAGGATACAATATTTTAAATTTTCTTTGCTCACGCAACATTGTTCCTTTTCTGCATGGGGTACATTATTTCTTTCTTCGTGCAATATTATACACATCGAGTAGATCCCCAAAATATCTCCCCAGCTTCTAAGTTCACTTGTGTAGCTTTTCTACAAGTTACACGTAGCTCTTAAAGAGTACGGTAGTTTTTGTTGTAATTATGTACCTTCGTGTTGGCTTTCTACCAAATTTAATAGCGCTCCGCCGTGATGACGTCAAAATTGATGTTCGTCCGCTTTTATCCAGAATTCTTACAGTCCGAACGATAGATAATGGCTCATTTGCAATCATTTGAAAGTCAATTTTGCTTTGTTTGTCCGCTTTTTGTGCTATTAAAAGCAGCTCGACGGTACGCCAAACGCCAACGACAAAAAAAGAAAGCAAAACACACACAAAAAAAACCCCAAAGCAAAACACACACAAATAAACCCCAAAGTAAAACACACACAAAAAAAACCCAAAGCAAAACACACAAAAAAAACCCCAATGCATAACACACACAAATAAACCCAAAGCAAAACACACAGAAAAAAAACCCCAAAGCAAAACACACACAAATAAACCCAAAGCAAAACAAAACACACACAAAGAACCCAAAGCAAAACACACAAAAAAAACCCAAAGCATAACACACACAAAAAAACCCAAAGCAAAACACACAAAAAAAACCCAAAGCATAACACACACAAAAAAACCCAAAGCAAAACACACAAAAAAAACCCAAAGCATAACACACACAAAAAACCCCAAAGCAAAACACACAAAAAAAACCCCAAAGCAAAACACTCACAAAAAAACTCAAAACAAAAACTCAAAACAACTAATAAACTTTTTCTTAAAAAAACATATTAAAAAATCAACAGTTAAAACTCAATTCAGGTACCGAACGAGCCCAGGTTAGCGATCTATGAATGAAACACTAATTGTCTTTTCAAGTGCCAGATCTTTGATAGCTAACACGAACCCGTGGTCCACTGGGAACTGTTCTTAAATCGGAGGATGACACTATTGCTGGCGTAGACAAGAGTTCTTCATCTGATGGAAACTGCAAACGATCGTGATTACCAATGCCAATATAAGACGGCACCAATCCAGGACGCCGTGTTTCGGCGGGTAAGCGTGCCTTTGGTAAGTGGGCATTCCGGGTAAGAGCAGTAGCTCGACCAAGGCCTCTTTTTGGCTCATGCGAATTCGTTTGTGATAATCTCATCTCTGTCCTATATTCCATCTCGGATAGTACTGGAGACAGCCCGCTACTGTCGGAATCCGAACTAAGCTGTGGGAAATCATCTTGCCTGAATAGCCCCTCGCTTGCAGGCCAGTAGGCCATGTTGCTTCTACCTGCAGTAGAAGAAAAGTTGGAGACATTTTCTGTTGTTCTATGTACATTTTGTCTTTCTTGAAGTGTCACCACAGATTCTTTGGAGATATTCAGCTGACCCACTGCTGTTGTTATGTCATAAGATGAGTTTTCATTTCTCAAATTCTCCTGTGACAACTCTCCTGATGTATTGCCTAGTTCTGTCATAGGAGGGTATTTGTGCTCGCGCACACGCATACCACGTTTTTCATACTCCTCCAAGAAATTCTGTCCTTCTTGCCACGCGTGACGTGGGTCCTCGCTCTCGTGACTGTCGTCTAACTCGGGTTCAAGCTGCCTGTAGCGCGGCCGCTCACGACGTTTGTGCAACTGATGGAACATTTCTGGTAAAGCAGAAGACGCATACTATATATAGAAGGAAAAAGAACGTAATGTTAGCGAAAACAATGGAGTCCGAGCAGAATGAAAACAGCAGTTGTTGCCACTTTTATATACAGTACATATAATTTTATATGTGCAACAATAAATTGTACATTCACACATGGAATAGAAAATTTCCCATGTGGAGTGAAAAATCTTTCTAAATTTTAATTTAGTGAATAACACGTCCCATATATGCATGCCTACAATCCTGGACTGTTGAGACAATTTGTACATCGCGCCTACATTTGGGCACCCACCCCCCTCTCCCCCACCTCACCTTTCAATGTTGTTTAGTGCCCACTGTGCAGTGTGAGCTCACGAATATTCAACATTGTCAAAGGGGGAGCGGGGGAAGATTTTCTTTTGAATAAATTTTGCGAAAAAAGCGTGACGTCCTAGTTTGTCTCAACAAGTTTTGTCCAAGATTGTAGACATTAACCAAACTGTTCTAAAAACACATCAGTTAGTTCTATATTATTCGAAATACGGGAAATATACATGTTCATCTTAACCCATAACAATTTATAGCCATAAATCATTGTTATCTAAAGTACCACAAAAATAACTAACGTCACCGTAACGAAGCTTTGTGAAGGTCGTCATCTATTAATAATAAACATGAAAAAAATTTTCATTGGCTGAAAGCAATGCAGTTTTAAGGATCGGAATACAGTGCAAATTTTTAGATAAAAGAGCCAATCACGTTCTACGCCTGATTTTGATGAATGGGATTTGGCAATCTCGTATCCAGGCTCTTCTTGCACAAAATACACAAAGATTCGGAGTAGTGGATGACAAGTCATTTAAATTTGAAGCTTGTTACTTTTTAATATTGTTAAGTAAACTACCTGCAAAAAAAAAACTAGAAGATTCTTAATGATTTGAGTAAACTTTTTCAAATAGTGTTGAAAGAAGGATGGACGCAATGTAAGTACAGATGACACGAACATTTTTTCATGTATATTATTTTTCGTGCAATTTAAAAATTAAGAAAACAGTACTCTTAATCGTTTTTGGAAAACTTGCTCGTGCATGTTTTCTTCCATAGACCTTATTCATAAATGGCCGACGATTTAAAATCCTTTTATGTCCATATCATAAATTAGCCCCTCTGACCTCGTTTTAGAGTAAAGATTCTTTTGAATTTCGCACATGAAAACGAGTTCAGAGGGGCTAATTTATATGCACATAAAAGAATATTAATTCCACAGACATTTATGAATATGGTCTATATTGCACTCGAAACCATTGCCTATACTAACACTTATCATACATAAAGGATATCAAAGATAGCATCGCCTTTACAGTCCTACCTGTCGAAAGCTTATTAGGTAAATTTTTAACTTACGAAGTTAAACCTTACCAAACCAATAACAAAATAAAAATAAAATCTTTTGTGGAGTTGTGTGGAGTGTAGCTTTTGTAAAACATATATATAGTGTGTTGTCGTTACCTTCTTCTTTACGACCTCGTCCGAAGCGTCTCTCATACAAGATAGGTAAATATCTACTCCAAATATGAACTCCTCCATCATGCGTTCCATTTGAGCCAATCGCAATTCGCGAAGATACATAACGGTCTAGGTTAGAAACACAGTAAAAAAACACAATTTTCGGGTTTCACTGTTTTGTTTTTTAAATTTCTGAAATTTCGGCCCGTATTCTCGAGCGGTCTTCAGAGATGTGTAACACGTTAACGCTCTAAAGGGTCTTAATTAAAACAACTCGCAGTGCTTGTTTTCTGTCCTTTTCTCCTTGTGAGTTCTTTTTAATGTTGCTGCGAGTACTTGTATCTCATAAAAAAGAACTCACAACCAGAAAACAAGTACTGTGAGTTGTTTTTAATTACATGCAAACACTCGCAGCGAGGAGATCATATAAATACTAGAGGGGGCATTGGCGGGAAAATTTGGTAACCACATGGGGGACGCCATTACCTATGATATTTCAGTCAATTGGTTGGCATATGTACCAGACCCAGTCCTTTGCCAACCAACGCGCCTAATGTTTGCCTCCAAAAAAATCCAAGATGGCGGCGTTCAGTTGGTTGCCCGCGGTTGACTGAAATTAAGATAGGATGCCCCCTCTAGTATTTATATGATCTCTATGGTTTTTACGATGACTGGAAAAGAGCCTTAACACCATATGTATCACACTCCTCTGAAGACGGATCAAGAATACAGCCCAAAAGCTCAGAAATTTAATAAAAACATAGTGTAACCCATAAATTGTGTTATATCTATTTAATAAATCGCTACAAAGCTTCAAATAATATACACAGTAAATAATCTTAAAGCAACCAAGCTTTTAACGTAACTCTAGGCGTCTAGAATGAATAAAAGGGCGTGATCATGATAACACAATCTCGGCCTTGATAATTCTTGATATCATGCTCAACCTCATCCAATAATTGTATATTATAGAACATAATTTATCGTTCAACAGTTCAGATAATGTATTCTTTTGCTTCATTTTGTAAACATGCATGGGCCCCTTTCGAGCGTGGGCCTCTGGTTAACGACCAGGCTGACTCCCCTTCACGTCAGGCCTGGTTTTCCAATTTTCCAGCGCTATACATTTAAACTAACTTCCTAACCAATACCTTTTCACTTACCATCGGTCAGTAAAAAATAAAGTTAGCAGTTTCCATAGTTTCGCCAATCACAAACATCAACGCCTCAAGTTATTACACACGTAGTGTAGAAGTACGGTGTCCTCACAATATCGTATTTACGGTGCTAATTACTTATCTAAGATGACAGAAGTGAACGTATTCTACTCGTCCCATAGAGCTTGCACTGGCAGTTATAATAAATTAAAAATACGATAGACGTTCAGATATAATGCGTAATGAGTTATTTAAAGTGCCTATGAAGCGAAAATTATTATTGTCTTAAATGGAAGAACTCTCAAAACGACAAAGCAACATCTTTTGCAGATCTTCGCTTCCGTGCCTCGTTGTTGAGATATTTCAATATTTTCGATATGCAAATTAAACACTTTGACGTCACACGTGTATAATGAGTTATCAGAGAAGGTTCGGTATCTTTGCTATTATCAAACGAAATCAATTAAAAATCTGTATGTCCAATGCTGTAAGCGAAATAGACGCACAGGATCGGCTTCGAAGTGATTTCGTTTGATAATAGCAAAGATATAGAACTTTCTCCGATTTATACACGTGTGATGTCAAAGTGTTTAATTTGCATATCAAAGAAACATGAAATATCTCAACAAACGAAGCACGGAAACGAAGATCTAATTTTCGCTTCATGGGCACTTTAACGTCGTAGGCACAGGATGTGGTCGCCCAATCATCCGAGCCAGAGGCTCATGTTAAAGTGCACGACACAAGCTAAGACATAAGTGTTGATTTTACGGAGGGGGGAAAACCGCAGAACCCTGCGAAAAACCCTCGAAGCACAGGACAGACCAACTACATAAATATATACATATACTAAATAAATACATACCTTAGCTGCAACATCAATCAAATCCTTATGTATTGGACGTTTCTTCCAAACCAATTCGTCATTCTATTGTGAAACAAAACAAGAAATTGTAAGGACCGACACTGTAAAAAATGTACCTATAAATTAAGAGGAAATTATAATATTGACATAACATTACAGAACAAAATTAAGAAAAATCCGAACAAAAGTTGATAACCTGATAATCATACAAACTACCAAGATAAGTTTGTGGAAACACAAATATTTATTTGCTGAGCTTTCGGCCTGTTGATTCACGCCTTCACAAGAGCCAATAACGAGGTGTTGGCCTATGTTGTTATTACATTGCTCTGATGAAGGCCTGAGTCAACAAGCCGAAAGTTTAGCAAATAAATATTAAACGTGGTGTTTCCACGAACTTATCTTGAATGTTTGATATTATCGCCATGAAAACTTTTACAGTCAAACCGGATGTTCTTGGCCGCGCGACCTTGCAATATTGACAGCAACATTGCAATATTGACTTGCTAACGATACATGGCGACTCCTTGGCAAGTTGCTAAAAATTCCCATTTTAAATATCGAACTTCACATAACATGAAGTTTACTTAGAGTTAGTTGTTCTGACTTTGAATAGAACTTCCCATTATGTGAAGTTCGATATTTAAAATGCGAATTTTTAGCAACTTGCTAACTACAATGTTGCTATCAATATTGCAATGTTGCTATCAATATTGCAAGGTCGCG
The DNA here is from genome assembly GCA_964035015.1 of Corallium rubrum. NCBI lineage: Eukaryota > Metazoa > Cnidaria > Anthozoa > Scleralcyonacea > Coralliidae > Corallium > Corallium rubrum. The sequence continues at coordinate 38,373,778 of OZ035997.1, forward strand.
CGGGAAAGAACATTCGGTTTGACTGCAAAGAATTAATCATACAAACCTTGGCGAACTTTAGACGGATTTTATGGAAATGAAATTCGTCGGGAGACAGGTCAAGATATTCGTAGAGGGAAGACATTAGACTGCTCGTTTGCCTGAGAAAATTAACCAAAAACGTAACTAAACAATGTGATTAATTGAAGTCCCAAGCAAAAACAGTTAGTGGAAATCTATATAGGTCCCAACACCCAGGTTGGCTATAGAAGACAATGTCATGTGTATATTGACACATGATAACATGAAAAATGCGAAATATGGATGATAAATCACGTCTAACAGATACTGTAGGGTTTGCTTTATTCCTCATATTCCTTCCTCACATTTTTATCTTTCATGTTATCGAGTATACATAAATGGAATCATTAGATAATCATCGTTATCGTCATGTTGCGTACTACCTACACAGTAAAAACCCGTATAAAAGAAACTGCGGGTAAAGAAGGCTGAAATTTAGGCAATTAAGCACCCAATATATAAGAACCAGTTCAGCCTGACAAATATATGACGCAGTTTCTTATGAGAAAAATTACTAAAGCTCAGAACACGCAGGTTTAGAGCATGTTTTAAGGATCTTTGGAGACAGACATTAGAGTACTAGTACTAAATCAATGCCAGAAAAATAGTATTATCTAATACCAAATGGTGACATATATTCTAATGTTCATTTGCTTCTTTATAGCAATAATTATAGTGTAAATACATTGTGTTCATGAGAATACAGAACATTAATTACAGTCTAGACTTTTTAACCAGATGCATGTATAACTCTATAAAGAAATACATCGTACCAGGGAACACTTGTTTTTGCCTAATAAAAAGAAACCTGTTAAGAACCTATCAGCCTGATCTCTCACTACACGTCCAGCATATAAGAACCATTTCAGCCTGACTTGGAAAAATAGAGGTTCCTTTATGCGGATTTCAGTACTGTAATTAATATCTCATTTGATAGTTAGTATATTATATTGTTAGCACCGTCTTATGTTTCCATGAACGTGCGAGACACAATATAAATGTATTACCACTGACAAGTGACAACATTCAGAAGTGGAAGAAAAGGTGGTTTACGTCATATACTAACTAGTGTTAGGCCTACCTTGGTAACTCCCGATCCATCTCGTTTCTATAAATGATCACGTCCGCCACCTGAAAGATTATTAATAAATATAAGCAACTTACAATAATGTAAGGTCTTTGAACAGCAATAGTTCTCATTTAATGCAGGATTAATTTTGCCACTAGCCTGTTGCCTGTATGGGTATTTTTTTTACCTGTCAAAAACTTATAAACATTATTGGCCAAAAATCATAAATTTTAATTAACAGTGGAGTGTAACAGACGTTGGTTGGACGCTCGTCAAGCTCAATTACTCAGAAATGATTTCTGAGCTCTAGACAGGGTTCGAACCTGCATGCAACTTTCTAATGACCGCTTAGACGCTCTAACCATTGAGCCACTGAGGCTCAGATGGAGAGCTAACGTTGCAAATTCACAGTCATATAGTGCTCCTAAGTGGCCTGCAAATTAGAGTTATATATACAGGGGATGGACAAAAAAAGGGGCCATCCATGCAAATATCGTTAATTTACCGTAACATTTTGAAAAACAGGAAAATATATAAAATATAGCTTTTTGAGACATATACGCGGTGAAATCTAGTCCAATACAACGTTAAACTGTAATTTTAATAATTAATTTTGAAAATAGATGAACCTTTCATGATTTTAGTTACAATTTTTTATGACCAAAAATGTTGAAGATCTGGCTGTAATGTCATCTCATTTCTGTTCTGTAATCTCAAAATGATCACACTTATTTGGCTTTAGTTATAGAACACAAAAATATACCTTCGATTTGGAACGCATATCAGTTGTCATACAAATTCAGACTCAGTATCTCTTACAACAAAAACTTCACATTCACTTTGACGTATCACGTTTTCAAGGAGTTTGTGAATTTTCTTAATTCCTTAATCCCTTTTAAAATATATCGGCGATAGCTTGGAAAAACCGTTGACCTCTTCTTCTAATTAAATACCTAGCTTTCTCTTTTTTTTTGCTTTCGAAACTTATGTGACCAATCTTCAGATTTATGCACGATTTTGTAATCTTTTCATAAGGAGTTTGGATGTGCACATCTGCAACTGAACAACTCTCTTACCGAAAACCGAACAGCATGGACCTAAATCAGTTTTTTACTGAGTAACTCACTCTCTTGAAATTAGTTTTACTGTCCTAATAATATAGAGGGCAAAATTTCTCGAATATGATTGGCTAATGAAGAGGGCATTTTTTGTAATTCAGGGCAAAATTACTTGCACTTGATTGGTTCCTTGATCAGCAGTATTTGCATGTGATTGGTCGCTTGGTTACTTAGCAACAGTGAACCTCAGAGGACTGACAATGTTTTCAACAAATCTGCAAGGTTTTTCGGTCTGAAAATGCTTTTTTGTTTACTTTGAACTAATTTGAACTATTGAAGGAGTGTAAACTTTTAGTGAAAATGAATACAGTAGAAAATGTACAAAGCTACATGCACAGCGATAGAGCGAGGGAAATTTGGAATGTTGCTGAGTACCGACCGTGATAAGGTACATGTACTTTGACATTTTCTGGACATAATATAGCTCTTAAATAATTTTGCCCGCTATATTATTAACACCTAATCGCACGAGTTCTCATAAAATTAAGGTTTAATCGTGTTTTCAAAATCTTACAAATTACCCTCGTCGCTTCGCGACTCGGGCAATTTTGTAAAATTTTGAAAACACTCGTGAAATTAAACCTTAATTTTCCTCGGCCCCATGCGATTACCTATACAAAATTGTAGAATTACACATTGGGTTACTAGTTTTGTCGACTTTCTTAAATAAGTTGAAGTTACACGTACAGCAGATTCAATATACACTAATTCCTATTAAAAATTGTTAGTAAATCCATGAAAATACAATGTATTTTGAAAACAAATGTCTAAATTTGGGATTTTTCATCATATATGAGCAGTTCTCATTGTGTGTGTCCTGAAAACATTTGGTTTTACATAAACGTACTGTTCTTTTGTAAGTTGTTCCAAATTAACTATGTTTTCATGGATGGCCACATTTTTGTCCACCCCCTGTAGGTCAGAAAGTTTACCTATTAACCCATTCATCTTTTAATTAATTTAATTAAAATACGAAGGGGTTAATCCCCCCCCCCCCCCCCCCCCCCCCCCCCGCAACTAAACAGACAATTACACTCGTCAGGAGAAGAGTGAGCTCATTAATACTTCTGGAGGAAAACAAAAAGAAAACCAAACAACGCTAAAAAACGGTGCCCTGTTTGGCGTCAAAACCGTCGCTTACTATCGAATCCGCACGAACAAACGAACACATAGGCAGAAAATAAAGCGACCTGAAAGTTAGGTGCCTGCCTGAAACTAACTCGTCAGGACACCGCAATCTACACGTAGTCGAAATTTCTCCCTTATTTTTATGGTTTTTAAAACAACTGCGCCAATGATCTAATGAAATGAGTATACTTCTTGAAGTCGTTGAACAAAACTCGCAGTAGTATATATTATCGAGTATAAAACCCTCGGATATCGTCTCAATAAAACCAATCAGTCAATCAAGCAACTAAGCTAGCAAGTATGCAATGCTTTTCGTGCCAATAGACGACTTTCAGGCTCATGCGCAGTAGCAACTTTACTTCAAATTTTCATCGGAGGTAAAAACAACTGTTTTAGCTGGAAAGATCATATTAAAAATAGTAAAAGTGCAAAGTTTAAAATAAATCGGACAAATAGTGCGAAAGCTACGCTCTTCGGAAGTTTTGCTCTCCACTAGGGATTTAATAGGGATTTTGGCTTGGCGTGCAACTCCCGCCCGCCAAGCCAAAATCCCTATTAAATCACTAATAAATCCCTGTTGGAATGGTCAACTTTCCGCTTGTGAAACTTTTTCCATTTGTTAAGCAATTCGTTTCAAACTTTGCACTTCTACTACTTTCAATATGCCCGTTCCAGCTAAAACAGTTGTTTTTATCTCCGACGAAAATTTGAATATTTGTTGCTACTGCGCATGATCGTGAAAGTCGTCTATACTTCTTACCTGAGTATCAAAAACATTTACTAGACTAACTCCATATTGATGGTACAAAGCATCACTCAAATGGCGACAGTTATGAATAACCTAAATTATGTAAAATAAGAAAGAAGCAAATTCATAAGCATTAAACGATTTAGCAATAAGAAAGAAAAACAAAACAAACAAACAAGTATGCACATAACGAATATAGATTAAAACATATATTAAGGACTGAAGGAACAAATCGAAAGAAAGTTCTCTGTTCCTTTCGATCGCCTGTAAGCACCAAGCGACGTACAGTTAAGACGAAATAAGGTTATCTGTACAGCAAACCACGAAATAAACATGTCATCAAGTATTAATTCTTTAGTTCTGCTGTATATAGGCATGAAATTATTTGTTTTTCGCAAACCAGATTTTCTTTTTATTCTCTCTATGCAGACTTCCTATCTCAAGTCTCCTCAGATTCACCCGTCTTTACTAGACTAATGCCCAATATAGGCATCCGTTTGCAGCTCCTTACGGACGGTAAGATATGTTTACAGGCGGTTGCATGATAACATGAGTGGTATAGTAGTTGCAGGTAGTGCAGATGGCAGCAGCTGCTAATACGGATGATAACAGATGGGAGACTTAGTGCATGCATAGCGTTTACAGGTGGTGCAGTTGGTACAGATGGCAGCAGCTGCTACGGATGGTTACAGATGATGGTACGGATGGGAGATCGGTTAGCATCTGATGCATCTGCATGCGGATGGTTATATTGGACATGTATGAATATTTAAGATGACTCTATCTAACTTTTTAGAAGTAACTATTATTTGTACAAAAACTAAAAGAATTGAAAACTGATAACAATGTAGAATCGCAAGTGTTTTGAGATCATTTTGAGAAATAGCTTCACTGTGTTTATGCTTTCACGTCTGCATTTGCTTCCTCCAAACTACCGGTACCTCGTCACCAGTCTCCAACTCGTTTTGTTATCAGCGAATAGATCTCACCATAGGCAATAGAAATATACTCGAGAAATTCAGTGTAAATCTTTGTTTTATCTTTTTGTTCAGGTTTACTTTTCATACGGCGAGCACAATGTATGTTTGGTATAATAAAGCAAACACCCAATAGCAGTGGTTAAGTTCAATCACTAAACCGTGTTATGAATACAAAAAAAAACAGCAACAAAAGATGTGCGCACAGTGCATTCCAACATAAAATCGCAGCTCACTATAGATGCTTTGAAGTTTGCCGAGTTTCCGAGAAATGAAATGAAATGCAGTAAACACTTAACATTAATCGAAGTTAGTAAAACTGACGAATATAATAAAATTACTTGTAAGACCCTACCGGGATCAGTTAGGAAAAGGCAACATTATCAAGATCGCCTGGCGGAGAATCAAACGTGAGACCTTGAAAATCTAGAACAGCGCTCTGACCGACTAAACAAGTCATCAGCCATTTTCACATAGCGTACATGTATATATTGCCCAATACCTTTAATATGTCTCCAGAATCCATTATATCTCCTAGTCCACAGTCAAACGCACGACCACCAAGTGTTACAATATCAAAAATATAAATACACTTGTTACAACCAATCTATAGCAAATAGAATTGGGTATATTGATAAAAAATCCTCACAATTATACAGTTTAATCGAGTGAAATGCAAAATATTACTTATAATGTACAAAATTCAACCATGTAGTAAATAAAAGCATTAACACAGTCATGAAGTGACAAGGTAGAAAATACAATCGATAATCCCAGCAATGATATAAACGACACAAAATTCATATCAAAAGTTTAGAATGTGTTAAGCACAAAATAATATTATTTTCTATTCTTGGTTTTCATCTGACGTCATGGCAACAGAGACAATTAAGAACAAAAACAATGAAATGGCGGCCATATTGATGCACAACCTTTGTCCTATGGGAATTTAATTCTGTTCTTTAAACATTTCGTATTGTTTCACCACCCCAACGGGGCCACCGATCACATGAGTGAAAACGATCCATCGCACGTAAAAATGTTGTGCTGATACTGCAATTATTCGGGCTACCTGTGGTATACCGAGTCTAGGTTTCGGCTCCGTTTTGTTTTTTTTAATTTTTTTGTCGATGTCGCGAAATGGCAATTATTGCATCATCCCATCAGGCTTTGCGCGGCTGATGCATGCTAAATGCCTAAACGCTAATCTTCGTGCTTTCTTTCTTCGCTTTCCTGTTGTCTGATCAAGTTGTTTGAAGTCAAGTGTTCTTTCTTGGAGCGTTTTCCTCCGCTACTATTCATACTTCCAGTGAGTTGTAAACGGTGAGTTGTAAACGTATGATGGAGTGAGACCGTGAGGCATGTTGTAAGTTCTTAATTTGCTCCTTTTGCTTTTGAAGTTGGTCAAAAAGTTGAACAGCTTTGCCGTTTGATCAAGGTGTTCTTGTACATTGTTAGTTTAACAATGATCAGATGCGGCTGACAACTGTCTTGGTCGTAAATATGTTCACCAATGTGAAGTATGCAACACATTCAGCTTCGATCTGATCTTCCTCGGCCCAACTCCCACCTTTACTAGCGCGGTATAGAGCCTCTCAATTTTGCGATTGCTGCAACAACACCACAATCCGTATCTTTTAACCAAGCACCTCCGCACTTTGGCAGTAGCCCAAGTGAACGCCTGACCCAGGCGTCTTGTTTAATAAAGTTTGTATATCCAGATATTCCTTGACTTTCTTTGTTTGTTTGTTAAAAAACTCCATAAAACGTACCATAAACCAAGTCACCTAAAGTATCACGTGCATATCCAATTATTAAATTATAATTTATGAACATTAAGAGTGTTTTTACTTCCCGTAACTTGATCACTAGAGCCAGAAAAGTAATTTCAAGATGTAGAAGTGTACACTCTCAAAGGACCATACAGTATATAGCAGTAAATCAGAATATAAATGTTACCTGTACAAGACACAGATTACCAAAGCGACCAGTCTCGACGCCTTCCCAAGCAACGCCCACAACGCGCTGACGAGAAATATGCGCAACCTGAATTTAAAAATATTAAAAAGCTGTTTTCAAACAAGTTTCGTGGAACAGAACTAAGATCCCGTTTACACGATACCAGAAGAATTCGGTATCGTACTGCAATTTATAAAAGCACGTTTGACATCATTTGAACACGGAAGAAGTGTAAAGGCATGCTCGGCTATCACTCCATGCCGCTACTCAACTTCTTTCGTGTTGTACTTTTTAATCTTAAGATGGATAAATAAATAAATTATTAAATTATTAATTATTAAATGACGTCAAACGTACCTTTAATAGAGTACCACGCATGGAATAAAATAATAATAAGAAAAATCAAGCTAAAAGTGAGATAGTTTTGGAACTTGGCGGGCTTTTCTGGCCAACTGACGCCATTTTACGTCATTCATGATCTCTGCTCTCTTATAAATGCATGGAGCCCAGCCAATCAGAGCGTGCGTAGAGGGCACCTTATTTTATAAACACATTTACAGTTTAAGAAATACCTAATGGGTTTCCATGTTTGGATAGCCTGATCCAAACACGAGGGATGTTGCGAGACTTTCGCAAAGCGTAAAAAAAACACGAGCCGCTAGGCGAGTGTTTTCTAGCTTTCGAAAGTCGAGCAACATCCCGAGTGTTCGGATCACGCTTTTGAACATGGAAACCCATTAGGTATTTCTTTTATAAAATGACCAACAATAAAATAACAGATTTTGTGGGGGGGAAAATTATAGGAATACATATTCTCCCGAAATTCATCAATTGCCAATCACGTTTCGTCTACTTTTCCCCCACACTCATAAACAACCAATCACATTTCGCCTTCTAATGTCTTGATGAATGATGACGAACTGGACGAGCGAAACAAGAAAGAAAGAAATCCGAAAATTATTTTGCCGACAACTGAATTGAACATTAATAAAAGATAAGAATGTCAATAAAGAAGTGAACTCTGACCATCGGCGAATATTATTAGGAAAACGCTTAAACATTACTAGAATCAACCGCCTCAGCGTCTGGCTCATGGTTTCAGACTTCAGAGCAAATATACAAGAAAACATTCTTGGCCGTAAAAACTGACTGAAGCTTCCGAAAAAATATTTTCATCGGCAGATTTGGAGTTAATGTCGAGAGCTCTTGGGTATTTTACTTCATATCGACAAAGTCTTTTTCTTTTACCAACTGAAGTGAGTTCATCAGACAAGAAAATGAAAGGTATTTGAACAGAATGTTATTCCGTTTTATAAATATCGTTTTCAAAACGTGTACTTCCAAATCACGTTGTTTTGTTACCATATTAAAGTACAAACCACCGTATATTTTAGCCAGTTTAGCTTGGCTCTAGAACACAACAGGGCCAGAACACAATTTCAGGCTTGGTTATAGTTCTCTCACAATATATAAACATAAAAAGACTCAAAGACGGTGCTTTTTAACTTTAAGATTCGTTCAAGAAATTATTTGTTTTCTTGTAATTGGACATTTAGTTCTCCGCCCTCGCTTATTTAAAACTTTTCGCTGTTGAAGCCCTTATACATACCTATACTTACCAATAATATTTTAGTAATTTCAATGCTATTATATTAGTGTCAGTACTAAACAAATTAGATTAAAGTCTATAAACGGCGTCACTTAAAATTGCTGCAAATTTCCGTGTTTGGATAGCCTGTCGTGATAAAACACGAGCCGCCAGGAGAGTTTTAAAAAACCCCGGTATATTTAGTCGAAACATGATGAAAATACAAAATTCATCAACTACCAATCACATTTCTTCTATTAACGCTTTGGTGACCCGACAACCAATCACCTTTTCACTAATTCTAGCACTTTGATGACGTAACTGAACTGCAGCCGAGCAGGCGAAATGGAGAAGTTGACAAGCCGAAACTTTTTTGGCTTTGTTTTGCCGAATTAAATGGAGAAAAAACTAGGTCACCTCAAAATTCAACTCTGAATATCGAAAAATAGTGAAAAGTATTTTCAGCTACGGTAGTCAGCCATCTCGGCGTCCGGATCATGTTTTAAAACATCGTTGGCCGTAAAAAGCTACTCAGTGTACATGAAACGATCTAAAACACCGAAAAAGAAAATCAGCTTTTTCATCGGGAATATTCAGTTGGATTTATGTTGAGAGCACCTTAGTCTCACTCGCAGCCGTTGTACATGTTAGGGTCGGTTTGGGACCGACCCTAACAACGGCTGCGAGGGAGACTAAGAGCACGTGGACACTTTGCTCTACAGGATAGATAGTTGGGGTTTTTTACCAAGTGAGTTTATCATGCAGGAATACAAGAGTATTGTATACGACTTATCCAATTCACATCTATCAGAGAGTTTATGTAAATCACTAAAATCAGGACGAATTTGTATCTGATGTACAACACCTGATTAAATATATATTTTCTTTTAAATTTTCTTTGATTTCTTTTATTAATGAATTGGATAAGAATACTTCTTTTGTTACGAAGTCGTTTTGCACGGTTCCGTAAATTTTTAATATTTGAATTAATGCAACGTATTTACATTAATTCGCAAACTTACTGCCTTCTCAAACCTTTCCCCAAATGAATTTATGACATCAACATCAGGTGGGTTAACAGTAAGATTTTCTCTGTCATCTGTTGTATCAACAAACACTTCAGAGTAATCTACAGGAGACACAAACATTTGCTTTTAGTGTTCATCAATGGCACTGTCACACTATAGATCCCTTATTGGGCCAGTGTTACTACAGGAGGAAACCAAAGTACCCGGAGGAAGTCTGCGGTATTTGGTAGAGTCAAACTGAAAATTAGAAGCACTCTTCTCAAATGCGGCCAAAGCGAAATTTTAATCAGATAACTGAACTGAGCAGGTATCGAACCCAGGTCGCAGAGGTGAAAGGCACGTGTGCTTACCACTGTGTCACCAACAATTAAACACAAACGTCGACCACGATAATTCTTGATAGTTTCCCGCACTTTTCATCAGTTTGCCAAGTTAGACACGTCGTCAGTGGCGTCCAGTAAATATGAGCGCAGAATCTGACCGACAATCACAGCAGTAAATACGACAAAAAGTGCAGATATCGAGAATTTTCACCAACTTTCTGACCAATTATATCAAGAATTGAGGAAATGTACAATATTGTATAGTACTTGTCTCACGAGGCTGGACTCGTCTTGGACCGCACTTAAAGTACATCCCTCACGCTCTCACACAATTTCTATTTATCATAAAAATTAGAATACTGGATGTCCCCTCATGCATGATATATTCATACATAAAACATGTATGTAAGTGTACAGATGATTATGCACGTAAACTTTATTTAAGCGTCAAATGTATTTAGCTCAAAAGAATTAATTGGGGACACTATATATAACGTTCATTTTACTGAGGAGAAAAACCGGAGAGCCCAGTGAAAGACACCCTCCTCAAGGCACAGGAGAGAACCAACAATTAACTCACATTAAGCTAAGGTTGTCACCCATCTAGGCATAATTTCATTGGTGAGAGGCACCCGTGCCTTTTTAAGCCCCTTTATCTTCCTGCAAGTCATTATCAGGTCTTTCCAAGCGCGTCAATCCTGCAGGGGGGATGGGACACATCCTCCCACTTTTTGGACAGGGAGGATGCCTATATAATTATCCCCCCCACTTTTCGCTTCGATCACTAATTTACTCGCAAACGATCACTAATTTACTCTTACAAATTATTAAAAGTTTTCTCAAACCATGTTAAATTGAAATGCAAAACGAAAGTCTAACCTCATCTGGACCGAAATATTTCTTGCAGATGGTGCGATACACTGCTAAAATTGTGATTTAAGACCTTTATATTTTGCTCAAAAGTGCCCTCAAAATGCAGGAAATGCCGTTTCAGAGACCCCAAATTCAAACATTTTCCGGGAACCCCTCTTAGACCGTTTGCTGTGGCACAAAAATGTGCCTAGAAAACGATTTTCATTTAGCATGGCGTGGAACTGAAAGTATTTTACATAGCTTACCTTTTTAAAACACCCTGAGTCTGAATCCGAAAAGTTCCCGCTCCTCTGACCTGCAGTATTTTCGCAAAAGCCATTTTAATCATCGCTACTTCAACACGCTTTAAATAATATCGCGCCATTTTGAATTATGCTTCGTGTAATTTACCATCGCTCAGAATAGCGATTATTCCGCCCCAGTCTCTTGGATTTTCGGTGAATTGTTATTCTAACGAATAGAATTGACTGAACTATAAATAGTTCCAAAAGATGGTAAAATTGCTCTAAAACTTTTAACTTATTACGTAAGAATTTGGTTGTTTAGGGTATTGTGATACCCGAAAATGCAGTTTCCAACGTTGGATAAAGATAAAGTGATCTTTATGTATTGCGAAAATAAGATCTACTGTTCGTTTTCACTGTTGTCATCTGAGCTGTGATCATCGCAGGACTCGAAGCCGAAGGTGTCCGAATCATCCTCGTCGTTCTCTTCACGATCCTCGCTGTGATTTTTGCAATCAATGCATTGACAAAGATCTGAGCACTTTAATGACGCCTTCACGCATGAACATCTTCTGTTTTCACAGCCTTTCGTACACTTGCAGTTAACGAATTCTAGGATTGAGTCTGGGGCTGCAGGTATCGTCATCCAATCAACTGCAACGTTCCCTTCGCCATCTAGTTTCCAGCCGTGATTGTAAAATGAGGGCAGGTGTAACATTGGTTGCATTGCATGTCGCCAGATGTAGCATTGAAAGTTTGCTCGGAGGGCGTGCTGGTCGAGTGAATCTTGGTTTGGTGGCAATAATTCTTCCTCGTATTTTCCTTTTTTAAATAACTGATAACGCACATAATTGACATCAGAGCATTCTTCAAAACCGTACAAGTGGCATACGTAGCTTGACAGGTCATTTTTCAGTTCATTTGATAATTCTGTTTCTTTACCAAGGCTTTCAAACATAATTGCATACATCTCCTTCAATTTTGCAATTCTCATCGCATTTACTTTGCCTTTACCGTAGAACGCACTTGTGGTATCACAACCTTTAAAAGCAAAAATATTAGCTATAAGCTATAGGCAAATGAACAAAGACATATTATAGAATATAGTATAGTTAATGGGGAATAAATGATGTGGGAGTTTGTGTTCGATAATCAACAGTAAAGAGTAAAGCATTAAAATCCATTTTAAATCTTACAACTTTTAGTACCAACCCGTAAATGCATGAAGACCTAATAACGAGCTGCACCACTGGTCTCCGAGATTATTTCTGATATTGCTGAGTGAGATTATCCGTCTTCCATTTCCTATTCCAGTTTCAAAGAAAACGTCAGCATCAATATCCAAACAAGCATTAAGTGCGATAAAAAACACATCTGTATCCGGACTTTTGATCACAACGTTAGGGAAGTATTGGGAGGCATGTCTTGTGTGGGCTATCATTCGTGTATCTGCCTCTTCATGATCACAGGAAAGCTCTTCGACCTCAGTGTATGTCAACTGTTCGTTTGATTGGATAAAGCTGTGACATTTTTCTTCGTGTGATAGAACTATTTGAACTCCTTTAAGTAGACGCGCATCGGCTTTCTGCCAGAAATTGAAAAGGAATTTCATCAATTCTTCTTTATTTTCACCAGATGACATAAATTTTTTCCACTGACGAGGAACCTTCTGATGTTCGCTGTATATTCTAACCACTTGCACGCCACCCGTGGCTCGCCTATCCCTCTCCAGATTCTTGATGCTTTCACGCGGATAACGGTCACATACAAAATCCACCCGTTTGCAGTTCGAATATATGGCAATGTTGACAGCCTTTACAAGTAGTTGTGTTGCCAATTCACCGAATGTTCCTGGGATTGGTGTAAACGTTTGCAAAATTGCCATTGCATCTAAAACGCAAGCTTTGTCGGTAACAGGTAACTCGTTGACCGTAGCTTCTTCTACTTCTCCTTCAACTGCGTGAAGTAGCTTTGCCTTCGCTGTTTTGACAAGATCTCCTTCATTTGTTGCCAAAGAGCAGGGAAATGGTCGAAGAGAATACGTCAGTACATCTTCCATTTGCAGATCACGACTTTTGGCAATTAACAACATTTTCGTGAAAAGAATTTTTGAATTCTTCAACGCTACAAGTTTTCCTTTCTTGTTCTTATCCACCACTTTTTTACCCAGGGAAGAAAATGTTTGCAACTTTGTTTTCTTGATCGTTGCGTAAATATTGGGTTCGTCTCCAACAATGTTTGTCTTCATGAACTTGTCTGCTGCCATCTTTCCTTTTTCAAGCATCGTTTTCATATCTTCGGCAACCGCAGGGGTGGCAACTGCTCCACTTGCCAAATGCACCAATTCCTCCTTATCATTCTCAAAGGGATTAATCATCGACTCCACGGTTTTCATGACATCAATTACCGCCTTCTCATCTGCTTTCACTCTTGTCTTGTCTAAATTCTTTCTACTCCTAAATAATAAATACAGGATGATTTAGTCGCATGTAAAATTGAAGGTATAACTAAAAAAATTCTATAATTTATAAGGTAGCATTCAAGGAAATGAATCTTTAACAAGTATCTTTATTATTATCATTTATGTTAATAAAAACACACTCGATTATTTCGTTAAAATATACGTTTTATACAAGCTTACAATGTATACGATCGTTTTTTCCCCTTTTCTTTCAATAATTGGATAAAACACTACTAGCTGAGTGTTCTTGTTTTAAATAATACTTAAAACTGTACATAAATCGATTGTGACATTGTGCATGACAATTAACTACCTTGTAACTTCAGTAATGTTTGCCATGGCTTCGCATTGTCTCGTTATAGCACTTCTCTCTGCTTGTCCCATCAGCCAACGATGCACAGCTCCTCTATTCAATGTCATCCCGACCAGTCCACCTTTCATTTTAGAATCTCTGAAAAACAACACAACTATTTGTCAACTTTTTTATTGATACGCACATTATTATTGATTGATCAGAACGACATAAGGATGTATAATTAGGTCGACCATATATTTCGCCTAGAAATAACTCATGAAAATTACAATCATGTTCAAACATGCATTAAACAAATCTGATTTCATTATCGAAAACACGTGTCTTTAAATATTAAACATGCGTTTTATAAGTTACTTGCTTGTGAAAGTGTATATGACATGAAAATTTTTTTTAAACATGGAAACAAAAATATTCAAAAGAAGTTACTTTACAGTTTTCAGAGTTCTTTCGTTTAAGAGAATAAAAATTTTCGTGTCATATGCACTTTAAACAAGTTTCAGATAATTAACCTGTTTAGCGTTTGTTCAATTGTTTGATCACAAGCAATACTGGAAAACGGGTAGTTTTCTTGTCTCTGGACAGTCCAATTTTGAGAGATGTTAACAGCCACGTCTAAACAAGTATCAATAACATAGGGACAAGGATCAGAAAACATTAATATTTCAACGCAAAAGCAAAGAAACGGTGTTTAGATATAGCAAGAGAGACTTTCATGTTTGGTGTATATGATAAATAGAAAGGTTATGCTCTTACACGGATGAGTTATATCAAGGCACATCATTTCCAACCAATAACACGATGCATAACGAGAATAATTAACGCGATCGGTGGCGAAAAACCATGGAATCATCGATCTCAATGAACTTAGATGTAAAGACCAATCTGTAGTTCTTGTGGCTCTGACGTAGAGTAGTAATAATTGCACCATCTCTATGTAATTCGACCAGAACGCAAACAATGGATTATCCTCACTACGTTTCTTTACAAACAAGTCGTACATCATTTTCACTTCTGTAACGTTGTCGCTGGTGCTGATGTCTAAGAACTTATCCCTTTCAGAATCATCTTGCAAAATGAGATTGATTGATTCGAGCAGAACTTTCTCGGTAGTTGTCAAAGACTTCTCGAACGCTTGTAACCGTAACCTCTCCATTGCCTCGAAGATAATCTTGTGAGCTCGCAAGGAACGGTTGTAATGCTTTCCAGTTAAGACACCTTTCAGTGATCCTGGTGCTACAATTTCTGATTCTATCATAATATCCTAAAATATATATATGCACAATTAATATTTATTTGATACGACAACAATAGGGTAGACAGGGAAACTATACTTACTTAATATAAAATGCACCACCTAGTTATGTGATTGGCTTTCAAAAGCAAGAATGATCAGTACTTATGACTTTAGAAACTAATAATAAAATTCCTAAAGTATATTGTCTTTTAATGTCACAATCAACCAATCACAAAACCTGTTAGTAAAGGTTCTCACCTGTAAACCTGCGTCTTTGAAAATCTTAGAAATAGCGCTGCAGAATGACATAACTGTATGGAAGTCACCGAGTCTAATGACCAGGCGTTCTTTCAAATCATCATGTTTCCATCTAATCATCTGGGCTTTGGCATATATTGCTTCGTCGAATACCAAGACAATTTCGGGGATTTGAAGGCGTTGGCAAATCGAAACGCTGTGTCGAAGCAATGTGTTGACTGTTGACATGTCCGTAACTGGTGCGTCGATGACTGGTAAATAGCCAATACTGGAAACGCTTCGAATCTCTTTATATACTTGAGTATTAAAACCCGTCCATCCTGGCAAACTTTCTCCATTCTCTGAAGCGTTCTTTCTGGACAACAGGTATGAAAAATCGGCATTTCTTCCCATATTTTGCTCATGGCGGTGACATTCTTCTTCGAGTGGAATCTCAGAACTTTCATTTCGTAGGGATATAGTTCCTTTTTCTTTGCTTGTGTAAGGAACGATGTTGGTTTCAGGTGCCACAATGGTTCGGTTCTTCTTACTCACAGTTATTTTCTTTGGCAGTAACTGTCCGGTGTTCTCATTCTGTAGAATAATACCGTTTGCTACGTGCGTTGTACCTTTCCCAGAAACTGTTTCCTCATTAAAATCGTTGTTATCCCAGACAATTGTAGTAAACGCTTGTGGGTTGATACTTCGTGGAAGAGTGATTTCTTTTCCTGCACCGTTGCTGCTTAATATCGCCAACGCAGTATCATGTTTGTAAATAACATCTGTTGATGCAGTATGCCCTAATCCATGAAGGATTCGAAGTAATCTTACTGATCCAGTCATCTGACGAACTGCCATCCCGAGAGCCAGTGACTTATGGGTTTGCTTCTTTCCTTTGGATTGCGCATAAATGAGATCTTGTGCAATGGATACGACCTTTGCATTCTCACTTGAACCGATCTCCACCATTTCATCGTCGATGGGATCAGATGAGAACCCAAGACACCATGCCAAAAAATTATACAGCTTTGTTGGAATTGATTGTCGCGCGAACGATAATGTTAAATCATGTGAATCAGGTGGCCACTCTGAATGAACACCTTTACTTTCTGTTAAAAGCTTCTTTACTTCCATTGCAGTGAAATACATATTTCTAGTGACAGATTCTCCATCTCTACTGAAGCTACTATCATCACCTTCGTACTGGTCATCATGATTATCATCATGTTCATCTTCAGATTCGTTTTCTAACGTGGACACATCTTGATGGTTATCTGCAACATCACCCGCGGTCATACTATCTACATAAACCAGAGTCCCTTTAGTCATGGTTTTTGAGATATGGAAAACAAGTTGTGGGTATCGATCTTGGATTCTTTTCTTCAGTCTATCAGCTTGGTATGGTACGTCAATCTTTTCAATGGCTTCAACGCAGCTTACAAATTTTCTAAGCAAGAAGCTAAGTTGCAAAACTTCATTCTTCTTGATTATTCGCTTCTCGATGACTTCGACGCAAAATTCGTCAAATACTCTGTCGTACAATGTTGGACCTAAGATGCTTGGTTTTCGTGTAATGCATTTTGTATATGTCAGATAACATCGCTTATGGTATTTAGCCTCAATCGCGACACAATCCCTTCCTTTGATGTGGACAAGAACACTTTCATCATTTCGTATGAGTGCTGCTCTTTCAAGTATTCCAGCAGTCAGGGTTTGTGCTGTTGATAGCTCTTGCTTAACACGTTTCTTTGTTGCCTAGACGTACGAATAAAAACCTGTTCTAATTTCACTTTATATTACGTTTATACCAGTGGCAGGGCAGTGCATAATTATATAGTGCATTTTTGGCAATATATAATGTGCATTTACCGAAAAACATTAATAATAACAACTCACACTGAAACAACCCAAATGTAAGAATAAAATGAATACCTGGTCTGTGAGATACAATGGCCCTGGCAGTTTGCAGATTAAGCAAATATCGGGTAAAACATTTGAAGAGCGCGGACAAGGATGAGCCATTAATTTCTCTATCGTTTGGCGCGTTGTTCGGGCGACTTTTTCAGGCTTTCGACGTTTTTCTGTTTGTTCGATCCTTTCCATGGGCTCGGCTGAACGTTTTCTACCAGCATTAGCAAGAGTAGTCTTGGCTCTATCAAGTTTATTGATATCAGTGAATGTCCGATAACAGCCCATATGGTAGCCACAGGTTTCTTTAACGCTAGTTACATCCGAGTCATCATGAATAAAGTCGAGCGATTTTTGTGCGACTGCCGTAAATGCTTGATAAGATGAAGGCAGATTTAACCACTGTTTTCTAATATCAATTATTTTTGCCAAAGTTCCTTCTGTTAATTTTTTTATTTCTCCCTCTTTACCATCAAAGTGAATTATACAAGTTGATTCACTATCAGACCTGGAAGTCGCCATCTTTAATGAATTCAGAACATTATATATGCAAACATTGGTTAGAATGACAATTCACCGAAAATCCAAGAGACTGGGGCGGAATAATCGCTATTCTGAGCGATGGTAAATTACACGAAGCATAATTCAAAATGGCGCGATATTATTTAAAGCGTGTTGAAGTAGCGATGATTAAAATGGCTTTTGTGAAAATACTGCAGGTCAGAGGAGCGGGAACTTTTCGGATTCAGACTCAGGGTGTTTTAAAAAGGTAAGCTATATGAAATATTTTGAGTTCCACGCCATGCTAAATGAAAGTGAACGAAAACAGGCCACAGCAAACGGCCTATCTAGAATACTCCGGGCTTCGCCCTCACCCCCCCCCCCCCCCCCCCCTTCCAGCAAGCGATTGTCGCTCTTGGGTCTTTCTGAACACGCACAGTGCATGTTTACAATATGTATAAGACTATAGGAAAAATGGACCGTGGACTTACAGTTTGATGGTTTGACAGGTTTTCTTTGCAACAAACTTGGGCCTTCGTCACTGGGATCACGTCTCATTTTTCCTTTTTGCAAATTTTTCTTTGAAAAGTTCCTTCGAGGTCTAAAAGGAAAACCTCGTCCTCTGGACTCGTCTGAATTGGCTGGATCAGGTAGTTCATCATCTGGAACCACAGGCACAGTTTTATCCAAATTTAAATCACAACAATTTGGTTTCTTATCGCTGCAAACAATAATAATGACATTAACTAGATTAAATACTAAAGACTTATTAACCGAGTGCGAGGTCTGTACGGGAAAGTATTTGCCTGAGGTTTTCGTACAGACCGAGCGACGAAGGAGCGAGGTTTGTGCGATAAAACCGAGGGCAAATATTTTCCAGTACAGACCGAGCAAACGAGGTTAATAAGGAATTTATTATATGGCTATTGGTTCTTTTTATTTTAAAGCTTCGAGCGTTGTTTTCGTCTTTGGAGTATGCTGTTTACCTCACCTGTTGACTTTTTCGTGTCGCTTCTTGGCCTTCTTGTTTACACCAGTTCGGCTTTTATTTGTCGTATTTTTAAATAAACAGCTTTAAAGAAAATCAGCAGTAATGTTGCAACACATTTTATTGTTCAGAATATTTGAATAAAGATACCTATTTCTCTTTTATTTGTATTCAAATCAACTCAGAAATGTTCCCGCCAAAACTTACAGGGCCGAGAAAAAAGCGTATTGACCGGTCGGTCAATATTATACACTTGTTGACTGCGAAGGCTTCAATGTCACCCGAGGGCTTTAGCCCGAGGGTGACATTGAAGCCTGAGGGACCGTAAAACTCGATGTTTCTCGAGGCAAAAGTCAACAAGCGTTTTGTTATATACCAAAGACTTTTAAAATACAAAATACCAAATGACTCGAAACTTGCAAAAGGCAAAAAGACTTACCAAAACACTTTGACTTTGTCTTCGTGATTTCAATTCAACTAAACAAATACACCAGACTCAACAAGTACAAAGAACAGCTTTAAATTTATCCAGGTTTTCTTCAGAACTTCTTTGAAGATGTATAGACATTCCTTCCTTTGGAAAATGGATTATTTCGTACCAAACAAGCTCGAAACAGCTCTTGTTTTTAAAATGTTCCGAAAAGTCCAAAGTTCTTGATCTGATGCAATAATCATTGTGTGTTCACGTGAACAACGCATGATTAAAGCTGACGTCAGAGGGAAACATTGCACTGTTTCCTTCTTCGTTGTTGACGTCAGAGGGAAACAGTGCAATGTTTCCCTCGGCAGAAAGAAACATTGAGTTTGTTGAACAACATGTGACCATGATTTGACCAATAGGATTTCATCTTTGGCAAACGAAAGTCTTTGGTATATAACAACGTAAAATCCCGACCTCTCAGGAACCAATCAGCGTGCGTCGTTTTGCGTACGGACCGGAAATCAAACCCAGCCATATAATAAATGACTATAGTTACCGTTAAAAAAATATGTCACAAGTCGCATAGTATTCAATTTATTTTCCTCTAAATTTTGATTAGCTGCAAAGTTGCTATAATTGCACATGCAGTGCATGATCAACTGGAAGTGCTGTATTTGCCTATAATCTTATCAGTCAAGATAAGCTTTGTGGAAACACCACGTTTAATATTTACTTGCTAAGCTTTCGGCCTGTTGACTCAGGCCTTCATCAGAGCAATATAACAACAAGCTGTTGGCTAATGTCATTTATAAACTACAACTGATCAATTAAATTACGCAAGCACACAAAGCCTTAAGAACCTAGGCAGTTACTTCCTTTTCAAATTTGAATTACTTTGACAATAATTCAATATTTTCAATTATTCTTATCTCCAAAAATAAAGCTTAAAAATTTTTCAGTATTACAAATGATCAATTAAACGCGAGATTTCTTTACTTTGGAGTTTCTTTAGCATCAAAGCGATCCCTCACTTTAGTCTTCTGCTCCAAAACGGTCACTAACAAGAAAGAAAAATCAGGATTTACTACGTACAGGGCCTCCAATCTCCAATGATAACAGTCTTTGACTGATGGAATTACCTGGTTCAAAGATAAACATATTATTATTATTATTATTATTATTATTATTATTATTATTATTATTATTATTATTATTATTGACATAACGCACAATATACAAAGTACATTGATTGGATATTAACTTGAACATCAAGTTGCGCCAAGCAACCTCAGATTTAAGCACTTTCCTCAGAATTCTTGCCGTCCCTAGTAATACTATTATTACAAGGCAATCAAAATGACTGACAAATACACATGTACAGCACATGTATATTTTTAAACATATTTATTTTGTATAATATATATTTGTTGGTCAGTTGTTATAGTCAAACCGGATGTTCTCTTGCGTGCGACTTTGCAATATCGATACGCAACAAATTAGCAATTTTGATTGTGGATTCAATCAGCAACCTGCAAACGCTTTATCACGATTCCCCGATGGGTTGGCCTAAAAATCGTTTTAAATGCCAAACTTTGGATAATGCGAAATTCTACATGAAGTTAGAGCCATTATAACATCACATTTACATGTATGTGTTGTTCGATGTTTAAAACACCCGTCGAGGAATCGTGATAAAGCGTTTGCAAGTTGCTTATTCAATCCGCCAATCAAAAGTACAATGTTACGTATCAATATTGCAAAGTCGTACGCAAGAGAACATCCGGTTTGACTATAAAAGAACAGTAAACTCGTTATAGTACATGAGGCTTGGCTATATGATTTCTCGAAGGTGCGCAATGACAAAACACGTGTACGCGTGAATGTATACACTATACACGTTAACCAAGAAGTTCCGCTACGTTTTAAGACATTATGCTATACTACAAGACGTTACGCTACATTGTAAAACGTAGTAAGACGTCGCGCTTTAAAATTTTTCGCTATATGTTGCAAGTTGTTGCACAATGCTATAAGACGTTCTGCTACATTGTAAGATGTTACACTACGCTATACTGTAAGACGCTCCGCTACGTTGCAAGACACTGCGCTACGTTATAGACCACTTTAGTTTCATGAGACTGGGACTGGATAGAAAACTAATAGTCACGTGGGGTATTTTGAGTCTTTTGATTGGTTAAATCGCATTTCACTCAGTTTGCAAATGGTTGAAACCTATAGTAAAAAATTGTGATGTCACGAATGGCGTGAGTATGCTTGATTTACTGACAGAGGTTTTAAGTGAACTTTTCTTCAAATTCTTCATATTCTCGCATTCAGATGACCATGTTTACATTTCAAATAATTTTATCAATTTACAAACCTGCTTTAGCCACAATCTAGTGTTGGAGGTAAACGTTATTGATCATTGTTTTGATGTTTTCTGTGTTGTTTAGAAGAAATTGGCGTTGCAAAATAGAACTTTGTTTTGCTACCTAGGAAACCTTGATATTTTCTTTTAAAATAGGTAATAATAGACGGACATTTTATCTGTGGCTTCGTCGTGTTTACAGGCGGTTTGAGTATCGTTTAAAGCTGAACATTGCTAAACAGTGAAACTAATCAATTGTAACTATAAGTTTCGTGCTAACGCCATCAAGTTTGTGTGCACATAAAAGATATTTCAATGATAAATGATGCTCTGTTCTTAATATTAAGAATATTCGAATTAATTGCCATTCTACTAGATCAACTGTATGTCATAAAAGTGGACTATAAGACGTTTGGCTACGTTACAAAACGTTCCGCTACGCTACAAAACATTCCGCTAGACTACAAAACGTTCCGCTACGCTACAAAATGTTTCGCTACAGTGGTGTGCAGAAATAACCTAACACTGCGTCTGCGGGCGCATGCGTGCGGTTGTGCGGCTGCCGCAAGGTCGCTATGCGTCTGAGTCTGCGCCACTGACCTATATATGTAACTGGACTGCGGGTGCTGGCCAAAAATGTGTCCCCATTTTCACTTTCAAAATGGCGGCATTTATGGGTCCTTCTGTTAATGGTAGCGACTATGCACTGACATGTACTTATCGTAGGAAAAAAGAATATTTATGTAAATAGTAAAAACAAAGCGATTTTCTTACTTTATTAATAAATCGTTCCTATACGAGGGCTTCCCCAAGAGGTGAATAAAATCGTCTGGCGTTGGCCAGAACAAAACACTAAAGAGTAAAGATCAATAAATTTGGACAGGAAAGAGTTAATGCATGCAGGTTGGTCATTGTTAATTTCTTGTGGAACGACTCAAGAGGCCTGCTGGATTATTTGTCTGACCAAATACTAGGAATATCGCCTCCCATGTAAACAGCCCCTAAGAAGAACTTGGTACGCCTCGCTTCTTTACGATTTTCTCGTGATCGTCACCAGTTCTTTATAGAGCTGGCGACTTCATAAAACGAAATGTTTGTAGATTTCCATGATCATGTGTATTGACAGTCTTGTTTATTTTATTGCCAAGTGTTCGTGCGGTACCGCCGGCCGGCACGTCTTTAATTCAGACTGCTAGAAAGCTACAACAGTAATAGTCTAGCATTATTATTATTGTAGTACAGAACTACAATAAGACTCTTATTGTGAAAACATCTCGGGCCGCTCAGCAACAAACATAAATATTAAATATACATATGGAAAAACCACCGAAATATTTTGTTTACACAAACTCGAGACCAGGATAATATTATGCTGACATGGTAAAAAATCGACAAAGTTTGCCTAGTCCGTCTACTCAGAACGTTTTCTCAAGAAACAATCCACTGTAGAAGTTATAAAATATATTGGCAGAAAGATAATTCACCTTGCTACAACATACGTACAGTTTACCGGACCAAATAGCTTAGTTTCCCTAAAAAAGGCGAAATACCAAACATGTCCAAATCATAATAGCGGCCGCTATTTTGAAATCTTTTTCCGTATGTATTATAATGTCTTGGTGCTAGGACCAGTTGCCCCCCTTCAGGACCAGATGCCCCCCCGGCTCTTGTGAAATCCTTTAAAATACTTTTTAAACCAAGTTCGAAATGTACTGAAACTTGTTTCGAAACTAACAATAAAACTCTTAGATGGTTAAATGATTTCGCAAGCGTTCGATAGACGTTGAAATGTCTCCCAAAGCGCCATTGAAATGTTAATCGCGGTCGGCATTGTGATAGTGCCTTTTTCAGAGTTTGCCAGACCCGAAAACCGAGGTCTATTTCAACGCTTTGAAACATCAGCTCAGTAAAAGAAAATATCAGACGTCTGCGAAATTGGACTTCGCAAAAAATGGAGGCATATGAAAAAGAAAGGGCCAACCAATACACGGCACACCATATAATTTATGTATGTATGTGCTGAGCTGTATATATATTCTTAAACTCATGCTGTTGGCAAAATGATGAGAAGAGAGAAAGTCCGAAAGCCAGCACGCGGAAGTGCATTAGAATTTGCCGAATTTCCGATTTATTAAATCGCAGATTAAATAGATGTTCAAGTTTCGTTTTTTATTGATTGTAACATCGTTGAGCTGATGTTTCGAAGTGTTGAAAGGTGTAAGGTGTTTGAAAGGTGTAAGGTGTTCACACCATGCTGATAAAGGAATAATTTCGTTAGAGTTTCATATCGTTACCGTTAGCATTACGGTTTCAAATCGTTACGGTTTCATGTCATTTCATGCCGGTATCGTGTGAACGCAAGGCCTAACCGTAACGGTTTCATTTCGTACCGGCATCGTGAACGGGGTCTAACGCCGTTTTCCATTACCTGCGCTTTGCCCGCAAGGGCAGAGTGGGCTTTGAAAGTTGGAAATTTCAACTTGTAAAGCGAACTGAACAATGCACGCTCCGCCCGCACGGGAAACGCGGACGTAATGAAAAACAGCCTTTGCGCTACGTTGTCATACATTACGCTACGTTATAAGACGTTGTAAACGTTTTCCTTAAAGAAGTTGGGGTTTTTTACAACATTTTCTCTGGCAGTAAAATGGCGGTTGGTATCTTGTTCTCACAGGAAATAAGGTGTATGGAGAAATACACACATCGACGGCTTGAGGTACCTGAGGAGGCACACCTACCTTGCAGCATGCCTTGAATGACCAAGCCTGTACAGTACAGTACAGTACAGTACAGTGCAGTGCAGTGCAGTGCAGTGCAGTGCAGTGCAGTGCAGTGCAGTGCAGTACAACAGTTGTACAGTTCATGTAATTTCTAGTTTTTCTTTTTGCTACCCTGTCACCATAACATTGATAATGTATTTGTAATAATATGGCAATCACACATGCCAAAAAAACAATTTCAGTGGTATAGTTGATAAGAAATAATATAAAATTTAAAATACAGATCCTTACATTCAGTTATTTCTTTTGGGAAGAAATGGTGTAATCCATGCAATCTTGTACCTGTGCTGCAGGACATCACTGCAAAAGAACAGTACGTAAGTTAACCATTTAATGATTGTAAATTTCATGACTATTATAAAATAAATACAATTCCATGCACTTTTAGAACAATATATACAGCAATACAGACAAGTACATGTAATAGTTTCCATGTCAGCTGACATATACAGTAATTAACCCTTTATGTTTTCACTAATTAACATTGTCTGACAGCAATTACAGTACGTGGAATGATTTTGTGAAGAGATGCCTATGCAGTAACCATGATGCAGGCTAGTGGGAGCACGGGTGGCGTGTGCTGTTAATGCGCTGCCTCTCACAAAAAAGTTACGCCCGGTTAGACGGGGTTAGTACTTGGATGGGTGACCACTTGGGAATAATCCCATTGTCAGGCTTGGAACTCATGCGAGTAGAGTTGTAGTTGATCTCTCCTGTGCTTCAAGGGTTTTTCACCGGGTTCTCCGGTTTTCCTCCCTCCATAAAATCAACACCTAACATCTTAGCTGTGATCCGCGGTCTGAACTGTGTCATTGGTGGCTGCTTGGAGCGCCTTTGATATGCCTCGACAAGGCCACGTTGATCTGCGTCCTTCGCAATTCAGCCGCTGGCTGCAAGTAAGGATGATTAGCCACCCAGTCCTTTATCCTTTAATGCCCAGCTGTGCTCCAGGCATTTTTGGCCAGTTTCAGAGTTAACCCTTTCACCTTGAAGCCTTATTCTGATTTGGCTAACACCAAAAAATTATTTACTTGCAGAAAGAAAAGGCATGACAACAATAGTTTTAGTCAGTCAAGGAGTCAAAGACTTGGAGTTAATATTTTTATATGACATTGTACAGAAATATTTTCACTGTACTGTATACACAAATGTATTACACTGTACAATGAAAATACCAGGAGCACAATGGCATTTGCATCTGGCAAAGTGGGTCTTCCTGGTAGCTTAAAATCCACCAGAATGTATCTGAGAGGTCCCCTGCAGTCACACACCCTCCCAATGGGAGGGTGTGATTGGGGGGGGGGGTGTGATTGGGAGGGTGTGTGCAATACTGCAGGGGACCTCTGAGATGCATTCTGGTGGACTTTAAGCTAAAACAGGCAGAATTATTGAAAAACACTTTTTATGGAAACATTTAATATTTACATATTTGTACTATTATAATTTTACTGTTTATAAAAATTTTTGCAATGTATGTACTGGTTGTTAATGTCATAAAGTTACATTATCAGGTGATTTCAATAAATGAGTCAATTGTATAAACATGCACATGTAGTTAATTTTCCTAACTAAGTATTTTAACTAAGTATTGTACTGTAACATGGTTTATAGGTTGCTTCAGTGTGCTACAGTAATCTTGGATAATAAAGCTGTAAATGTAAAACCTAGTACACATGAGCTGTCAGAGCTTGATAAGTTTCAGCTTGACAATTTTTGTTTGCCTGTGTGTAAGAGGAAATGTGACAAGTTTTTCCTTGACAAGTCTCCTTGTTGAAAAGCTGGCATGAAATTACCCATGTATATGACATACAGGAAAAATATGACAAGTAAAAAATTGTTGACCATTCAATATGGCAAATAAAACTAAAAAAGGAAAATGTTTTGACCCGTACATACGAGCAAGTTTCTTTGGCAAGAAACCTGTCAAGGAAAACTTGCTCATGTGAACTACAGAAGGCTTTACAGTCAATTACCGCTGTGGCATTACAGTTGGTTTCAGGTTGCTTTTGATGGAAATGTTTAGAAGTTGATCATTCTGAAGTTCACACGTTTGTTTTCAACAGACTAGGTATTTGATTGGCTACTAGCAACTATAAGTAGCCAATCAAAAACCAGGTATGGTATAATTGTACTTGAATTATAATTAACCAGGCTATAGGTGGTTTTCACTGTGATGTCACAAAATTCTAAAATGTTTATTATTAAACCTACAAAGTTGGTTGTTTTATATATTTTGTAGATTGTTATAACGAGTTTTCCTGGAAAATCTTAAGTTGATACAACCATTCCTTCTTGAGTTACGGAGTTTTGAATTATATTATTGCTGACATCAGCATAATTTTTAAATGTCGTTAAAAGCCACTTTGTACACACAGTTTAACATACAATGCTTGGTTGAGCTTTAGAAGAGATGTCTAATTATATCTGATGTACAATCCAAAGATTCTGGTTGAAACTACACTTTACTACTCAAATCAGTAGAGCGAGACATAGACAATGTTTTCATCGCTTCCGAAGCGACAGTTTCATTAACCACAGATCAATTTCAAAGCAATCACGAGGTGTATTCTTATGTACCACGTGACAAGTTACGAGTTAACGATTGGATGTTTATCACGTGGTACATGAGAATACACCTCGTGATTGCTTTGAAATATGATCTGCGGTTAATAAAACTGACACTTCGGAAGCGATAAAAAAATCATCCATGTCTCGCTCTACTGATTTGAGTAGTATGTGGGCATTCGTTTTTTGGCCACCATATTTGTGTACCTCACAGACACCAATTACTGTAGGTATACAAACATAGCAGCCAAAAAATAAATGCTCATATAAAGTGTAGTTTTTACCAGCGTTTTCGGGTTGTACATCAGATGTAATTAGACATCACGTCTAAAGCTTAAAACAAAGCTTTATACCTTGAATTGTGTACACAATGCGGCTTTTAATGACATTTGAAAATTATGCTGATGTCAGCAATAATACAATTTAAAACTGTAACTCAAGAAGGAAAACTTGTATCGATGTAACAATTTTCCAGGAAGACTTGTAATAATGATCTACAAAATATATAAAACAACCAACCTTTTACGTTTAATAATAAATATTTTAGAATTAATACACAATTAGCCAGTCAAGACTCAAGAGAAATTAAGTCAATACAATTTACTTGGATAAACTTAACAATTGTAACGAAAATTCGTAGCAACTATACAAGTCTTCAGACATGTCAGACAAACCTTATCAGCATAAAAATATTTTAAATTTTCGGGTTATTTTCCACTTTAAAATTGACAAAATCATCTTCAGATCATGCAGTGATCAAGTCGTGAAGTGATATATCTGAAACACTCATGAGTTTACTTTGCTTTCAGAGACAATCTTACTATAACAGTATGGTTGCATTTAACTGTTCCTACTACTAGTAGACTATCAACAGTCATTCAGTTGACAGCCAACAAATTTACACAGAACACACTACTAAAACAGGCTCGCTGACTCACAGATACATCATAATGCCACAAGGAAATACAGACCTTTAATAAGTGTAAGTTTATTGGTCTTTTGATCAATGTTATGAACGAAACCTTCGTAGCTTCCTTCTTCTTTGACCACAATACGGACTTTAGCTCCCAAAACTTTGTCGACCATCTTGATTTTTTAGCTGGCTCAACCTGCACTCAGGCCCTAGAGCCCTTCTGTTGGGATAATTTCGGGACAAACTCGAAATCCTCTTTTAATTTTACAATATTTATGTTAGAAATTTACTGTTACTTTTACGATTATTCACTTGCATTCATTGCTCGAGTTGTGTAGAATGTAGACTGTTCTGAGACTGTTTGTGTCATATATGTAATACGAGATGCAGCAACAGGCCCTGATCGAATGCGTTGGTTATTCAAGTAACACTCCTTTTCCGGCTTAAGGCCAAACAAGGCCAAACACATTTTTGCACATACCGTACGCGTATTACGCGGGGGAGGGGGGGGGGGGGGGGGGGCAATATTTGAAAAAGGAAAATTCGGCCACTTTCTGCTGGGAATTTCGGGTAATTTTGAGGTTTATTGCTGTGAAATGTTCTAGGCAAAGTCCAAACACAAGAGGCAGCTAAAACCGCACAACTTGTTCACGGTTGTCAACAGGCGACCATGTGGCGTGAACAATGTTGTGCTGCTCGCCGTGGCAATGTTGTCAACAAGTTGTTCACTTATGGTTCGAACAACTTGTTCACGGATAAATCAACAGTCATGAACAATTTAACAGCACATTTTTATAGCCAACAACGTTGTTCGCAGATGATACACCATGTTGTAAAAGAAATAACAACGATGAACAACAATGTTACAACAATGGTGAACATGGTTAATTGATGTATCAACACGTTCTTCCGTTGTTACACATGCGTGAACAACGGTTGTTGTTTCATCAAGCAGTAACAACTTGTTGAAACAATGGTGAACAATGTTGTTCATTTATCAATGTTGCTCACATATATCAACAAGTTGTTACAGCATTGTTGCAAGTTGTTACAGCATTGTTCAGGCAACAATGCTGTAACACTTGCGAGATTTTTACGCGTGTACTTTTATACAGGCCCGGACGTGACGGCGACGGACGGCGTCAATCGTGTGCGCAAACTGCCAAAACTAAATTGACTTGGGGGCTGTCAGTATGAGGCGGCCAGGCTGATTTTGTCACGAAAATCTTTCTTTGAAAAGGAATTATAACATTCCGTGTGCTATACCTACAGAAAACCAAACCCAATTTTGCTTCGTTATGTTTTTTTGCATTTCTCAAATAGTCGTAATAAGATTTGCGTAACATAAAATCAGCCCTGTAATTTTGACCGCTAGCTGGAGAAGTTCAGCACTTTCTTCGGTCTCAAGTTTTGCTTTTTGGTGTTTAGTGCTTCATTCAGAGCAATTATCAATCATACTTCAGGGAAAAGACACCACAATCCAAGAAGCAAAAGGAGCTGCACAGCTTACCATGGCTTTTCTTGAAAGACAACGAACAGGGCTAGCTCGCCTCATATGAACGGCCAGTTTAACGATCACAGACAGTATAGAAATCGTAGTGGCCCCAGTCCATAAACCTTATTCAAAAATGGTCGACGAATTAAAATTCTTTTATATATACATATATAAATTAGCCCTGATTTTGAAGTTTGAACTCGTTTTCATGTGAGAAATTCAAAAAATTTTTACTTTAAAACGATGTCATCAGGGATAATTTATATGCACATAAATGAATTCTAATTCGGCGGTCATTTTTGAATAATTACTAATGTTGAAAAGACTCGGGTACTCGAACGGACATGTCATGAAACAAAGAAATGTCTATTTAAAATGTCCGCATATTATTATTAGTAAAATTTTCTCATGTCTCCGTTATTACAGTATGACAATTTTAAACGACAACTACTTTTACAAAATTTAGCGATTCTTTTTACCCAAGACAAGTGAACCGCAAAAACTAGTTTCCGCATCTTTTTTACAAGAATTGTAGCACTGTATATTATACAGAGTACTTGTTTAAAAATTAAAGAAGAAAATCAATGTTACAGATATTAATATATATATATATATATATATATATATATATATATATATATATATATATATATATATATATATAAAATAACAGGTATGCTACGCACGCTCTGATTGGACGAGAGCCATTTTCACTCAGAGTACAGAGACACGTTTGACGTCATTTTCATTTTATATTGTACAACGCATGCTCTGTTTGGTTAAATCTCACGTAATCACTGGCGTATTTATTTGATTACGCCATCATTCGTCAGCTGAGTCTCGGTCACTTTGGTGGCTTCTCCTTGGGTTTTTACCTCGTAAAACGGTTAGTTATTTTATAAAACAAATAGAAAATCGCTTTTGTGACTCTGTACTGTGATACAAACACGGATGACGCAATTTCAACCGGAAAAATGTGTGAAAACACGCGGCTTCGCCTCGTGTTTCCACTAGGTATATATATATATATATATATATATATATATATATATATATATATATATATATATATATATATATATATATATATATATATATATATATATATATATATATATATATATATATATATATATATATATATATATATATATATATATATATATAATATATATATATATATATATATATATATATATATATATATATATATATATATATATATATATATATATATATATATATATATATATATATATACGTGTGGGTTTTGGTCTACGAAACGCAAAGAGTGCTCGATAACATAGGCATATAGTTAGGCATATAGTTGGCTACTATAACTGAAAACAATATTTCAATAATAAAACACGCTAGAAAATCTCTCCTTTTCAATACCGGAATTTCATGGATAAAAAAAGATAGCAATAGTTTGTTTGACGTTACCACTTATGGGTTGTTTCGACGGCGCGGAAGTTTGTGAGTTAGTAGGCCTTTTCATTTTAAATCACCTAAGTAAGAAATTTGGCAAAGAAAGCATTGGCCTATATAGAGATGACGGTTTAGCTATTATAAAAAGTAAATCAGCACGTTTAGCAGACAAAACAAGGAAAGAACTCCACAAAATTTTCGAGCAGTTTGACCTAAAAATTACCGCCGAATCAAATTTACGCATAGTAAACTTTTTAGATGTAACTTTCGACCTTAACAATGGAAATTATAGGCCCATATATATATATATATATATATATATATATATATATATATATATATATATATATATATATATATATATATATATATATATATATATATATATATATATATATATATATATATATATATATATATATATATATATATATATATATATATATATATATATATATATATATATATATATATATATATATATATATATATATATATATATATATACGTGTGGGTTTTGGTCTACGAAACGCAAAGAGTGCTCGATAACATAGGCATATAGTTAGGCATATAGTTGGCTACTATAACTGAAAACAATATTTCAATAATAAAACACGCTAGAAAATCTCTCCTTTTCAATACCGGAATTTCATGGATAAAAAAAGATAGCAATAGTTTGTTTGACGTTACCACTTATGGGTTGTTTCGACGGCGCGGAAGTTTGTGAGTTAGTAGGCCTTTTCATTTTAAATCACCTAAGTAAGAAATTTGGCAAAGAAAGCATTGGCCTATATAGAGATGACGGTTTAGCTATTATAAAAAGTAAATCAGCACGTTTAGCAGACAAAACAAGGAAAGAACTCCACAAAATTTTCGAGCAGTTTGACCTAAAAATTACCGCCGAATCAAATTTACGCATAGTAAACTTTTTAGATGTAACTTTCGACCTTAACAATGGAAATTATAGGCCCTATAGGAAGCCCAATGACGATCCGCTTTACATAAATAAGCACTCTAACCACCCACCAAGCATCACAAGACAGTTACCTGCATCAATCAACAAGCGCATTGCACTTCTCTCATCAGACGAACAGGTTTTTCAGGAATCTGCACCCATATATCAGAACGCACTTAGACCCCGTTTACACGGTGCCGGACGAGTTTTTGACCGGTCAAAAATTTGTACGGTTCCGCCTGTTTACACGGAAGAAAAAGTCGTAACCGGTCTCGAATTCGTCCGGTTCCGTCTGTTTACACTGCGAAATAGGACGAATTCAAGACCGGTCGCGAATTCGTCCGGTACCGTGTAAACGTAGCCTTAGGCACAGCAACTTTGATCATGATCTTAGCTACACTCAACACACAACACAGCAACCACGCAGGAATAGGCAACGCAACATCACTTGGTTCAACCCACCTTTTAGCAAGAGTGTAAGCACAAACATAGGACGTAATTTCCTAAACCTAATTGACAAGCACTTCCCACCGCACCACAAGCTCCATAAGATTTTTAACAGAAACACAGTCAAAGTAAGTTACAGCTGCATGAACAATATTAAGTCAATAATCACTAAACACAATGCACACATATCTAGGAATAACATGCCACAGGATAAGGACACTAGCAGTTGCAATTGTAAGAAAAACACGAATTGTCCACTTAGAAAACAATGCATGACTAGGGACATAGTATACAAAGCAACAGTCACAGTAAACAACACAAACACGATCAAGAATTACATTGGCATGACTTCACATTCAAAGAGCGATTGGCCAACCACACTAAATCTTTTCAGCATAAAAAGCATGCAAACGACACCGAACTTTCGAAATATATTTGGGCATTGAAAGAAAACAATAAGGATTTTAGTATTAATTGGCAAATTTTAAAACATTCTATTTCGTATACGGGAGGTTCAAAACGATGTAATTTATGTTTAGAAGAAAAATTTTATATTTTGAAAGATAAAAACAAGAATTGTTTACTCAACAAAAGAGCAGAAATTATCAGTCAGTGTCGTCATCGGAACAAATTCCGCGCAAACAGCGCAACAAAGCCATGAATGCATGTATTGTTTCGCCCCCACACTCCCACGTTCCGACAAGAAGGATATAAGCACCCCCTGTTTTCGAAAATTGTCATCTGCCTGAAGATTCCTTTTTTAGATGAAACAGCCTGTAGCAGACTTTTGAGGTAAGCGAAAATATATATATATATATATATATATATATATATATATATATATATATATATATATATACATATGTTGCAAGTCAATCTTCCTGGTGGTCAGGCAGTTTCCTCATGTGAAGATAAATTACGTCTTGCTAATATTATCAATGCTGCTTTTATTAAGCCTACAGTCCATTTCGAACCTACCGACGCCCGATCTAAACTTAGTGTGGGAGACGACACCATTCCCTTTCAAGTCCATCCAGATGCTGTATACAATAAACTAACAAAAATCAAATCTCATAAGGCTGGAGGTCCTGATGGTATTCCCAATTGGATATGGAATAAATTCCCTTCTATTCTTGCTACTCCTGTTTGCATGGTCCTTAACGCTTCTTATCGCTTAATGCAGGGGCGGATTTAGGAATTTGAAAACGTCAGTCAACCTTGTAGTCCACAGTCCTAGGGGTCCAAGGGGCATGCCCCCCCCCCCGGAAAAATTTTGAAATTGGGGTCTCTAAAATGGCATTTCCCCACGATCTGACAGCACATCTGTGCATAATTTTGAAATTTTTAAAATATATTTTTAAAGGCACAGTTTATCATGTTTACAAAAGATTTCGTCCACTTGAGAAAATTATACAGCATTTATACGAATATTTACAAAGCTAACTAAAATATTAGTTAGCCAAACGAGACAGGCGCAAGGCGCGAACACCCTTGCTTTCTAAAAATTAACTAATTATTCCTTGTCTCAAAGACCTTGTAGTGTGGCATTTTCTAATAAATTATATGTTATCTACAAACTACCGTAACATGATGTAAGCTTAGATAAGCCTGAGGTCAGATTTCACGAACACGCCGTTTAATAAAATACATCTCATCAGAGCAACATAGCGAGACCAACAATAATTTGAAAACAGTATTCATTTCAAAATCATGAAAAGAAAGATCTAATTTAACGTTGAACTAAACCTTGGCTCAATTGATCCTTTCAAATTCATATAAGTAATAAGAGCTCCTGGCACACGTGAAATATGCTAATGCCGCCTTGCTGAATAAATATATGTCTGAACTCTGAACTCAGATTTCACTAGGACGCAAAATGATAAATAATGCGGTATTGAGACTGGAGTCATTGGACAAAAACACATATATTCGACACTGTTTGTAGATTTGAAATGAAACAAGACGATCTTAACTTTCCAGTCTTACCTTACAGGACTACAGCGGTGTGGGAATAAATGACTCCGCGCCAAAATTCAGAAGCTCGCTCGAAATGCTTCCAATCGCGTCTAAATGTTCCTCGCTTGAAATAAATCGATGACTGTGTAATATAGATGACAAATCATCGTAGATTTTTCGCAGTATTTCTTCATCGTTGTTGTTAAAAGCAGCTAAAGCCCGTTCGGAAACGCTTAAGAACTCATGACTGAAACATAGCGGTGAGAAGTAAGAAGCCTTCAATGAATACATTACTAGTATCTCAGCTGACTCAGCAATCGATCCATCGATGGTTGCCATGGTGCAGATCGGTCAGAAAGCCCAAAATCAACGCGAGAGCCAATCAGGATTGAGGCAAATCGGTCAAAAAAGTGGTTGCCATGGTGCAGATCGGTCAAATTGATCAAACACCAATCAGATCTCTCCGCACACCGGTCAAAACTTTCAAAGCGAACGCTGACCACCGGTCATCCCCTGGCTGGTGTTTGCTGACTCACAAATTACGATAACAGCGAATTTGAAACACGCTTTGGCTAACATTTTCTAGAAGACTCTTGAGATTAAAATATTGTGGTTGCGCAATTATTCTTGTGATTTTTTACGTCAGTCGCGTGACCGGTCTGATGTATGCTAAATCCGCCCCTGTAATGAGTGTTCCAAGATCATGGAAAAGCGCGGATGTGTGTCCCATTCCGAAAGTTAAACCAATTGCTGATGTAGACAAAGACTTACGTCCAATATCCTTGACGCCAACTCTGTCGAAGGTCGCGGAAGACTTCGTCCTCGAAAGCTTTATCAAACCAATGGCAATGGATGTCCTTGCAAGCGATCAGTATGGAGCGATTCCAAATTCTTCCTCCACAGAGGCTATCATCAGCATGGTTCATCACATTGCAAGTGAAACTGACGGCGGTTCGGGTTCAACAGTTAGAGTAGTCGTCTGTGATTTCCAAAAAGCCTTTGACATGGTTGACCACAAGCGGTTGATTGAGAAAGTTCACAGCCTTGGTTTATCCCCGTGTATTGTTAACTGGGTGGCTGATTTTTTGACTAACCGTCGTCAACGTGTAAAACTAGCGAGTGACTGCGTTTCCGAATGGTCTAAGGTGTTTTCTGGCGTCCCCCAGGGAACAAGGTTGGGTCCTTGGCTCTTTGTGTTAATGCTAAACGACTTACAATCCGAAGCAAAACAATGGAAATTCGTAGATGATTTGACAGTGATGAAACTATCAAACGGAGTGAATGCAGTAACATCCAATCAACTCTCAATTACATTTGTCAATGGTCAACAGAGAATAAATTCACCCTCCATCCTACCAAATGTAAGGAATTGAGATTCTCCTTTCAACGGGTCAAAGATACCTTTAATCCACTTATGATTGGTGATAATTTGTTAGACGTCGTCTCACATGCAAAAATCCTGGGGGTTATTATACGTAACGACCTGAAATGGAATCTTCACGTCGATAATATCATCAAAAAAGCATCCAAGAAATTGTATTTTTTCATCCAACTCAAACGTGCTGGTGTGCACCAAAACGAACTTGTACTTTTCTATTCTGCATGTATTAGGTCATGCATTGAGTATGCTGCCCCTGTTTTTCACTATGCGTTGCCTAAATTTTTATGTAATAATTTGGAACGTGTCCAAAAAAGAGCATGTAAAATTATTCTTGGTTATGGGAACTACTCTAGTTATGATGAGGCTCTGGTGGAATTGAATTTACCATCTTTAGTGACGCGACGTGAGTCTCTTTGCCGTAAGTTATTTACGAAGACACGAAATGACAAATCATCTAAGTTGTTTGATCTACTTCCGCCCGAAGTTACGCATTCTTAAGGCGGTTTTCCACTAGGCGAAAAATGTCGCGCGAAGCGACATTTTCTTTTGTCTCGCAAGCTCTCGAGTGGAACTAATTATCCAAAACAAAAGAAAAATGTCGAGTCGGTCGACAAATGTCGCCTAGTGGAAAACCGACTTTACTCCCTGAGGAATCCTAATCGTTTTAATCAAGTTAAATTTAATACTAATAGGTTTGGCAATACCTTTATAATGAAATGTGCCAGACATAAATTGTAGATTTATTGTAATTTTAATTAGAATAAGTTTTATGTGTAAATTTATACGCAATTCAGCCTATGCTGCAAGGTTTTAAATTTTTAATAAATTCAATTCAATTCAAATATATATATATATATATATATATATATATATATATATATATATAATATAGATGTAATATATCAACAACGAGTTTGAGTGTTTCATCAGGGGATCCAAACACGAGAAAACATGATGAAAGCACGAGGCCGAAGGCCGAGTGGTTTTGTCGTTTTCGAGTGTTTGGATTCCCCTAATGAAACACGATAAACGAGTTGTTGCTATGGCATCTCAATCGAGTGATTTCAATGAAAAATACAATTAAAATAAACCCTCATGAGATTTTATTCATGATGTGTGTAAAATTTATTCACACAGCAACTTGTTTATTTTGCATAGATAATTAAGATCTTAAGAATTAGATGAACACCGGTTTTCATCTAAAGGCCCATTTCCACTCAGGAAAATTTTCTTTGGACAGGACATTTTCTTTTGTCTCAAACTCATTAGTTCTGCCCAAGAGCTCACAAGACAAAGGGAAATTTCCTGTCCGAGGAAAATTCTCCTGAGTAGAAATGGGCCTTAATATCTTGGGCTTTACTGGAGTATCCAACTTCAATCACGTGATTGAATGAACTATTGTAATTGGCTGATTGTCTCATGAATTATTAATGAGTTTTATATATATATATATATATATATATATATATATATTTATATATATATATATATATATATATATATATATATATATATAAAACAGGGGCAGATCCAGGAATTTTCGTACGTTAGGCAAAATTTTCGTTTGCGAACATTCGGGGGCCGGGGGGTACGGAAATTTTTCCGGGGGGTATGATTAATACCCACACCAGTTCTTTTTCGGGATTTTCGGTAAATAAAACGTGAGGTGGTTAAATTTACAAGTCGCCATCTTTTTTGATACTGTGTGATTGCAACGAATGCCAACGATATTTTAGGACACTAATTCTATTGCCGCGACAGTAAATTTAGTGTTCTGCAATACATAATCTATAAATAATAAAAACTACATATTTGTACGCCTTAATTCCTTTCAGTTTCGTGGTCTCCATTCGCGCAACCAATGAAGCTCGCGCGGGGATAGAGGCGGTAGTCTGGGCAGTCCTAGGATAATATAAAATGAACATAAAAAAACATTTTTTCTTCCACTGTTTTCAATTTATGCTGTCACAGAATGTTTTCAAGCACATTTCTAAAGACGTAAATTTCCTGAAAACATTTACAGAAAACATGCTTGAACCTCGGGTCTCAACCTTTGCCGCCTGTAAACAAATTTGAACAATCCACCAATCAAAAAATCTATCGACTAGAACTCTATATAGCCGGCTCCGTGCAAATGTCAAATGGGACCTTATATAGGAAGCGGCAATCATCGCTGAGAAAGAACTTCCGCTGGTACAAATCAAGACGTATACTTGATTCCCTACTTCAAGTTGAGATGAGTACAGTATAAGCTCAATATACAACGATTTATATTCTTCTACTTGTGTTGATGCAGGCACTGACCACTGTAATCAGCAAGAGCGAAAGATTATTATTACAACAGTTTTTATGGGTAGTATATGTTAGATGACAAAATAGGACAGGAGTTCCCGTTATATGCGTTACTATGTTACTATGTTAAACGTTCTTAAGTTTTTTTGACTTGGTTTAAGTCTGGCAACGTTAAGGTTTGCGTTACAGATCCAGAATTTGTTCTTTCTTGCAGTCCACTAACTTGAGAGGAAGAACGAAGAAGAGAACCAATAGTCATAGTTGCTTTGACTAAATCTGGGAAATGTGGTCGGTGTTGAAAGTTCTTTATATCAAAACCCTTTCTATATGCAGGACTGTGTTGCTCGCCATAAACACTGAGTAACTGGGATAGTCTAGTCTTTTGTCGCTCGTCCAGCAATTCTTCTGGTGGAATTTGCTGCAGCGCACTGTTTTTCATATTTCCAGGAGTTCGTAATCTGTTTGAATCAGAGCCCTTTCTGACGCGACTATTCTTTCGGTTGTGTTGGTAACAGCTCTTCCTTTTAGAAGTGAAATTTGTCCTACGGTTTTCGATTAAATCCAACGCTCCATAAATTTTTCTCGCCTTGGATAAGGAGCACCTGTACGGGCCTTTCGAGTTTACAAGGCGCTCAGACATCTTGAACTGCTCGTGATGTCAATTACATTTTCTAATGACTAATTAAGCTGATTTTATGACGTCATATACTCATTAGGAAATGTCACCATATTTAAGTAATTTAAGTCAATTCTCGTCCCCAGATCCCATCACTTTCCTTAGCGAGGTCATAACGTGTCGCAACGTATACGGACTAATGACTCTGAGTACTGCATATAAAAGACACAAAACCTTGCTCTTAATTTAAAACGCGAACAAGACTTATGTGATTTTTATCCGGTAAGTTCGCGGCGTAAATAGAACGCGTCTTACCGTCTTGTTTAAGTCCGGGCACCGCAAATTCCAAACCGCGCCGAAATTTGCACGATTTCGCCTGTTAACACGGAACCGTAGAGTGTTAGAACCGTGCAGAACCGATTGAACCATAAACATGCAGTGAATCGGGAACCGTGCAAATTTCCGTACGACTCGAAATTTGTCGAGATCTGTATAAACGTACGTAGTCCAAGTTGCGATTTATTTTTGTCCGTTTAAATGACCCTATTGGGACGCTAAACACAGTGAGTGTGACCATAAACAAGCGTTACGATATGAAATGAGAGCAGAATCATCAAAATATAACAACAAGCACTGATGAAGCGCAGGCAGCAAAATCCAACAATTATATATCAATAAGTATACATGGGTATTTTCCAAAGTGATGTTTAGAAAGCGCACGAT
Source organism: Corallium rubrum (assembly GCA_964035015.1). NCBI lineage: Eukaryota > Metazoa > Cnidaria > Anthozoa > Scleralcyonacea > Coralliidae > Corallium > Corallium rubrum. Next base: position 38,412,858 of record OZ035997.1, read on the forward strand.
GCATACACGACCATCCAAATACTTTTATACCAGCTCCACAAGCTAAGCTCCAAGGATTAAGTTGATAACTGTAACCTGGTACATAATCCTTGCTCTAGAATGGGGAGAACGATATTTCAGCAAACCGATCAGGAGATGTACGGTGGAAAGAACGTCAAAATGTTAACCATGACGTGTGAAACATCCCTTTCAACAAACTTGCCGAAGTACCAAGACGTATGCAATTATTTTCCACTGACGTCCATTTTGAACTAATCACTACTCCAATTTAATTAAACTCAATCGATTACTTCGCGACAAATGATTCATGTCTACAAGAAAAAGAATAATGGTAAATCAACAGAATGATCAATATTTAAATGAGCAAGGTATATAGGTGTAAATGGTTATTTCTGCGTGACTGTCCTGGTCTAAGGCCCTGAATAGCTCAGTGATTAGTATAGAGCGCTGGTATATGTCAACCCGGGAGTCGAGAGCAAGTTCTCTGGATTAACCACTGCAGGTAGGGCACTTATTACCTCCGCCAGAAGGTTATGGTTTTACCACATTTGTTTGTTTGTTTGTTTGTCTGTCTGTCTGTCTGTCTGTCTGTCTGTCTGTCTGTCTGTCTGTCTGTCTGTCTGTCTGTCTGTCTGTCTGTCTGTCTGTCTGTCTGTCTGTCTGTCTGTCTGTCTGTCTGTCTGTCTGTCTGTCTGTCTGTCTGTCTGTCTGTCTGTCTGTCTGTCTGTCTGTCTGTCTGTCTGTCTGTCTGTCTGTCTGTCTGTCTGTCTGTCTGTCTGTCTGTCTGTCTGTCTGTCTGTCTGTCTGTCTGTCTGTCTGTCTGTCTGTCTGTCTGTCTGTCTGTCTGTCTGTCTGTTTCTGTTTGTTTGTTTGTTTGTTTGTTTGTTTGTTTGTTTGTTTGTTTGTTTGTTTGTTTGTTTGTTTGTTTGTTTGTTTGTTTGTTTGTTTGTTTGTTTGTTTGTTTGTTTGTTTGTTTGTTTGTTTGTCTGTCGTCGCCAGGATATCTCAGAAGTATTCCACTGGTTTTCATGAAAGATTGTGAGCCAAAGTTCGTTTAAAAGTTTCTCCGTCTAGAGGAAATAATTTAAAAAATGCTTGATAGCGCTCATTATTATGCCATATATAGCTGATATTCAAACAATCCGGTATAGTGTAACTTAAACTTGGGTCTCAATAACTGCATGCAGTCTCTGAGTGCCATTTGTTGGTGATGCATTGCATATATAATGTTGCTCGTCTAAACCTTTTTGCTCAGATAGATCCTGGATAAGATATCCCATGCAACTGCATGGCGTGATAATATGAATAAATGGCTGTTTCTGATTGCCCTGACCATGTAGGAGTGCTAATAGTTCACTAGTAGTTAGAGCGCTGGTAGGTTAAGCCAGGTTGGGGCAGTCAGAAAACTTTACTCAACACCGGTTATTCGACTTAATTTAACTCTTTCTGGGATCCGACTCTCAATCTCAGATGATTTTACTCGTTACAGCAAAAACCCACTGAGAGTCAAAGTCATCTCAGACCAAGTGACTGGAATCAAATATCACCGTTTAATTTGTTGTCTTTCATGTTTTAGGGACCGTTCATTTTTTACGGAGGGGGGGGGGGGGGGATGGGTGAGAAAATGGGGGGATCTGAAATTTTTGCTCCTTCTTTTGGGGGGACCCTGAAATAATTTACAAGTTCTTAAGGGGGGCATGAAGCTTTTGTATTAAACATTAGGATAAGAGTCTTTGATGATCAACATTATTATACAAACAAACATTTCTTATTGGGAAAAATCATTCAGAAAAGCCTTTAATTGGAATTATTTTGTGTTGTTTTGTAAAATGCAAACCATAAGGCTCAGGTATTTAGATCCTGGTTGTGACTTACCATCCTTGGTGTATTGTGTTGGTGAATAGTAGCGGAGAATGGTTAATAATTTGAGGTTTAAGGTGTTTAAGGGTAATAATCATGATTGAGATTAAGGAGAAGGTTTCATTGTGTGGGTCGGGTGGGAATTACCGGTTGGGGTTAAGAAGGTTATATTTAGGGTTAAGGTTAGGTTTAGGGTTAATGGGGTTGAATTTTTAGATTTTATAAGTAGGGTGGGTGGGGTAAGTTTTAAGATTAATGTCAGGATTTGAAGGGTTGGGGGGCACTGAAATTATGTCAAATAAAAACAGGGGGGCTACCGAATTTTTGAGCTTTGCTTGGGGGGTACTTGGAAAATCTCACCCATCCCCCCCCCCCCCCAATAAATAATGAACGGTCCCTTAGCGCATATTTTGAGTTTCAAGATGTTTATTTTCGGTTTATGCTTTCGCTTGTATTTTTTCAAATTGTCGGCTTGATATATACAAATCTTCTAATAAAATAAAAAACCCCAACAAAATCTATAATTAAAAAATTCAATGTAAGGGCATATAGTTACCGTTGAAATGAGAAAAATGTTATTAAACTTATAATGAATTCCAGACTCAAGAACACCAGAATTATACAGCAAAGAATGAATTCGACACGCAATCTGGAAAAAAATAATTTAAATTTTAAAGAAAGCCTAAAGAAAGAAAATGTCGTCACGTATCCACAACTATACTTGTTATGCGAATTCAGCGAAGTATCAGCAAAGACAAGAAAATTTTGAAATGATTTTGTCCACCGCAAAAAAACTGAATTGATTATTTTAGACGTTTACAATTCGATTCCCTTAGCACGATGACAATCTCAGACCGCCACACCTGTATTATTAAGGGGGTGTTTACATGAGGCTGACCTTGAAACTATATAGGCTTGGTTTCGACTATATAGGCTTGGTTTCGTTGTTTCTTCAAGATTTGTGTCAATTGCCTTACAGCCCGTGACCGCCGGAGAATCATTATTTTATGTGGATTTGACACCAATCTCATTTAAAACAACGTACTGAGTTTGAGAGGTGAAAGTGCTTCAGTTCGGTCTAGCCGGCGTGAACTGAATCTCAGGCTGGACTCATGAAAACGATCTATAGTAAAAACACTACAACCGAACCCAAAATCAGTCCGGCCTGAGTTCGGGCCGACCTCATGCAAACACCTCCTAAGTCTCAAATTATATTGTCTCCAATTTTTGTAATTTAATTACTGGTTGTAAATCATGTGTGTTGCGGTATTCTCCACTAGTCGTTCTGACAGTAAATGCTATAAACGGAATGACACAAAACGACCTTTCTAGCTCTAGTATTAGCACTACATTATACTTCCTACAACCTTATATCAGTATAGCTAAGGTCTGCGCTAAACGTCGCACAATAGACGAATTTAATTTAGACAAATTTAATTGTTTGAATTTTATTCGACGAAACTGCGACGTATAACTCGATTAAATTCAACACACGAATTGAGTTCGTCTAGGCAATTAAATTCATCTCAGTCAGACGGATAATGCGACGATAATGCGTGTTCGAGTTGCACGACGAATTATCGTCGCTTCGAATTAAATGTTTCTCTTCTGTCTATGACAAATCGGCGCCATGTTTCCAAGAAGTCGTTTTCAGGATCCACGAGTTCAAGTAAAAACATTTAAATTCGACGTTTAACTCTACGTCGCATTTACGTCGCATTACCGACGAAGTTAATTCGAATTAAGTTCGTCTGAATTAAATTCGTCTGTTGTGCGACGTCTAGCGCAGGCCTAAGAAATCGTCTGGCCTCACTTAATTGGGACTCAGTGATCTTAAGATATACACATACTTACACATATGTCTGCCACAGCATTAGAAACAACACGAGGAATATAACTGGAATAGTAAGAACAATTGAAAATATAAGGGCCAACTTTCTTTCTGCCAGATTACCTTTGTAACCTACAAAGAAAAAGAATACATTACATTACATTACATTACATTACATTACATTACATTACATTACATTACATTACATTACATTACATTACATTACATTACATTACATTACATTACATTACATTACATTACATTACATTACATTACATTACATTACATTACATTACATTACATTACATTACATTACATTACATTACATTACATTACATTACATTACATTACATTACATTACATTACATTACATTACATTAACAACTACAGTACACTCAGAGTATATCTCCACACCAGCGGGTTATTACTGACATTTTAAAGTCCAACTGTTCTGAGTGATAGCATCATACAATAAAAAGAACACGGTCATTGGCAATTCTGTCAATACAGTATACATAGTCCGGAATATACCCAATACATATTTTAAAATGATTTGCATAACATAAACAACACTGCGCGCAATCAAGTACTTTTTCCACTCAGAGAAGCTCAAAATCAATTTACACGAGGCAGTTTTTCTTGCAACTATAGCAACGCAAATCAGTTTGCCGCAAACGATATTACAGGTTCCCACGAGCCAACTGATCAGAATAGACCTTTCCGCACGAAGTGCGTGGATAACGCGTTGAGAGATTTGATTGGCTCTTGCAAAACTTCGGACATCCAAAAGTTCGTACAAACATTGGACATTAGCCAATCAGATCTGTCAAAAAGAAAGATCACGTGATCCATTCACTTCATGCGGAAAGGTCTATTGATCTTGATGAGGACAGTGACTTTTTATTTGTTTTATAAACTTTTTTAAGTAATATTTAAAACATGAGCAGCAGTGCTTATCAGATGTAAAACACGAGGCGATAGAACAACTTCAAAAACAATCCATTTGGTGTAATAAAAGTAGTGTGCTGCGTAGGCAGTGTTGAAACAACAATCGAAATATGGTATAGTAGGTTAGTACTGCCGAAACAGAGAACGTGAGTGGTCTAACGTTTCGAGCGAAGGCCCTTCGTCTCTCTCACGTTTCTCTCTGACGAAGGGCCTTCGCTCGAAACGTTAAACCACTCACGTTCTCTGTTTCGGCAGTACTAACCTACTAATCCATTTGGTAAGTTAATTGACATAGTATTTTGAAAAATTACGTTGTCTAAGCCGAGAAAATCAAAGCTAAAGTTTATGTAAATCAGGAGACTTTTTTTATCAGATGGACATGGTACTGATTTCCTTTGTGTTTTCCTCATGAATTATTAAAACCAAATCTTCCAGTCTGACAACCCGAATCCTCAAACGTATCGTGTTCCATTTTAACGGCTGACCGGTCTACCGTGTAAATGGAAAGCCCTATATATACGGTTAGGGTTTGTGTTGGGGTCAGGCTATAGAGTATAGAGTATAGATATATAAAGTACCTTGGGTTATGTTGGACATGCATTTCTAACCAGGTGAGCTTCAGTAGATCTAAAATAGCCTTCAGTCTATACTCACATGCATATAATAAACGATCTTAAGCTAAATTGCAACTACATGTCGAAGTCCTAGGTATACGATGCTCGATCACCAGTGGCCTACGATGATCATTCATCAGAAAGAGAGCTCTTTAGCTTCTTTGTTTCACCGACTAACTAAACCTTACCACCGTGACCTTATACCAACCAATTTACCGACAATTAAATTACAGTCTTCGCTGCAAACTCTCTGCTTTACCTGGTTTGACTGACCAGTTTAGTAAAACGTCGGAGGAGTGACACCTCCCACACCCCTCGCACACGATAAGCGCCTGTCTATCACATCAAACTTACCAAAAAACAACCGCACTCCCTCGATGAGTGCAAAGAGTAACACCAATATTATCTCCAAAGCAAGAGTGGAGCCTTCATTCGGGTAGGGTAAAATAACACCTGCCATGGCATAAAAACAAACGAAATATAGAATTAAAAAATAGTTTTAGGTATTGTTTGTAAAAGTATAATTGGTCGGTCAATTATCGTAATGCAGACGTTACTAAATCCTCACGAACATAGAGAAGTCGAGAAGGGCGTGACAGTTACATGACATTATACTAAAGCGGGTACATTGTAATTTAATGGTCCATGTTTTTGGACCCTAGTTGCATTTAACCAGTGATGTAACAATTCGAATCAATGACTCTATAACAATTAAACGCACTTGCAGGGAGGCATCCGGGATTGACGCACCGAGCGGGGCTGGCGGCTCCCCAAACCTACTGAGCGTAGCGAGGTGCGTTCAGGGAGCTACCACCCCCCTGGGGTACGTCAATCTTGGACGCATCGAACTTGCAAGTGTGTTTGGTTTTATCCCACGCCATCTACAAATTAACCTTAAGTGCCTATACAAGAGGCCTTTGATGAAAATAATGTTTCTTTCACAACTCTCGTAATGCACATGCATAAGCGCTGAAAGAAATGCTTTTTGGTATTAAAACAATGTTAAATATTTAGTAAATTTTATTAAATATTACAATAAAGATCACATCAATAGACAATAAGAATCACACAAAAGTGGTTAGCTCGGAAAAAGCGCACCTCTTCGGAACGCTTTATAAACGCCGGGTATGTGATAAGATTCTGATCTGACCTCTCAAAACTAATCAATTCTATATTTGTCAGTGCCCTGCTTGTCACCCACATAATAATATCCATAATTTCAAAAGATAATCTGTTGACTGAACGTTTCATCTTTCTAATTTGGCGTTGCCGTCGTCTGTAATTCCCAGTGGGGTGTGAAGCTACTGAGAGGGAAGTGAACAAGAAAAACCGGTAAACTATTGAATAGAACTTAATCTCCATTTTCAATTTTCTTTAATACGCTTATCAATTATATCTCGAGAGTGGAGAGACACACTAATGAGAATGAATAGATGAAACTGCTCCATAATGATCCGTCTAAGTTGTCTGACTCGAGTTGACTTGATCAAGTTGTCTGACTCGACTCAAGCTGAGCCATTATTTCGACTCGAGCAGACAATTAAATGACTCGACTCATGACTCGGCTTTTAGTGATGACTCGTTAAACAACACTGCCAGCACAACTTGCCAAAAAATTCAAAAAACTTGCACAAATAAAAGGAAAGACGCATTACTTAATTTAATATGGGGAAAGTTTCAATGTTTTATTTTGCAAGCATATGAAGACTATAAAGACTATAATTTGAAGACTATAATTTCAAAAAAGTCAAAAAGCTATACACTTGTACATTCCATAAAAACCATGCACTGTGTATCACAAAATGTAAAACATACCCTTGTAAACATATAAGATTAGTTCTGCAATCCAAAACACAATAAAATACCATACATTCAAATGTAAAAGAACCTGTAACGGCAGTGAAGACAACTATAGATAGTGTTAAGGAAAAGTTCTTATAGCATTATGTTTAGCAATCACAGACGGAACAGAAAAGAAAAAGAAACGGGCAAAAAAATACATCTAGAAACGCGTCAACGTAATTCACTCAAACACAATATTTACTTTATATAGTACTTTAGTAGGTTGTGTCTTACGCACGTTGTGATTGGTCAATAACCATGTTTATATCAGGCTATGCATGCATGGTTGTGACGTCACGGTACATTTCTTAGCCTTATTTCATAAAAGAAATAGAAAATGGATGTCCTGTGTTATATACAGTAACCTGATGCAAACACGGCTCAGGTTCACATAAATTTGTGAATTCTCCCAACTCACTTTATAATTTCAGCAATCAGCAGTACTCAAACCTTACTATATTTCGATTTGTATTACTACAGTAAGTTGAAGATTTAACAACCATACCACCTGTAACAGACTTTATCTTCCCTCCAACTGTACAACCTTCCAAACTTCATTCTCTACCAATTTACTCTCTACGTGTCATTCTCCACTCCCCACACTCTGAAATTCACTCTCCAGTCTCTAAACTCCACATTATATGTTGCCCATTCTCCACTCTCCACACTTCACTCTCTACCCTGGCTACAGCCTACACCCTCACCTTCTCCTCTACACTCTATATAATAAACTGTAAAACACTTGCTAAACATGGATTTCTTTAAATTGTTTTTCTTCATAAATTAGTAATGAGTTTCTGAAGATTAGAATTGCTGTCTATTGATAAAGGTAGATCAGAAGTGTCTTTAGATATCTGAATCAGATATTTCAGTGAATACATGTGGATGTAAAGGTGTGGCACCCAAGAGCAACACTTAGTACAGTTAGTAGTCAGATATTCAAACTTTCCATCCAAACTTTTCTATTAACCAAACTAACCATATTTACTGTTATTGACTAATACAATCACCATGGTAACCAACTAGTTTCCAGGCCATTTCCATCTGAAAACAAAATTTGCCATATTTTGTCATTAAACATACAATTTAATATTTTTTTGTTTCAAACAATCTTCTTCAAACGAAACAAGTTTCCATTAGTGAATTAGGTCAAAGAGTACCAGCTATGACCAGTATCTCAACAGTAGTATTTAGAACTTCTACTGTAAGTACATGTACAGTATTAGACTGTGAGCCACAGAGCCATCCCTCCACTTCCCTTCATTTAAGCACTCAAACAAAGGGACATGGAGGGACGGCTCACAGCCCATACAGTTAAGTCAGTGAGTTGTTGAGTAAGAATATTAGACAAGATTTCTAGGATATTTGGGGCAGGTACTTCTGTATATGCCTAAACTCAGGTACCAATACTTCATGTAAACCTGTCCCACATCACAATCTTTATATATACTGTATTGAGCAAGGACAAAATGATAGGCAATAGGCATACTGACAATACATGAAGTAGGATTCATATTGGGTTTGATTGCCACTTAAGGTGGCTCCACACAATTTCTTGAAAAATGGAAAATACAAGTTTGAGAGTCCAAAATACATGATTAAAAAATTCGGAAAAAGAATAAAACTAAATGTTATGCATAGTTAAACAGTCTGACAATCAAAAACTGTTACCAAATAAATAGCAACAGTTGTTGCTATGGCAACAATGACTTTTCAAAATGGCTGCCAATTACCCTTCAAACTAATTTAATTTGAAAAAAACTTTGGTGACCCACAGTTTTTTTCTCATTAAAACTTTTCTTGAAGTATGAGTAATTAATAGGGCGATTTTAAAAAAATTCTGTAGAATGAATTTTTTTTTAAATTAATAAACATGATTTTTCCAGAAAAAAAATTATTTGTTCTACAGATTTTTTTTAAAATCGGCCTATTAATTACTCATACTTCAAGAAAAGTTTTAAAGAAAAAAAAAATGGGGGTCACCAAAGTTTTTTTCAAATTAAACTAGTTTGAAGGGTAACTGGCAGCCATTCTGAAACGTCATTGTTGCCATAGCAACAACTGTTGCTATTTATTTGGTAACAGTTTTCGATTGTCAGACTGTTTAACTATGCATAACATTTAGTTTTATTCTTTTCCCAAATTGTTTAATCACGTGTTTTGGACTCTCAAACTTGTATTTTCCATTTTTCAAGAAACTGTATGGACAACTGTATGCATGCTTTGCAATGGTTTAATTAGAAAAATTAAAATACTGCACTTGGGTGTATTTTCTATATTTGTTATGTCATCATTGTCATGTAATGCACCTATCATTTGTTTCCACCACCCCTGGGAGGGTGGGCAACCATGGGGAACTTGACGGTAATAAGTCCATGTCCAATATGCACGAATTTATTGGTTAGGATTAGGGGGGGTGTTGGGGTAAGGCTTTCATGAAGTACTCAGGTTATTTTGGACATGAACTTACAACCAACTTGACAAAGGTTTTCTTCCCGAGTGACGAGCATTTGACGAAGAATTGTGTACTGAGAGTCGGGGAATTGATCAACCTTGTCCCCAGGTTCATTTAATAATGGCGTGCTAAAGATAGATAGATAGATGTTTATTAAAAACTACTTTGCAGCTGGAGCTGAATTGCATAGATGTTTACGTAATATGTACAAGAATGATGTAGGTTATATAAATATTTACAATTGGTGACAGGATACAAGGTACAATTGACATTATTCACTATTTAACATATGTGGTATAAAAGTGTTCTTGAAACAGTTAGTACGTGCTAAAAAAGAACTAAAAGAACGTTTGTGCCTCAAATTACAGTATATGTCTGCTTCTTCTTTGGGGGTAAAAGTTTATAAAGTTTGTGATCTGAATTTGATATTATTGAATCAAACAGCTTCAAACATAACATTTGCCTTCGATTGACTAAAGTCTCTGTCCCAGAATACTCTAAGCATTTATTATAATTTTCGCATTTAAATATAATTCCCAATGATCTTTGCTGGACACGTTCTAAATCATCTGCCAAATACTGTGGTAGAGAGTGATGGAAGACTGGCGCTGCATATTCCAATACGGGCCTAATACAAGTACAATAAAATTGTACAATTTCTTTTTCTGGGACTTTTGCTCGTTTCAGTTGTACCAAGCAATACAAATGTTTGTTGGCTTTCTTTATGGTATCCTCAATGTGCATGTTCCATTTCAAAGAGCTAGAAATAGTAAGACCCACTAGTTTAGCATGTTTGACCGCTTCAACCGGTTGATTGTTTACCATAACAGGAATAAATTGTTGCTTTTGCCATTTGAAGTCAATTCTTAATTCTTTACACTTGCTTGAATTTAATTGGAATCTATATTGTAAAGACCACTCCTGGAGTTCAGAGGAACTAAGTTGGATATTACTATCTGTGCCTTTATGAATAATCTCTGATGTAGAGGTGTCATCGACGTATTTCCATGTATCTATGCCATCTAACCGGAGGTCGTTTATCATTAATAAAAATATCCAAGGGCCTAGTTTTGTGCCTTGAGGCACTCCAGATGGTACTCTTTCCCAGTCTGAGAAGACCCTGGAGATTAGTTACATGCTTACTTGCTTCGATGTCTGCAATATTAAAATAGATTTTTTTAAAAGATGAAGAAACTTTCAAACGTTCAAATCCCCGAGGGTCTGTCCGCCCTCCCAAGGGTGGTGGAAACAAATGATAGGTGCATAAGGTTTTTTTTAAATATTATATATCATAATTCATGTCATGTGTTACATTATGTTATGTTATGTTGTGCTTACAACTAAGAAACAAAGGATACATCAACAACAGCTTTTCCTAAAAATAGAAAAATATGACTCTAAATTATTTTACGAAAGAAAAAAATCAGCCTGTTGCTGCACTGCAGTGTTGAAGCCCGACCGAGCCCAGCAGGCCAGTGTAAATCAAACAGTTTTTATAAGAGAAATGAAACGTACAGTGTAAAAAGTTACAAAAAATGAGAAAAAGTATTTTAAATTTCCAGTAACAAAGTGTTTTGCTTTGAACAAAACTTTTATAACACGGATAAAGGCAGTAAAACTTTGGAAACTTACCTCGAGCCACAGACTGAGCGTTGGTAGCCATATTGCTTGGTAGCCTCTCCTGCGGGTTGCGTTCCTATGACAACAGGGAAGACGGAAGGTATCGAAGACAACATCATTATTATTGCCATCTTCTTTGATCTCCTGGCATGGCCAAGCTGCCAAGCAGGCATGTTTGTCGAATAAACAGTACTTAACATGTCTAGAAGCAGCATAAGTTCAACACCACACGCCATCGATTCAATAAACCACGCTGCACCACCGTTGGATTATTCCTTTCGGTCTGTCGCGGCATTCTCAGGTAAATTATGGTGGGAAACTTACTATTATTTACTGTAAGTCATAAAAATTATGGTTGGAAACTAGTAACTATTATTTAAGTCATGACTATTCATGATTCACTATTTCACTTGAAGTAGTTATAATACGACTGTATTACAGTAAAACTGCTTAAAAGAAACCGTTTGTAGGTTAGAACATGTTTTTATGAAGCTTGTTTACAAAGTGAAAGTGCAGTATTAGTATTGAAACTACAGTATAAGAAAGTATTTTGGACCATGTGTCTTATAAAAATGAATTTATTTAATATGGATTGCTGTTTGTATCCTCTTAAAACTAATTGTAATCGTACTTCACTTATAAATTGCAGAACTTCGTGAAGAAGAACCTCGACCAGGTCTACGAAGTCTTTTGGTGAGTTATTGAAATATGTATTACACGAGTGTATATTTAAATATAATAGCTTAAATCGGTCATAATTTAGTTTTTACACGAGCTTTGGAACCAAAATTAAAAAATTGGTTACATGTAATCGTGTTTAGGTGTGACTAAAACAGGCTTTCAATGAACGTACAGAGTTTTCCCGAATTTTAAAATACATTATATATTTTACCTTTAAGCTATATGTTACAGTATTAAGATTTCCCGCAGTGATATCACCACATATCTATAATCTATGCAAGTTTTCGCGTCAAACTTCTGCCAACTTTTTAACCAATTTTGTTTTTGAACTATGAACTTTTTCATGGCAATTTGAGTTTACTGTTTGAAGGGCAAAACACAACCCTTTTCATTTTTTGCAAATTATTTTTATTTTTTGTTTTGAAGAAAACAGAAACATTTTGTGTGACACAACAGGTATAAATCGTTTTTGTGCACAATGCTAAAGTGTATGAATTATTAAGTAGTTACATCTATACAGTGAATGATTACATACAATAAAACAATAAAGTTGATCAGGATTAACACATTGGCTGTTTTTCTCATAATATTGATTTCCAGCTCATGATGAAAACAAATCTTGTTAAAAAAACAAAACAAGATCAACAATAGATAATAGAAGATTGTACTTTTGACCTCTAATACACATGTAAAAACATACAAGCTGTGAGATTTTTATGTGTGTATGAGAATAACTCAACCAACTGTTGGTAGTAATAGTGTGAGAGAATGACAGTCAATGACTTATTTTGATGGCCTCAGTGAGTTAGCTGCAGTCTCCTGAAATATACATTTCTGTGAGGTTCATTACACATCTATATTTAAAATACGTGTTTGGTTCATTATATGTAAGACAGGGGAAAGGGGGGGTTGGGTCTTGTCAAGAGTTCACAGATACTTTTTTGCTATTTGGTATGAATCACAAAAAGTAAAACAGCATCTTCATGACTTTCTCAACATTTCAATCATGATTCACAGGACAATATTGCTCTAAATCACGATTCAGAAAGCTCAAAAATAGTCAATCATGCGTTCACAGAAATACCCTTACACCCTCTCGTGTAGAGTTGTGGTCATGTGATCTGTAGGTGCACAGTAGTAATATATTACATGATTGGAAAAGGTCAGGTATACAGTATTCTTGTCCATCTATTGTACTGTAAGTTGTTTATAGTGTAATCTTTCAGTTTGTTATTATGACAAATAAGTCTTTTGTAAAGCACTACTATAGTGGTTGTAAATTGATTTAGCAGTTGTCATTTTAAGTTTGTGTACTATAAATAAAGTATATACATGTATATACTAGGTGACTATAACTCATCAATGAGTATAGTGCACTCTGTTGAATTCCAATCTTAGAATTGGTTGAAAATACTGTTTGACATTACTGTCCATTCTTTCTTGCTTGTTTTTGTTCAGACCTGCATGGTCTTGTTCTCAATTGATCAATTTAATAAGTTTGGTGTAATAAATTTGTTCACAAGGCAAATTTAAGGGTAAAATATTACATGCAGTGCATCCAGCTAATCAAGTTCACTGCATGTAGTTGACTCATTATATTTAACCAAAGAGCAACTTCAACACAGTAGATTTTAAAATGATGATTATGGTATATTTTCTATATTTTTATACATAAATTAGAATTATACATCAAATGTGTATCTTTACAATCAAATTACTCTGAAGGATTTTTCAATGTGGCTGTGTTGAGGCGGGAGTAGCTAATGGTCGTGGGTCGTGGGTAAAATGTCGTGGGTCGTGGGTAAAAAGTCGTGGGTCGTGGGTAAAAAGTCGTGGGTTGTGGGTAAAAAGTCATGGGTCGAGGGTAAAATGTTGTGGGTCGTGGGTAAAAAGTCATGGGTCGTGGGTAAAAAGTCGTGGGTCTTGATTTTTTCCAAACGCACACGGCGTTTCCGCGGACATATTTAAATGCAATTACTAATATTTCGAAAACTATAGCTTAAAACAACACAAAATGTAGCGAGAATGATTGGAAACGCCATGTGCGTTTACAATATATTGCTCTGCATGACGTTCGTAAAGTTTGTGAAGTTCTAAGTGAAACGTTCCAAAATATCAGCTTTCGATTAAACAAGTTTCAGAGTCACTTAGCTCACTCAGGCAGTTGGTTCTATAATAGCATGGAAACGCGGGTTTCAAATTTAACTCACCCGTGACCCGTCGATATCTCCGTAAATGCGCATGCAGTAGCGATTGTGATTCACCTTTAAATTATTTAGTATAATCGTATTCCTTTTAATATTGATGTTGATGTTGATAATACTTCTGATTGTAATATTTAATGTTTTTGATTACTCTTGACAATGCAATCAACTTCGCCAAGTTTGTGCAAAATCCACTTCCCCTGAATAGCTATTCAATTTATTCAACTTCAATAGTACAACTTCTATAATTTCTTCACAATTTTTGGGAAAAATCACGACCCACGACTTTTTACCCATGACCCACGACTTTTTACCCACGACCCACGACATTTTACCCACGACCCACGACCATTAGCTACTCCCTGTTGAGGCATATCAAAGGTGCTTTAGGCAGCCACCATATGACACCGTTCAGACCACAGATCCCTGCTGTAAAGCCCTAGGTGTTGATTTTACAGAGGGAAGTACTAACCCCATTCAACCAGGCTTTAAGCTATTGATGAGGCAGTGCCCTAACAGCACACACCATCTGTGCTCCCTTACATAGACAGTCTTGTCCCCATTCATATACAGTATGTACAATTGTCAATTTTACAGCGTAATAGAATGTTCAAAATTGAAAAAACAGCAATGGTTAGTTGACACATTTCCTGTACATATGTTGGCCTGTGGTCCTTAACAGCTCAAGCTATAGACCTCTTGCACATGCAAACTGGCTAAAGAGTTTGATGCCATGGCTCATTTGATTCAATGTGCTCTTTGCAGTTAATGCATATTATATACAGTGGCATTTTACAATGAGTGAGTGGGATTGCTGTTTATACACTCTACTAAACCTACTATTACTATAAATATAGTTAATAGTCCTAAAATGACTTACTGCAGCAAACTAATTTAATGATAAAAACTAAATATACTGTGAAAGAACAATTGCCTGTCCCCATCATCCAATGCTGGATCTAAAGGGTTATAACTATAAAAGAAAAACAAAAGAAACTAATTTATAATTTATGGTATGCTCTTCTGAAACAGGGCGTAAATCAACATACAACGGGCCAGCAGATATTGCGTCGAGTCCGTAGATAACGGTGCACCACGTCGATTTTTCGGAGTTAACACTGTAGGCTACGTTTGCGTTTTTAATCACATCATGAAAAACGTGCGTTGGAAACAACCGAACATTCATGCCCAGCTGAAAGGATATCAGATCCAAGGTAGAAAGCGCTATTTCCACAGTAAGAAACACAATGGCGGAAGAACGTCGGTGGGCTCTGCCGCTCTGGTACTCTTGCAAACACATATATGACAGACCTTTTGTTCATTTTATATATATTTTATTCAAGGAACAATTAAGCTACCAAGTTCTTTTTAATCGTTGGGGCTAAAACTATAATTAACTTTCATTTTTTAGTTTTGTATGTTAGACAAATTGAGATAAAGATATGCACTCTTTCTATTGTCATACTGTAGTTATTTACGACATCTGTGGTGTCTTTTTTTTGTCCAGTTATGGTCGTACCAATTAACTGTGACACTAATGGGCGTGGTGCATGTATACGTACGAATATTTAGCTAAAAAAACAATTCGTAATTGGAAAACGTAAGTACATAACTGTATACAAACGAATAAATCCCAAGAGTTAAAGTAAACGTTTGACACACCTAACTTGCGTATGTGAGTAGAGAACGTACTTTGTGTCGGGGGTTCAGGTGCGTTGAACAATTTTGGCCCCTCCCAAACGTCGACTCTGGATCAAACCCTGCCTTCATCCCTGATGTGGTGGACAAATTTTCTAGGGGTCTTACGTTTTTAAGGGCAATTTCCAGAATATGTTTCCCCCTCTAGAAAATGTGTATAGGTTATTTTGAGGCCCCGAGGGATACGTGATTTATTCACCGAGGGCGAAGCCCAAGGTGAATAAACACATATCCCCGAGGGGTCTCAAAATAACGTACTTATTTTTCACATGACGAGGTTGACAGGATTTCATAAGATAAGGAGTGGTGCGGGGGATATTAGACGGGAAGATTAGAGGAGAATATTATAGCGAGGAATGGTAGAGGGGAATATTAGAGCCTTAGAGGGGAATATTAATCTATTGTTTTGCCAGGGGCTATTGAGTATATTCCCCTAAAAGAACAAAGGAAACCGAGGCATGTGAAAGATAAGTATTTATATATAAATAATATGTAAATATGTTGCTGCTCTTGGCTGCTATTTACAATACAGTTTTTGTTTATGCCTATTTACATGTTAATTTTAAATTGAGGTATACTGACCTCTACAAATACATTTTCAAGGTTAAAAATGCCTAGAGAGACCAGATCCTATTCTTTTTTTTCATAGTTCTTTTTATTTACGAACTTTTCTCATGTCATATTAGAAACTAATGGAGAAATCACTTCTGTACATGGTATTTTACTTTTTCCATGCATGCTTGTAAAATAACATGTTAGGGAATATGGAAAAAGGTCACAATAATACGTGTCAGTAGGTTTTTATAGTAGTTTATAGTAAGTTTTTTAAAATTATTAGATAAATATATAGACACTTCCCGAAATCGCTTCAATGCCCACGAGCTACACTGAATGGCTCCAAGTCGAGTTTGGCAATGAGATCGTAATGCATTTACCGTTATCTTTCATACCCAGCCTCGATTTCAACCCATTGTTCGTGCTTTACTGAAGCAAATTCAGGAAGTGTTTATTTATTATTGCTGCCGAGCGTCAGCGAGGCAGCCGCACTATTCTTGGCCTTCGTCTTGGGTTAGCTGTGTCTTTACTCGTGCCCAGTCCATTTCCCGAGCTATGTATAGTATTTGGTTGAAAATTGTGTTTGTACGAAAAACGGAAAGAAAGATGTTCGTATATTACGCAATAGCTTTGCAAATTCGTAGTCTGCGTGCAGGCGCTCGCTCGAAGCAAGATTGTAGAAAAGTAATAATCTGAATTTAATAGAAATCTCGCCATTTCCGCCATGGGATCTTCTGAACAAGCTGACTATTGATTACCAATTGCAAGCTGAATTGCAATGAGAAAAGACTTTCGTGTGAAGGTAAAAGACAACTGCTTTTAATACAAAATCTAAGGCCCTGTTTATATGATCCCGGTGTACCGGGATGTCCCGGTTGACCGGGATGAATTTCATTCCAGGGATGAATTATTTCACTTTTATTCAGTGTTTTGTCTGTAGATCTGACCGTTTGAACGAAATGCTGACCGTAATATTCAAGGTTACAAACATTGTAGTTCAGTTTGTCGCGTATATGGGGAAAAATCTGACCCGGTGTACCGAGACGTCCCGGTCTCCATATGAAAATAATATACACTTAGGGTCTGTTTATATGATCCCAGTGTACCGGGATGTCCCGGTTGCCCGGGATGAATTTCATCTTGGGTTTATATGGGATGAATTTCATCCTGGGTCAAAAAGCGCGGGAATTTAAGGAAATGGACAAAAAAGAAAAAACTCACCCTAATTCTACTATGTTAGAAGTTATTTCTCTTTTATTCAGTGTTTTGTCTTTACACCTGACCGTTTGGACGAAATTCTGACCGTAATATTCAAAGTTACAAGCATTGTAGTTTGGTAAACTTCATCCCGGTGTACCGGGATGTCGCGTTTATATGGGAAAAAATCTGTCCCGGTGTACCAAGATCTCGGTTGCTTCAACCGGGATCCGTCGTGGTCTCCATATAAACGCAACCGCGAAAATAACAGTAAATTATCTACAAGCCGAGATCCCGGTACACCGGGACGTCCCGCTTCAGTTCATCTTCACACATGCTTTGAAGACCTATAAATATTCTTTTTTCGTACCAAACAAGCTTTTGTTTATAGGATGCCGTAAAGAGTTCAAAGTTCTAGCGGGCAACAATTGAAACTTATTGACCGAGCAGGCAATAAGTTCTCAATTATTGCCCGCTCGGTAGACATTGAAATTTAGCTAAGGTCATGTGACCACAAACCAACCAATGGCAGTCATCGTTGTATCCAGTGAAACTCTAGCTATATAACAACAAAAGTTGCTGTTTACAACTCTTCCAAATCTCATGTAGTTCATGAGATATTAAGATTTGTTTGATATGCAAATGACCCTCACTTTGACATCACACTGCATAATTACTTACTAAAAAAACCTGTATATCTTTTAGCTTATTAAATCATGACACTCGACTCGTAAGTTAACATTTTAGTATCATTGGGTGTATACCCTCTCACACACATGCACAGTTTCACAATTTCGTTACATAACCATATCGACAGGCTTTTTAGCAAATCATTATGCAGTGTGACGTCAAAGTGAGGATCATTTGAACATCAAACAAATCTTAATATATCAAGAATGAACTAGTGAAATATGAAAGAGTTGTAAATGCTAATCTTTAAGATTTCTATGGGGTTTTTTCATGTAAACGAGTATATTAATTAAAAATAAACGTGTAAATATTGTCTGTCTGTTGCACTTAAAATTAAAGGACTTATTTTAGGAATTTTGTAAAACATCAGGAAACTAATCAGGATTTTTGTCCAATTCGAGGCAACCCTTCACTTGCGATAGTAACTTCCAGTAATCGAATCCTATACTTAAGATTTTCAATAACAGTTAGACAGTTGCGATTTTTGCCGCAACTTGTAATTTGGTCAAGATGGCGCCATATTAGTAAAAACGCGTGGTGGTGGTGAGGGTGGTGGTGGTGGGTTTAATTCATATGGCATGCATATCATAAACTTCATGTCTTGCAAGTTTCAGAAAATTCTCACTTCAGAGTGCAGTGCTCAAGGAATCACTTTAAAATTGTTCAGGTGTGATTACTATGTGTCTCTTGCACTTTTCAGTTTCGGTTGCACAATTTACTCAATAAAGGACTTCGGCTTGAAGCGTCAGTAATTTGTTCTCTAAAATCTTAACAGTTTACCAAATCTAGCCTAACCTGTCATGTCGCGTGTCCAGCATGTTAATGGTTTCCAGCATAGTTAATCATTTTTATAAAATAGTGTACTTATTTGTGGCTTAATTTTCATGTCTTATGCCGAGCACTAATTTTGTTCTAAGATTACGGTTCCTTCTTCGGGCGGACCGTATGGGACGGTTATTTTAAATATTTTTTAAGATAAGTGATTATAACAGCGGATATATTCAACATTCAAATTTATGTTTAATATAAAAACTGAAAGTTATTGTCAGTAACATGTTCAGTTGATGTTTTTTTGGACTCTGGGGTGCAGAATCCATAATATATATATATATATATATATATATATATATATATATATATATATATATATATATATATATATATATATATATATATATATATATATATATATATATTTATTTATTTATTTATTTATTTATTTATTATATTTATATATATATATATATATATATATATATATATATATATATATATATATATATATATATATATATATATATATATATATATATACATATATATATATACAGTGGGTGCCAAAAGTATGAGTCCAGTCCCAATTTCTGCCGAAAATTCGAGAAAAGTGTATCTTCTGAAAAATAAACTTGCATTAGCTACTTGAACATGCGCATTGAGATCTGCAATGTCTCCCACATTTTGTCCTTGAAATATTCTGCCATATATAATTTCAAAATAAGTTTATCTGATTCTCTACACGCATGTGCGTCAAGGATGGCTAAAGATCTAAGTGAAGGAGTTAGAGGACAAATTATTGCTCTAATTAACGAAGGTTTCTCACAGCGACAAATTGCTGCAAAGATAGGAGTGTCGAAAGGTGCTGTGCAGCGAACCGTGGAAAGTTTCAGAAAAACGCAATCCTATTCCAACCTACCGAAGTCTAGGAGACAAAGGTGTACTACACCACAAGAGGATCAGTTCATAAAAGTAACTTCTTTGCGTAATAGAACAACTGCTGGTAATATTCAATCGACAATTAACGCCACCCGAGAGAAAACAAACAGCAAAACAACAGTAAGAAGGAGATTGGCTGCAAGCGGTCTGAAATTACGCAAAGAAGTTACTTTTATGAACTGATCCTCTTGTGGTGTAGTACACCTTGGTCCCCCAGACTTTGGTAGGTTGGAATAGGATTGAGTTTTTCTGAACCTTTCCACGGTTCGCTGCACAGCACCTTTCGACATTCCTATCTTTGCAGCAATTTGTTGCTGTGAGAAACCTTCGTTACTTAGAGCGTGTATAGAATTAGATAAACTTATTTTGAAATTATATATGGCAAAATATTTCAAGGACAAAATGTGGGAGACAATTGCCGATCTCAATGCGCATGTTCAAGTAGCTAATGCAAGTTTATTTTTCAGAAGATACACTTTTCTCGAATTTTTGGCAAAAATTGAGACTGGACTCATACTTTTGGCACCCACTGTATATATATATATATATATATATATATATATATATAGTTAAAGTAGTCGTTTACAATAGACGACAGAGTGCTCGATACTTTTGAAGGTAGAGCAAGATAAATTTTATTTAAAAAAATGAATGTTGCTACTCCGAGTTTCACGCATTAAGTGATCATCAGGCAACTGAAAAAAGTTTCACTTTAGTTTCTGTTTATATTGCGTGGCACGCGTGAGATCGCGGCACACGTGACATCACCGCACGCGCGAAGTTCGAGAGAATGTTCCCGGATGTGAATCTCTGTTCCTAGCATAAAATTTATTTTCATGCCGGCATTTGAGCAAGTTCGCCTTGTTAGCTTTCAGAATAAGCAGTTTTTCTTCTAGGCACAGGTTACAGCGGCTTGCTCCACTTGTGTAAGGGGCAGCGCGTTTTAAAATGGACCAACTTACATTGAACGGTTTCCCTTTTGATTTTAAGAGGTTAGGGAAACCTCTAAACCTCTTTAGTTTTTGTTTTCGCCCGCCGCTCTAGGAACAGAGATTCACATCCGGGAACATTCTCTCGAACTTCGCGCGTGCGGTGATGTCACGTGTGCCGCGATCTCACGCGTGCCACGCAATATAAACAGAAACTAAAGTGAAACTTTTTTCAGTTGCCTGATGATCACTTAATGCGTGAAACTCGGAGTAGCAACATTCATTTTTTTAAATAAAATATATATATATATATATATATATATATATATATATATATATATATATATATATATATATATATATATCTTACGTTTGCATATTGTATATAGCGACATTTGTAGTCACAGTGTCAAACAAAGTATTATACATTGTATTGTTTAAACAATTTTATATGTTCTGGGTATTTTTGTTGAAAATTTTGAGCGCTAGAATGTACATTTAAATAGATTTTAACCAAATTGTATTTTGTGTTTTCAGAAACGGACAAACGGAAAGTATCGGACTAATGCCTTGCGTTTGAATAACAACTCCATAACTAATTTCAATGATTTTCAAATAACTATTGAAAACCTGCTTGAAAACCCCACTCAACTATCTTGGCTTGATCTGGCATTCAACTACTTAACATCTATTGATAAAGTAAGTTTATCTCTAGAAAAATATGCTAATAAAAGGAAAAAATACTAAAAATTTGACTTAAACGTTTTGGTGCAAAACAATTAAACACAATTGTTGTATATCAAGTGTCAAAGTCCGTTTTTCTTGCTCTCTGATTGGACGAGCAGTCCTCGCGTGGCGGTCCGAAAATCGTGATGTTTCCCGCGTAACCCATTGCAGCGAGTATCATTACATTTATTTTTCCCTAGGGAAAAATATCAAAACTGGAAGTAGATGGTCAGGTCAGTTTGTCTTTGTTTTCGCCAGTTTTCTTTCATTAAAAACAATGTCTGAAGGTTTTACTCAACATTTTTGTTGTCATTTAACACTTGATATATAACAAAACACTTGCTCGTTGTTGCCTTTGGCTTCGCCTTGGGAAACAACGGCAGTCTCGGGTCCACAAAACACACTGTTTCCCTCGGCGCCAGTAAATAAGTGTTTATTCAAATTTGTTATGCAATTACCGTTATCTCAACTAGCTTAAAAACCAGCTGCCTGTTTCATGCATGTCTATTGGTGGTTTGCAATCAATCCCTTGAGATTTAGAAGACGAAGATACGGCGGCCATGTTGGAGGAAAACATACTCCAAATACAATAGCTGCTAATGAGATTCTTTTGTTAAAGTTCCTGCAACATGGCCGCCATGACGTCAAGTGCAGACCCAGGGCACAGAATAAAGACTATACAGAAGGGCCACTCGGGTCGGAACCTTTGAAGTTTTTGTCTCCGCGCATGTCGCATTACGCATGTTGCTCAGCCAGTAAACTGCATGTTCTGGCCAATAAGCACGCTGAACTGGCTGTCCTAGCCAGTAAACTGCATATTTTTGCATAAAAATACGAGGACACGTTGTACCGCTAAGTCGCCCTTCTGTATAGTCTTTATTCTGTGCCCAGGGCCGGAGCTAGGTGGTGTGTGTGTGGGGGGGGGGGGGGGTCACACCACCCAAGAATTGCTTTATTTCTTCTATAGTCGGCAGACAAGAGATTTCAGTCGGCAGCGGCCAGACTCGGCGAGTACTAGTACTGACAAGTGACGATTATGTGGCTGTCGGCAAAATTGAGCGTACAACCCCCCTGCAAAATTTTCTGAGGACGGCCCTGTGCAGACCAAGAATTGCACTCCTGATTTTCAGGCTACTGGGCTCTTGCACGTATTCCCAAGCTGGGTGGAAATTCCATATAAACAAAAGGATTACCATTCATTATTTGATCCACTAAACGTCGGTACTTTGAAGTCACCTGCAAGAGTCCAGTATCTGAACCTTGATAGGCATTTATCGACTTTATTTGTTCACTGTATAGTCAGTGGAATGTTTTGAATATATCAGTTGTCATTGAGAGAATAGGGACTTTAAGAAAACACAGCGACTACGACTACGGCAACGTGTTTGCACAATAGAAGTTTATGTCATATACAAAGAACTTTTGCAAATGACGGTCCCAAGGGTAATCTTTACGCCGTTGTGACTCCGTTGACAACGTAGAAAAAGATTTTACGTTGTAAACACAACGCGAAACCTGAGTCAGTACAGAAGCCTTGGAGAAGCTTAACATTACTCTCGCGACTACCATAGATTAAACAAGTGTTTTTCCTCAAGAATTTAAGAACAAAAGGAGTCCGTGCGATTATGTATCTTGAAATTTGAATGTATAAATACACCACCATTTAATACCACTGTTAAACTTTCTACCGTAGCCGTAGTCCGTTGTCTGAATCTTAAAGTCCCTAATATAACTAGGCGGGGTGTACAAATCGTTTGGTTTTTGTTCAGTTTCGATTTTTTGTGTTTTGAACTGGAAATTGACGTCATATATTTGGCACGAAGTTATATTTTTTAATATTATTACATGTTTGGTGACTGATTCGAAAATTGCATGTTGAACTACAAAACCAAAAAGATAATTAAAAAATCTTTATTCAATCAAAAGTTATAACGTTTTGAAATTTGAATTTTCGGCATTTTGAGCTATTTTTAGTATAACTTTTGATTGAATAAAGGTATTTTAATTTCTTTTCTGTTTTGTAGTTCGTATAAAATGCTATTTACAAATCAATCGCCAAACATGTAATAATATGAAAACAACATTTTTTCGCCAAATATATGACGACGTCATTTCCCCGCCAAACTAAAAAACCCCGTAAAATCTAAGAAGAATTAAATTTATCGAAAACAGCAAACGTGTCTCTAGCACATATAAAGACACTCATTAGACATGGATTTGTTTTTCTTTTCCATCTTTTTATGAATTATTAATGAGTTTTGAAGGTACATGTAATTAAAGTAATAGTAATACTTTATTTTAGGTGATTCTACAATATCCTGAAATAAAAGTTCTTAACCTGCATGGAAATAGCATTGAAAAGATAGCTGAGGTTGATAAACTTTCAGCTCTCAGTCACCTTCGATCTCTTACTCTTCATGGCAATCCAGTAGAAGACACAAAAGGTTATAGAGACTATATCATTAGCAAAATACCGCAGCTGGAGAAACTAGATTTCTCGAAGATAACCAAAGCAGATCGAGAGTGTTCCAAAACTATGACGAAACTGAAACACAAGAAAGCGGTTAAGACTGCAGAATCGTAACCAAACGAAAGAAAGTTGCTGGAGTAATAGCCATATGAACCTATATAGTGTGTTATATTCTGCAGTAACTTGCAGAGTAATATTACCACCAGTTACAGTTGCTGTACAGGTATTCATGAGTGCACCTATAGTGAATATTAAAGTTAATGCGATGTAGAAGGAGAGGAAACTTATTATTTACAGGATATTATATTTTATTGGATTGCTATTGCTATTTAACATCACTTGATTTAACATATATGTTATAAAATAATTATTGTTTTTTTTTAAGGACTGCATGTTTGTATTGTACAGATTACTTAAAATCACTATACCATGCGATTTCGTATTTCTGTGATGTTTCATGCATTAAAAAATTGATGTTTATATACGAACACTAAGATATACTGTGTTCAGTGACGTTTGAAGTGACAAGGGTGCCAATACGGATTTTATGTCCAGGTGGAAAGATCTAGGACATTATTGAATCAGAATTGAATCAGTACCGTCCCGGTACCAAAAAAATGGCGGTTGTACATTTACAATAACGGTTGTACAATAACGCTTTTGTGAGCTGAAATCAGCTCAACTAATAACTATATTTATAGTATTACTTACAGTATTAATCAAGAGCGCGATTATTACCGCGGTCTATACATAAGAAACCCTGGTCTATCATTTCCTGTAATGACCATTTAATTAAGATGTCGAAGTTAATAATGTTTACTATATGACTTCACCAGTATTTTCATTGGTGGTGGTGGTCTCTCTCCTCCGCAGAGTTTCTTTCGGAGATTTCGGGGATCGTCGGAGATGTGTCGGAATCGCCAGCTGGACATCTCCGACGATCCCCGAAATCTGCGATCTCCGAAAGAACCTCTGCGGAGGAGAGAGGGTGGTGGTGGTGGTGGAGTTGGTGTTGCTGATGGTGATGTTAGTAGTATAGGGAAGAGAGGTTCTGCGACGGGTGGAGCGAAAGAAAGAAGACTGGAGTAAAGAGCTCCACCCATGACGTCATTAATTTAATGGACTATATTATATGTATTTGTAAGCTAAAGTATGAACATATTGCATGATCCTTTGTTTGTTCAAGACGATGACCATTGAAGCATTTATGAATAATTTAGAATAGGTAATTATATATATATATTGCCATTGATGTATCGAACATTCGTCGGCATGTAACAATTATATATAATGCTGAAATAAAAGTTTTTAAATGTGATGACTGCTTTCATATTTTTAACATACAATATCGATCTCCGAACGAATTTTGCTCATTATGTTCTTATTTTGCTCATCATGCTTGCATATTTTGCTCATTCGCATTCGCATTTTGCTCATTACGTGCGCATCACAGACATTTACAGTCGCATTTTGCTCATTCACATTCGCATTTTGCTCATTCACATTCGCATTTTTGCTCATTACATGCGCATCACAGACATTTACAGTCGCATTTTTCTCATTCACATTCGCATTTTGCTCATTCACATTCGCATTTTGCTCATTACATGCGCATCACAGACATTTACAGTCGCATTTTGCTCATTTACACTCGCATTATATTCACTTACGTCCCTTGAGTCCCCTGTACTCAGACAGATAGATAAACAGACCTTACGTCCCTTAAGTCCCCGGGACCTAAGGGACGTAAGGGAACACAATGCGAATGTAAATGAGCACAATGCGAATGTAAATGAGCAAAATGTGAATGAGCAAAAGGCGACTGTAAATGTCTGTGATGCGCACGTAATGAGAAA
This sequence comes from Corallium rubrum, assembly GCA_964035015.1. NCBI lineage: Eukaryota > Metazoa > Cnidaria > Anthozoa > Scleralcyonacea > Coralliidae > Corallium > Corallium rubrum. The sequence continues at coordinate 38,438,747 of OZ035997.1, forward strand.
AATGTGAATGCGAATGAGCAAAATACGCTAGCATGAGCATAATGCGAATGTGAATGAGCGAAATGCGAATGTAAATGAGCAGAATGCGAATGTGAATGAACAAAATGCGAATGTAAATGTCTGTGATGGGCACGTAATGAGCATAATGCGAACGCGAATGAGCAAAATGGGCAAGCATGAGCATAATGCGAATGTAAATGAGCAAAATGCGAATGTAAATGAGCAAAATGCGAATGTAAATGAGCCCAATGCGAATGCAAACGAGCAAAATGCGAATGTAAATGTCTGTGATGGGCACGTAATGAGCATAATGCGAACGCGAATGAGCGTAATGCGAATGTAAATGAGCACAATGCGAATGTAAATGAGCAAAATGCGAATGCGAATGAGCAAAATGCGAATGTGAATGAGCAAAATGTGCAAGCATGATGAGCAAAATTCGTTCGGAGATCTATATTGCCTGTTAAAAAGATACGAGAATGTGTATGTCCAATCAAACAATGTATCACCGATTCATGGCAACGTTTTGTACGGAAACACGTCCCTCGTTTCGAATACGTAAAAATATTTATGTCACGTCTATCTATAACAATTTATTTTTCCAACTTTTATAAATTTTCGTGTTTTTTTTTAAACTTACTCGCGTGTTTTTATCAGGCTATGCAAACACGTGCATTTATTTCCTATTTCTTCAATATTTAATTTATATTTGGTGAGGAAAAGGTTGCTCACAGGCTTATAGATGTACGTGCTTAGATCTTAGTACGTTCAGTCAAGCTCCTGACAACATTTTCCTAGACTGCGCATGCAAACACTTGTATGGCAGCTGGCTGGGCCGTGAAGCTGGATTTCCACTAGACGAAAAATTGTCGCGCGCTCGTCAGTTTTCATTGGTGAAAGGGTACAGAAAACTGTACAGTTTGTACAACAGAAAAGTCGAGCGCGTAACATTTTACTCTTAGTGAAAAATAAGTGGCAGACAAACAAGCGGATGCAGCGCAGACTTCTTGCTAAATAACTTGGTATATATGTATTTAGATGTATTTCTATGGATCTGTGATCGGTGGCCCCATTGGGGTGGTGAAACAAATAAATAATACGAATTTTTTGAATAAGAATAGAGCTAAATTCCCATAGGATAAAGATGTGCACCAATATGGCCCGCCATTTCATTGTTTCGGTACACCAATATGACCGCCGTGACGTTAGATGAAAACGATCTATTAAGCAATATTTTATACAATTTCGTTTGTTAACTACTGAATAGAAAAAGCGCCTATCTCATGTGTTGTTTTTTTATATATCTATCAGTAATCTTTGGTACTTTGAGATTGCTTTGAGATTGTCATCAACTAAAGTTTTGTCTTGATGCCTTTTATTCTTCCGCAATAAAGTTGGTTTACTATTCACAGGAAATGATGTCAACACAGGAACACGCACAGATGTTATAGTATTAACAGAATCCATAAGTCTAATTCGAACCGATTCGGAATATGAAAAAAAAGTTTTTTAACCGACGTAATAAGAACTAAGGCCATATACTTTCTAGACCGGCCTCATGTAAACAAAATGCAAAATTCAGTCCGGTCTCATGTAATCACCCTCCTACTCACCCATTGATTGCATATTTTGAATATAATTTATGTCAAAACAAAGATATAAACAAACTTTTTTATTAAAATCTCATCCTTTACACGATCATAAGCCAATTATAGAAAGTTAACTTCTTTCACACAAACAGAACTAGTCTTTATTTTTGCATTTTCAACAGTGATGTCGGCAATTCCAGCACACTTATTACTGACAATGTTGTATATATACGTGAAAAAATTACGGGTCTTCTTCCAGGTTATCCAAGCGTTTTTAAAATTTCTATATCGGTCATGTTTGGGCTTTTATCAGAAAGTGACAAAGATTAAAAATATATATAGGAATTGTTCAATATTCTCATCAAAGGTTATCCTTTGCTAAAGTTGCATGGTTTTAATACTATTTACAAGACGTGACGACCCAGTAAAGGTGAGGTAATACGGGCAACAAATTGCTGCAACATTGTTACGTTGCAAGTTGAATAGCGTTGTTGCACGTATTACCACCCACCTCAAATATTGTCACGCAACAATGATTTTTAGTTTCAGAAATTGCAGCTTGATGTTAGTAATAATTGTCAGTTGTTTGCTGTACAAGCTGTGTTAGTTAGTAATACTCAGAAAAACTCTCATGAGCTCTAAGAGGGACTCGAACCCACAACCTTCTGAATGCTAGTCAGACGCTCTAACCATTGAGCCACTAGAACTCAGATAGCGGAGCAAGGTTAATTAAGGTACTTATACCTTAGACTGTGCCCAGTCCTCCAGGAACGAGTCTTGACCGCTCGGTTACAAGTACTTGTTGGGTTCGAGTCCCGCTTAGAGCTGAGAGTTTTTCTGAGTACTACTAACACAGCTTGTACAGCAAACAACTGACAATTATTAACAATGATTTTGTTGTAAGTTGAATCAGCATGTTGCAGCAAGTAGAACTGGAGTCTACTTTTTTCAGCAAATGTTTCAGTTCAACTTGCAGTAAAATCAATGTTGCGTGACAATGTTTAAGGTGACCTGAGATTGGGCAGGTGTGAACTGAATCTCAGGCTGGACTCATGAAAACGATCTACAGTAATACGTCAGTCCGGCCTTGTTCGATAATCGATTAACTGCACATGACGTCACAATATCTTTTTTTGCCTTTGCGCTCGTAGGACTTATTCATTTTTCCTACCTTAGCTGCCGATTATTAAGCTTGCCGATTAAGTTACATGGCAGGCCAGGTATATAATAAATATCTCATGCACTTTACAAGAACACCCCTTTCAATTGACCGTACCGAACAACATGGCGACTTGTACATTCAACCACAATCCTTTGCGGACAGTATATATTATGTCTTGTACAATTATCGGAAGAAAGGCCGTTAAAAAGATCAATTTTGGTAGGAATGAAGTTCTTGCTTACGTACTTAATCCATGTTAACATGATAAACAATGTTTAGTTGTTGGTTGAGCTGACTTGAGGTCGCAAAGCATTGTGGTTAAATGTACCGCCGCCATCTTTTTCCGGGTACCGCCAACATCAGGGGTGGCGCCAGAGGGGGGTAGGAGAGCTACAGCCCCTTCCCCCCCCCCATCGGGGAAAATTAACAGATTTGTCGGGGAATGATCTGTAAGAAAAATTGTATTTTTAACAATTGGCAAAGAATTTTTTAACTGATTAAGCCAGACAAATCAGTAATTAATGCTTTAATAGTGAAATAAATTAACTCCTTTAGAAACACAGGATACGGTGTATATTGTGTAAAAGCCAACAGTATTCATAATTACAACACACAAAATTCCATTTTCCGTCTGCAATATTGAACGAAAATGGCAAAGGTTAATGACCACACTAGATGTTCAACGAATTTTTCTTTATTGATAGCATGAAAATAGGTGCTGTAGCTTGTCGGTTATTGCGATAATTTTACGCGGAGAAGATGGAAAAAGCTATTCTAGACGTTCATATTTCGAAAATTTTCCGGGGGAGGATGAACACCCACCCCCTACTAGCCCCCCAGTCAGGGAATTTCTGCCCCCCCCTGAGCCACATTACAATCAATCATTCAATCGAGTGTAATCGAGAATAATAAAACAATAGGCAATAGCAGCGTTTGGTAAAAGATATGTGCACGCACAATGTACAAAAATTAATTATTAAAGAGGACAATGTACTGCATGTACTGTTTCTGCAAGCAATTTTCAGTTCTGGGAACCATCTATCGATAAACTCCCTACAAGTAATTGGCATATAACCCAGGCGGTAATAGTGTGGTATGAAGTGTCATGAAACCAGTTCCCGTAGGATTTGCGTGCTAAAGTTGATTTTTTCTTTTTTGAGTTGACTAGTTTAGATGTCAAATTATTAGGGGATCAAAATGATGGGGATGGGGATGATGGGGATCAAATTTTCAATTTTTTTTTTCAAATGATGGGGATCAAATGTTCGACCTCTCGACATACAGGGAGGTTGAGAGATCGGAAAATTTGAACTGCATTTTTTGATAGCTAGTTTGACACCTAGTCAACTAAAAAAAACAACTGAAAGAAACAAACAAAAATCAACTTTAGCATGCAATCCTACGAAAGCTGTTTTGATGACACTTCATACCACACTATTTGGGTTAGGATCAGGGTCAGGAAATGTCTTCGAGTCGCTCCTATTCAATTAGCCATGTCTCTGACCCCTCGACCGGCCGCCCCCTGTATTTTGAAAGGTCGAAAATTTGAACCCCATCATTTTCTGATAGTTTGACATCTACTCAACTCAAAAAAGAAAAAAAATCAACTTTGCATGCAGAACTCACCGGCCAGAGAACCTGATTGCGGGTTAGTGATTACCGCGTCCGCGAGCATGTCGCCTCACTGCACAGCGCGCACAGTAGAAAGCTAGGGAACAGCCAGAACAGCAAAAAGAACAGCCAGATGACTGTCTGGAGATGTTTTTGTTGATTTGATTACAATTCTTTAAGGTAATATTAACGAAATTTAAGATGCTAAAGTCGAAAACGTTCGTGAAAAAGACCCGTAAAGGCGGTGTAATGAAGATCGTAAGAGAACATTATCTCCGGGATGATGTTTGGTGTGGAGTAAAGACTTGCAGTCAATGTACTCAGGCTGATGCTGTTCTTGAAGAACAACCAGAAAGTTCTTCTTCGTTGTTCAACTTTTTACATTATATCGTTCCTGATACAAATATTGTTCTGAATCAGGCAAGTATCAGGTGTTTCTTTGTGGGCATAGGGGCATGCAAATGTGGGAGTTGAAAGAAAAGAAAGGACAAGCCTTCAAACTGGAAAGTTTGTAGAATACTGTATATGTGCAACAGAGATTTGTATATTTTCATGCATGCAGCAATTGTTGACTTGTCGAATGGCACAACAAAGATGTTTGTTCCATGATACAAACTTTCCAGTATGGGCAAGTCCACAAATTCTGCTAGTTCAAAAGCACAGGGCCCCAGAAAATGCAAGCCCCAGAATGCAGCAGGTCTTATTGCATTAAAAAGTGCAGGGTTGCAGTAACACCCCCCCCCCCCCCAATGTATTGCTCAGAATACACAGGCCTCAAAACATGTGGGCCCTAGAGTGTAGTACTGCTTCTCAGAAAGTTTAATGGTTAGTATACCGATATACCGAAGATCTATACTGGTATTACAGTAAATCATATAATGGTTTGACGGTATAGTATGTTTTCTTAAATCTTATCAATATATTGTAATTATATATTATAGTAAAATTACCATAAAATTCATATGGTATTTTAAAAATCCAAAAATCTTTTACATCTTTTTGGTAGTGATACACCCTTCAAATTGGATAGTGCCACTTCAAACCCAATATTAACTGTATGTACAGTGGAGCCTCACAATAACGTGCTTAGTCGGCTCTCAATATGACGCGTGCGATCACACGCACCAGCACATGCCATACGTCGCACACGCAAAACAAAAAGCTCAAGTTGTGAATTTAAGTTTGTCGTCAAACTGGGTGGTCAGACACACATGGACATACATTGCAACTCGTTGGACAGTGACGAAAGCTGCACCAGTGAATTTTTGCTGCACCATTTTTTACTGAAATTGTTTCTGTTATTTTGTAAATGTTTATACTGTATATCCCGGAAGTTAATAATTTTTATCATCCAATCGTTTTCATACGTACGGCTTTCTTTCTCAGGAGACAATATTATTATGAGTCGTCAAATGATTAATCTTATTCATGGATATTTAATTTTTATATTATTGTTAATAGTATCAATAGTGCATTTGATCTGTAAAAAAGTTCAAAGTCGCATGCCAAAATTGTTTCCCAGTATAGTAAATTTAATAGTTATAGTAATGGGACACTTCATTAGTTATATGATAAAGCATTGCACACCATCGTATGCCTAGAGTGTTTTGCGTGTGCCATCATTAATTGCTTATTGAGAGCACTGGGTCCTGATAGTAAAAAAAACACATTAAAAGAATGGTTTATTGCCTATATTAAAGTAATTAAACAGCAAACAAGTTGGTGGTAAAATTTTCAAATGACAAGATTTTGTATTTTGTATATGCAGAAATGCAGACCCTTATAAGACCCTTATCTTTTTATTGAATTTTTGAGGAGCCTGCAGCACGATTTGCATCTTGGGATAGCAAGCATGGTGGCTGATCCTTGCAGCGTGCTCAAAATTACCTTTAAAAAATGCAACCATTCAACCAATAAAAATTTATTTGTTTCAGTTGGAAATAGACTATCAATAAAAAACCCTGAAAAGAACAACCTACCCTACCTACATTTTTCCAAGAAGAAACCAGAAACCCATTACAAGTATTTTTTTGTTTGGCCTGAGTGTGCAGTAACAAACTCCTTAGTTACATAAATCTCACAGTATATATTACTTTTAAGATAATCAATTATTTTGATTAATTTATTCAATGAATTGTTTTGTTGTAGATTGATCTCTTAGAAGATACAACAATCAGAAATGTTATTTTATTGCAAACAGTGCTACAGGAGGTACTGGCATGTAACTAACTGTACTTTTGTTTCATAATTTATAACATTAGTTTTACTACGGTATTATTTTTTGTGTTGTAGCTAAAGCATTTAAATGCATCTATACATAAGAGAGTCAGAGATTTGATTTCACAACCCAGAAAGTGTTTCTATGTCTTTTCTAATGAACATTGCAAGTAAGTGTACATGTATTAGACTATGACAAGTTTTTTTACATGTACTAAATACTATACGTATTAATCATAAATCACTTCAGATAGGTTTTATATATTACATAAATGTAACTGTAACAGAACGATTGTGCTACTGTCAGCTGGTAGTCATGCACAGACGAAAAGTCACGCTCGCGTTTGAATTCGCGTTTAAGCAAGCGCAATCGCGCCGCGATTTGTGAAGAGCAACCACTGAACAGTCTGATCTCAATAAAAGTGGATGTCTATATAAAAATCAGTGAGCGCAACGCGATAGCAATCATGCCGCAATTCTAATCGCGGTTCCCCCAAATGTGTATGAGTAAAAGTACTTGTGAATGAGTAACTCGATCGCGTGTAGCCCAAACGCGATTGCGTTTTACTCAAAAGCGATTGCGTATACTTTGTACTATGCATGACCGGTCGATTACTCTCATCTCTATATTCAAATTCCCCATTTACGCCTGTATTCTAAAAGCTCACTCACACTCACACTCACACTCACACTCACACTCACACTCACACTCACACTCACACTCACACTCACACTCAAGTGAATGGATCACGTGATATTTCTTTTTGACAAATCTGATTGGCTAATGTTCAATGTTTGTCCGAAGTTTTGGATGTCCGAAGTTTTGCGAGAGCCATTCAAATCTCTCAACGCGTTATCCACGCACTTCATGTGGAAAGGTCTATTCAACACTCAATGAGTCTCCACTCACCCTCACTGAGTATGAGACTACACTCACTCTCCAACCCAGCATTCAATTCAATGGTAGAAAGTGAGTGTAGTCTCATGTGAGGGTGGGCGGAGACTCATTGAGTGTTGACTGTTGAGTTGCAAGTGTGAGGGGCCACTCATTGAGTGTGAATGAGCTTTTAGAATACAGGCGTTAGGAGTTTGTCGAGTACACACGAAGAAGAGTTATATCTATTAGTGAGAGTTACGTACAATTCGCCCACTGAAATTAGTTGTGCCTTAGAAGGTGAAGTAATAAAAGTTACACGATCTGGTGTTTTAAAATTTTTAAAGCGTCACGAAGAGAGGGAAACACATTCGCGAAAACGCAGATACTCGTTTAGACGAAGCCGTGACAAACTTTACGACTGTAGGACTACTTTAACTAAAAGTGAGAATTTGTGGTAACAAATTGAGCTAAGCAAATATGAATAATCAACGTGGTTTTACCACAAATTCTCACTCCTATTACAATTTGTTTCCATGCATCAAAGAATTAGAAAATAACTGTACATGTATCTGAAACTATCTAGAATAGCAAACGCATTACAAACACTACGAAATCTGGCTTTATTAACAGACACACAATTGTCAGCTATAAGTACAGGGACAGTCATTTTTGTCTTGATAGAAAGTTCATACATTTCCTCATTAATATTCGTATTATATATAGGTACAGTTAACTAAACTGGTTATACCGGAAAACGATACCTAAAATAAGATGGTTACTTTAAAATATAATGTTCTTATTCCCTGGAGTAAGGTAATAAGCATTAAAACCCAAAGATGCATATAGAAAAACACATACTGTATAGCCATACTACAACATAATGAATACGTACAGGCAAACTATAGCAAGAGAATAAGAGGATAAGGGAATATTAAGCTTTGAAGAATATCCACACAGGGAAGGGAAAGCATAGCAAGGGAATAAGAGAATAAGGGAGTAAGCATTGAAAGAACATGCATGAATACAGGCAAGCTATAGCAAGGAAATAGGAGAATAGAGCATTGAAACAATATACTGTACATACATGCATGCACACTATATAGTGATCTTGAGAATAAGAGAATAAGAGAATAAGCATTGAAAAAAACATACATACATGCAGCACTATAGCAATATTGAGAATAAGAGAATAAGCATTGAAAAAACATACATACATGCACACTATAGCAATATTGAGAATAAGAGAATAAGCATTGAAAAAAACATATTACATACATGCACACTATAGCAATATTGAGAGTAAGAGAATAAGCATTGAAAAAAACATACATGCATGCACACTATAGCGATCTTGGGAATAAGCATTGAAAAAACATACATGCACACTATAGCAATATTCAGAATAAGAGAATAAGCATTGAAAAAACATACATGCACACTATAGCAATACTGAGAATAAGAGAATAAGCATTGAAAAAACATTTTTTGGGTTTTGTGTTGACCATTCCTTTTCTGGTTTGGTAGAAAACGCGGAGTATGGGATTACCCTTAAATTATGAAAAAGACTAGATTTTGACTTTATACTTCAAGTGATGACAGGTTCTGCGCTCGGCCGAGATTTTTTAATTTATAGCTGTAAGTTTTCATGCAAAATTAACTGTGCTTGCATGTACATGTCAATATTGATGTAGTGTGCATGTATGTATGTTCTTTCAATCCTTATTCTCTTGTTCGCCATATTGCTATAGTGTGCATGTATGTGTATGTGCTCTCAATGCTTATTCCATTGTCACCGTCCCATTGTCATGTTACAGTTTGTTAATAAGTGTGATTTTAGTCGTTGCAGGTATATCTTGAAAGTGTCAGGCAAAGGTGCTAACAAACTGTTTAATGTTTATGTTTAAGTTTAATAAAACTTCAGCACTTTACAAATTAAAAATTTGAAGGTACTAGGGCAGTCGCAACAGGTTTCCCCAATTACTGCGAACCCTTGATAAAACTACTAAAAATCCTATTAGAGTTCAATTAGAGTTAAAATGTTAAAAACAGCAGTTCGCACTTTTTACAAGTGTCCTAGCCCGTTTACATTTGACACACACAGTTTTCCAAGTTCTGGGGTTGTCGATGTCATAGATCTTCGACAAGACATCAAAATAGTGTTTCTTTAGCATTGTTTTAAATAATGTCAAAGAGATGTGTCGATTTCTTAATATAGTATCTAGAGTGTTCCAGACTTTTGCAGATCTAATGAAAAAAGAGGACTGGAAAGTTACAGTCTTTGCAAATGGGACTAGCAAAGTTACAACATCGAGGTCACGGGAGCTTCGAGTTTTCCCAGAAGAGACTTCTGCACCATGAGCACCATGGGATACTGACACCATTCCGTTCATGATCTTAAACAACATTACGAGGTCTAAGTATTCGTGCCAGTATGTAACTGGCAATATGTTAAGCTTACATAATCTTGTTCGATATGAAATGTCAGTAGAATATCCAAGATTTAGTATAAACTTTGTTGCCCTTCTTTGTACTTTTTCAACACTGTCAATTAGTTCTATTGATTGAGGGCACCATGCTTGCGACGCATGACTAAAGTAGCTCCTTACCAACTGAAGGTAAAGCGACTTCCTGGCTTGAATGTCTTCCATTTCAAGTGTAGTACGTCTCACGAGACCTAGCATCTTGTTTGCTTTGGACCGCATTTCATTAACTTGATCTTTCCAGTTAAGCCCAGAATTTATCTTGATGCCCAGGTCCGTTTCTACACTTACTTGATTAATATTTGTTCCATTTAATTTGTATGTGGACATGATCGGAACCCTTTTTCTTGTTATGGACAAAACCTTACATTTTGATATATTGAAGTTAAGGCTGAGGTCGTTAGTCCAAGACTCGAGGGAAACTATATCTCTTTGAAGAGCTGCGACATCATCAGCAGAGCGGATAGTTTTAAAACACTTGGTGTCGTCTGCAAATACAGCGATGTTGGTAGAATCCAAGATGTATTTAGAGATGTCGTTGACGTAGACAAGAAACAAGAGGGGCCCCAATATTGAGCCTTGAGGGACACCGGACGTTATTGGTAGTTGTGTAGATACTGCACCCTGAATTACCACTTGCTGCGCTCTTCCAGACAGATAGTTCTCAAACCAAAGTAGTAGATTGTCTGCAATACCGAAATGACGTAGTTTACGTATTAATGTTTGGTGATTCACTGAATCAAACGCCTTTGAGATATCCATAAAGACCATATCGGTTTGTTTACCCTCGTCGAGACTCTTACCAATAACGTGAAGTACAGATAGGAGTTGTGATGCACATGATTTTCCATTAAGGAATCCGTGTTGAGCAGAATGTATCAAGGAATGGATGTGTGATGAAAGACGGTTAAAAACTGCACGTTCGAGGACTTTGCCAACACAAGACAAAAGCGAAATTGGACGATAATTTTCAACCTCATCTTTCTTCCCTTTCTTAAGAAGAGGGATAATGTTTGCCAGTTTCCACTCTTGCGGAATCTGTGATAAGCAAAGAGATTTATTGAACAAAAGGCACAAGGACTCCGCAAGTTGGGGAGCACATTCTTTAAGGATGCGCGCCGATATCCCATCAGGACCCATAGCTTTGAATGGGTCAAGTGATTGCAATACCTCGCACACCTCATTTACCGATAACTCAATAGCAGAAAACGTGGCTAATACGCAAGGACTGCCAGGGATATCAGTTGGGAGTAAATTTGCTGACGTGTTGTAAACTGAGTGAAAATACTCGTTGAATAACTTGGCAATCTCACTTGGATTGTTTGCCTGGATTCTTTCTCCTGGAATGATAGGATCGGCTGCTGTAAATAATTTAGGAGTAGATGTTGCGGATTTAGATTTAATTTTAAAAAGAGCCCAGAATCCTTTAGGGTTCTCTTTAAGCGTCGCACCCAGTGACGAAAAATATGACTCTCTGCTCTCCTTTACGGCTCGCTTCACTTCCGTCCTAAGTCTGGTGAATTTATCTCTCATATGTTCCGTCCCACTCATTAAATACCTCTCGCGAGCTGTCACCTTCTTGCGAATCATATGTAAAATCTCTGCTGTTATCCAAGGAGGAGAACGGCGAGGATTGACACTCTTAGATGGAATAAATTTAGATATTGATCCCAGCACAGCATTTTTCCAGGCACACCAGTCCAAATCAATATCGGTATCATCAATATTGTCTGAGATAAGAGAGCAAAGATCCGTGTCAATCAAATCTCTTCTGAGGGCTACGAAATCAGCACGCTGAAAGTCATAGATTTTGCGTTTACTCTCGTGTGTAACATTGCATGTTGCCAGTATAGAGAAGAATATCAGCTTGTGATCCGACAAAATTCCCATTGTTGATGGGTGACGAATGTCTGTTATAGAGACCATCTCTGGAACATTAGTGATAATTAGATCTAAAATGTTATCTGCTCTTGTAGCACTCAAACAAATTTGAGACATGAAATAATCATCCAGCAAATCACAAAAATCCCGCTCAAGGTGACCAGAAGCCGAGTAGTTATTCTGTAGCCAAGAAATATTGGGGAAATTGAAATCTCCGCAAAGTACAATCTTGTCGTAACCCGGAAATTGGGAGTCACAAAATGACCTAAAATAACGTAAGTCATTGTTGTCTGGGGGTCTGTAACAGCATAACAGGAGCCATTTAGATTGGTTAAGTAATGAACACTCGACCGCTACAAGGTCCAATTTGGCAGTTCTGGTGCAATCAACTTGTCTGGTGTGACTAAACGAGTCCTGCTTTACGGCAATCAACGCGCCACCACCAATACGATTATCAAATCGGTCTGCCCTGTAGATGTCGTACCCCGCAGGAATTATTTCTTTGTCAAAGATAGATTCGTTTAACCATGTTTCGGTAACCATAACAACGTCCAAGTTCTCAGAGTAAACAAGCTCTTGAAATTTTAGCAGATTAGATAGCTTAGTATTGCCCAACACGACGTCTTTTTTCAAGCTTCTTGCATTCATACAAAGGCAGCTCAGGTTTGATTTGGCGGATTCCTGCTCTCGTTGGTAAACAGGGCCAGGGTGAGGATGGACATCGCCGCATATTAATAGATCTGTTTTAAGCGAAAATAGGTTAAAACTAGAGATGCTGTTCGATGTATATAGAGTTCTATGTTTGAAGAATTTTCGACGTAGAAGTCTGTGCTGGTATAAGGTAGTGTTCACGAAAATGTTCGTCCACCGGCACTTTATTGTGTTAATACTTTGTCTAGAGTTAGTCAAGCGTGACTGTCTTTCAACACAGCATGGCGGCCGATCATTCACAGTTTGCCTGTAACTTGACTTTCCCGTAGAAACAGGTCCATAATTTGTAGAAACGTCATCACAAACTGACATATCAACTTTAAAAGGTACTGAACATACAATTAGACACGATAGTCCAGGGATATATATTTCCTTATTACTTGGAATGGTATATTTTCTTAATATACAATTATGCATATTAGGTAGTGATGACATCTGCAGTTACGACCAACAGCATATTGTGGCAAGTCTTTAGCCGGTTTTCCACTAGGCGACTTTTTTCCCGCGAAGCGACTTTTTCTTTTGTCTCATGAGCTGGAACTAATCAGAAATCTATTGAATTGGAACAAAAGAAAGTCGCTTCGCGCGAAAAAAATCGCCTAGTGGAAAACCGGCTTTAAGTCGGACATATCTCTGAAATTAACCAAGAAAATCACATGAAACTTTACATATGGACACCGATCACTCTTTCATTGAAAAACGCATACCGCACAAAAGATTTTAAAGTGCATATAACCCCAAATTTTTTATCATCTAAATACGTTTTACCTTTGGCAAATAGTTGAACAACGAAATATTTTTTAGATTGGAGCAACCTTTATTGCTTTCATAGAGATTTTTGTTTTCACAGTGGTAATGAGATGAAGCCAAAGTAGTCATTATCGAGTGACATGACCCAATTCTTCCATTAATGGTGTGTTTGAACAACATGTTCCATATTGTATGAGTTTTTTCTCAGGTAGTTTATCTTGCCAAAAACTAAAAGAGAAAGAAAGTCAAAGCCTGCATAGACGTCATCTCATTACGATACTAGATATGCGAATCGCCAAAAAACATTGAAGAATACATGTAGCTCCAATCAAAAACGTATTTCACTGAACAACTGTTGCTCTATGTAGAACGTATTCAGATGATAAAAAAAATTGGGTTTGTATGCATTTTAATGATATTATCAATGTGGCTTTCTGTTCTTATGAACCTTGTGAAATCTTTCGAAGATATTACATAAATGATTGCCAACTTTGCCATCAACAATGACCTGAGAGTTATACAGAGATAAAATGGCCACGCATGCACAGAGAGAGACCTACTCGAAGAGTTAGTCCTGCTACGAAGTCACCCTACTTCCATGGAAATGGCGTCTTATTTTATAAATTTCATTTTTATTGAATCTTTTGTGTATTCTACGTATTCTTCAAATATTTTTGGAAGAATTAATTATTGTCTTTTTTATGTTAGAGACACTTATATTGAACGTGAAAAGGAGGAATCCGCTAATGATAGAAATGACAGAGCTATACGAGTTTCCTGTAGGTTTGTATTAGCCCACGCAAGCGTATAGAGTCTATAGACACACGTTTAGTAGATGGTTCGTCAAGCTCGAATACTCAGAAAATGTTTCTGAACCAAGACAGGGCCAGAACCTGCATTATATAGCTCCATAGTTAGAGCGTCTAACAAGACTAACATTCTAACCAGTTATTAGAAGAACTAACGTTTGATCCCTGCTTGGTAACATTTACAGTCGAGCTTGACAAACGTCTACCAAACGTCTGGTTTATTACACAAAACTCGAATATGTACCACATGCATTGCATATATAGCGCAGTTTCTCTATTAAGCACCGGGGGCTTTTTTCCCAAGCTTCTTTGAGGGGAGGGGGGGGGGGGGGGGAGGCTTAACAGAGAGGGGGCTTATTAGCGAGGGGGCTTATTCAAATAAGTACAAAAAGTCTGATTCTCTTATACTTATCAACTGATTTAAGTACAAAAAGTCTGATTCTCCTCTATTTATGAACTGATTGGGGGGGGGGGGCTTATTAGAGAGGGGGGCTTCTGCTTCCAGAAAGCGGGGCTTATTAGAAGGGGAGCTTAAACGGGGGGGGGGGTTAATAGAGAAATTACGGTACGTACTTGCAGTTAATTAACGTCAAGCGCAGTGTCGGTCTACATATACGTTTATATTAGGATTTCTGAAACGATGCATGTTGCTCCGATTTTTATCCTTCTGACGCATGCAATTAAATGTATTGATTTACGAATGTATTGGGCTAGTTGTGAAAAGTTTTATGGTCTAATTCTTTCGGGAGTCATCCACTCAATCGCATGCGTCAGGATGAGAAAATACGCAGCAAAAATCACCAGTGTAAACGGGCCATAAAAAGGACTTGTATATACCAAAAGTGTGACGTTGGTTGAAAGTAGTATTTTATTTATTTATTTATTTATTTATTTATTTATTTATTTATTTATTTATTTATTTATTTATTTATTTATTAATCTTATTTTGACACGGTAGCCTCATCAACCTAGAGTAACCAATACAAGAAAAAATATTACAAAGTTCTAATTATTACACTTAAAAAAAGAAGATATATATAGTGTGTATTTTATTGTAGGCAGTGAGCGTTTGAGTGTAAGAAGTGTGCTTGGTGCATTTTATAGGTGGTACAATAAACATCTTTTAGAAAATCAAATTGGAAATGGTGAAAGCCAGGCGATAAAGGTAGTTTTATTGACCAACGATGCTGCAAACAGAGAGAAAGCGTTAAGTGAGAATCTGCAGTCTTGTTCTGGTAAGCAAACGTTTCATTGTCATGTCCAAGAAATTAACAATGCGAATGTTCTGCTCATGCACCTTGCGCGCTCGATCATCTTAAACTAGTCGCAAAAGTTAGTCGACGCACAAAGTTCAACTTGCTAAATGTGCTAGTTACGACCTATGTGGCCACTAGTTATTGATCCATTTTGAAGCATTTCATTTTCCGTGCGTCTGTACTGTACTGTACTGTACTGTACTGTACTGTACTGTACTGTACTGTACTGTACTGTACTGTACTGTACTGTACTGTACTGTACTGTACTGTACTGTACTGTACTGTACTGTACTGTACTGTACTGTACTGTACTGTACTGTACTGTACTGTACTGTACTGTACTGTACTGTACTGTACTGTACTGTACTGTACTGTACTGTACTGTACTGTACTGTACTGTACTGTACCGCACGGCACTACACTGCATTGGACCGGACTGGGCTGCACTGGACTGGAGTGTACTGTACTGTAATACTGAGCACAAATGATATCAAAGCGTATGGTGAATGTTGGTATCACATAAGTCAAGATGACAATCGTATACAAGAATCATATCGTGTAAATTGGTCTTTACACGCTGTGGCGTTTTTTGTGCATTTATCACAGTACAGACGCACGAAATTTTACAACAAATCCTGAATTTTAGGAAACGTCGGAATCTTGAATTGTCAAGTAGGCAGTACTTTTAGAGAAGGGATTACGGGGTAAAATATTCCAAAACCAAAACAAGATCTATGTTTAATTATAGCACAATGACGTATATAAATAGAGCTACCTGATTGATAAGAAAGCTGATGATAGAAATTTTACAACAAATCTTGAATTTTAGGAAACTTCGGAATCTTGAATTGTCAAGTAGGAAGTACTTTTAGAGAAGGAATTGCGGGGTAAAATATTCCAAAACCAAAACAAGATCTACGTTTAATTATAGCACAATGACGTATATAAATAGAGCTACCTGATTGATAAGAAAGCTGATGATAGAAAGACGAGTGTTTTTCTTCTTCTTTTTTTGCTACTTTGTGACGTCAACTGCATCTATGCAGGTCTTAACCAATCATAGAGCTTGTTTTACTGGTGTTATAACAGGATCTCGCAGAATTAGGTATTCATTCACTTTGTAACTTTATTTATAGTTCAAGATTACGTTAAATCACTTAAAGAGAACGGTGAACTTTTGGACAAATTGGCTTGGGAAAATGATAATTCAGAACAAGTAAGACAGTGTATTGTTAGCAAAAAAGTTTTTATTAAATTGTGCATGTCTTTACTTGCCTTATAAACTGTATATAGAGTAGTCATTATATACTCACGTGGGCCCTGTTATCCTGGATTATTAAAAGGAATTTAGGTCTGTGAATATGATAGTCAAAACAATTTAAAGCTATCTTTCACAGACATAGATGTGTGAGGGTTCTCATCTTAAAGAAGAAAGTTGTCCAGGGTTAGACAAAGTCAAATTGTCTGTCGTTCGACAGGGTAAAATATTTGTTTTTGGTTCATGAATTATTAAGGATAATAATTCATGAACCAAAAACAAAAGAAATTAATGTTTAATCAGTGCTTTGAAATCGGAGGAAAAGTACTGTCTAGTGCTTTGAAATCGGAGGAAAAGAACTAGTACCTTGAAATAAGGCATATTATATTACGTTTCAGAGGTATCTTCGGAGTTTTGAGTTTGAGAAGTCAGTTCAAATACTCGATGTCGGACTTTACCGGGATTTGTCGGACTTTGAAATCCCGGTAAAGTCCACTTCTCGTATTTGAACTATTACATAGAGGTTTTTTTGGACCACCTCAATTAATGAGCAGGGCCGCCGAGAGAAATTGTTGGGCCTGGGGCAAAGTATCGATTTGGGGGGCCCTGATGACGTCACACGTCATAGGGTGGCGTCTACGTGTTCTCAATTGGTCCCCTGGGTTGGCTAAAAATGAAGTTAGTGATACTGATCTTTACGCTTTCTGGGCCTCATGTTTTCTTACATCAAGAACTCAAATCTCAAAAGGGGGTCCTTCTCAAGTTGGGGCCCCGAGGCGACTTGCCTTCCTATCCCATCCCCCTCTCGGAGTTGCAGCATGATTTGCATGTTGAGATAGCAAGCATGGCGGCAGTAATATGCTAAAAATTAACTTTAATTGATGTGCTGCCGTCATGCCTGGGCACTTAAAAGTAAAAAAGAAAGAAATCCGACCTACCATACCCACGTTTTTGTGAAAAGAAATAGGAAACTCAGGTATTCTTTTTTCCGCCTAAATTAAAACGAGGGCGAGTTTTTGCTACCTTACAGAAGAGTCAATATTTTAAGGCTCATGAAATGTGTCGTACAGTATGTATTAAATGACTTTATATTAAAGTATTAATTTTTCGTAACCAAATTAGATTGATAAAAAATCAAAACAAGCCATATATCCTGAACATCTACCTCTAGCTAAACTTCAAGCTGGAATAAAATCTGGAAAGTACTTACAGGTATGTAAAAATAGGTACGCAATGCGTACTTGTGACTACCGCTGTTAAAGATATAGACTTGAAATGCATGAAAATGTGTGAAAAGCACAGACACACACAAAAAAATGGTGGATAAATCTTAGCTAGAGAACCACTCTAGTGGTGCTTTGAACAACCCAATTTTTAACTTTTATCCACTGAACAGCACTATCAGATACATAACTATTCAGTCAGTGGATAAAATTTTATATAGTATTAGGTTGTTCAAAGCATGATTAGTGCTGTTCTTTAGCTAGAACTTATCAACTATATAAGCTATCTTCGCTTTGTACAACTCACCCCAGATCATATACATGCAGATTATTTTTGTGGAAACACCGTAAAATATTTATTTGCTAAGCTTTCAGCCTGTTGACTCAGGTCGAAACTGTTAGCAAATAAATAATTTTCGTGGTGTTTTCTCATCGCCTTGAAAACTTTCAAAGAATTAATCACTCCAGACAATCAACATTGTGTTCCGAAACAACATTTTACCTGCCATAAATATGCTGTCAGTGGCATTCAAGTGTAATGCACATCGCTAATGTTTTGTGATTCTGCTAATATTTTAAATAACACAGTACAACAATACTCAGTATTGTAGTTTCAACAGATATATTTCTTCATTTCAAGGCTTTCAACATATTCAAGGCTTTAAGTTTCCCAACACTTCCCAATAGCTTTACAACAATTTATCAAAATATACAATCAGGGGCGTCGGAAGCGGGGGGGCCAGGGGGCTTGGGCCCACCCACTTTTTTTGGTGGGGGGGCCAGAATATGTTTGGGCCCCCCCACTTTTTTACAAGGCCAGTAATAAACAAGGCCAGTAATAAAGTTATGATTAACAAAATCACTAACCCTAGCTAACCCATGACTTTGAATAAGGATATAATAAAGAAATTTGAATGCAGATATTCAATGTCCGGAAAAGTGTTGTCTTTTGAGTATTTTATGACGTTTTTGGACCTTTAGAATTCTGTAAATCCATGTCTTAAAATGCAGGAAATGGCATTTCTGAGACCCTAGATTTCAAAATTTCCTGAGGGAGCATGCCCCCAGACCCCCCTAAAAAATTTGGGCCCTCCTCCACTTTTAGTGTCCCTCCGATGCCACTGTATACAAGAGTCAGACTTCTGGTGTATCTACTATTCTGTGGACAGATCACTGTAGCAGCTCTGGTGTCCACAAACGTTGGTTTTTTAATTTCATTATACAAGATACTGAACAACACCTAAAACAAGTAAACAAAGCACCAAGTCAAGGTTTCATAATGTCTATGTAACAGCCAACATATTTTGTTTAAACTAAATTAAATTAAACTAACCTTATTTATACTGGATAACTCTATCAGTTATATCTAAACAGTTATCCTCAGAGGTCCAGTACGGGCCCACCCTCATTGGTCCAGTGTTACTACAGGAGGAAACCTGAGTATCCGGAGGAAACCTGTGGTGTTTGGTAGAGTTAAACTGGAAGCACTCTTCTCGTATGTGGCCAAGGTGAATTATTTTAATCAGATAAGTGCACCGTGCAGGTATTGAACCCAGCTCGCAGAGGTGAAAGGCACGTGCACTAACCACTATGCCACCAACACCACTTAGCATAAATTTCTTATATACAATGTATATAGTGTAAATACAGGGCACTGTGATATATACTTCTCGAACTCATTAATAATTCACAAACCAAACAGATAGGAAAATCATAAGCGAGACAAAGGTTTGATGTGTGATCAAACAATTCATTTCCTGATTTATTTGATCACAAAACAATGAAAGTTGTGTTTGATCTAATATCAAAACACCTAGCTCGAAGTTGGTTAAAACACACTTCTCACTCTTAGTGTATGCACTGGTGTATGATATATACATGTACTGTACATGCAGTATAAACATGAGTCACTGGCCAGTGAGCACAACACACAATTCAACCAAAATTAAACTGAAACTTATAAAGCGATTTTATCATTATAAATAATTTAGGTATATATCAGTTTCTTCGATAAAAGAAGGTTGAAGGCCCAACTTCTAGCAAACTTTATAAGCTGAATATTTCTAGTACTGTTATAAGTACCGATCAAGTACTTATAGATTTTGTATATAGTATATAGTATATAAGATAAACAACGTCACAGTTTTGAAACTATTTCTTACCTTGTATAAACTGATCAATGCGGACAGAAACCGTTCCAAGAAGAAAAGGTTTGCAAAGTAATAATTAACACTTTCAAAAATCAAAACTGTCATCGAGAGAGCAACCAAAATGTAAAGGCGAGATTCACTTTAGTTTATTCCCCGCAAGGCCACGAAAATAACTCGACTACTTTCCGAATACTTGGCGATCAATGGCGATCTTCTTGACTATATAGCGATCAATAGCGATCGCGTCGAATATCTGGCGATGGCTGCACGAGTATGACGTAAGTGCGGTCCAAGACAATCGCGCAAGCAAGCAAGCAAGCAAGCAAGCAAGCAAGCAAGCAAGCAAGCAAGCAAGCAAGCAAGCAAGCAAGCAACACGCCGACATTATGGCTACCGCTGACAGGTCAGCGGTAGTCACAAAAATGCCATCAACGTACGGTCGGCAGTACTTTAGGATCTGAGAGATAGTAGCAAATTTAAAATAATATGACCCTCTGGGTAAACCCTCTGAATGGCAAGCAGAAAGGTCAGTTTGCTAGGCTGACTTAATTAATAGAGTACAAGCGAGAATTTGTGATAACACCACGTTTATTATTTATTGCTGAGCTTTTTGACTCAGACCTTCATCAGAGCAAATGCCAACATCGTGTAACTGTTGGCTCAGAATCACGTAAGGACACAATGGCGTAGTTACGTGCTTACGTTTATTCTAAAATTAATTAAATTACATAATGTAATCAGGATTGCTGACTGAAGAGAGCTAACCAAGTGCTATTCATGCAACGGCTGACTCTCCTCTGAAATCGTATATATATATATATATATATATATATATATATATATATATATATATATATATATATATATATATATATATATATATATATATATATATATATATATATATATATATATATATTATATATATATATATATATATATATATATATATATATATATATATATATATATATATATATATATATATATATATATATATATATATATATATATATATATATATAATAGTGTGTAGCATAAAGATCACTAGATTGGCGTAAGGTATAAGAGCGCTCAATACCATTAAGCAGAGCGAAGATCGCGAAAGCGTGAAAACTCTGAGTAGCGACTCAGCATTAAAAGTTAATAAAATAATATATATATATATATATATATATATATATATATATATATATATATATATATATATATACATATATATACATATATATATATATATATATATATATATATATACATATATATAATCTATCTATCTATCTATCATATATATATATATATATATATATATATATATATATATCTATCTATCTATCTATCTATCTATCTATCTATCTATCTATCTATCTATCTATCTATCTATCTATCTATCTATCTATCTATCTATCTATCTATCTATCTATCTATCTATCTATCTATCTATCTATCTATCTATCTATCTATCTATCTATCTATCTATCTATCTATCTATCTATCTATCTATCTATCTACATATATATCAATCTATCTATCTATCTATCAATCTATCTATCTATCTATCTATCTATCTATCTATCTATCTATCTATCTATCTATCTATCTATCTATCTATCTATCTATCTATCTATCTATCTATCTATCTATCTATCTATCTATCTATCTATCTATCTATCTATCTATCTATCTATCTATCTATCTATCTATCTATCTATCTATCTATCTATCTATCTATCTATATTATATATTAATATATCTATATATATATATATATATATATATATATATATATATATATATATATATATATATATATATATATATATATATATATATATATATATATATATATATATATATATATATATATATATATAGATTTTCGCTTACCTCAAAAGTCTGCTACAGACTGTTTCATCTAAAAAAGAATCTTCAGGCAGATGACAATTTTCGAAAACAGGGGTGCTTATATCCTTCTTGTCGGAACGTGGGAGTGTGGGGGCGAAACAATACATGCATTCATGGCTTTGTTGCGCTGTTTGCGCGGAATTTGTTTCGATGACGACATTGACTCATAATTTCTGCTCTTTTGTTGAGTAAACAATTCTTGTTTTTATCTTTCAAAATATAAAATTTTTCTTCTAAACATAAATTACATCGTTTTGAACCTCCCGTGTACGAAATGGAATGTTTTAAAATTTGCCAATTAATACTAAAATCCTTATTGTTTTCTTTCAATACCCAAATATATTTCGAAAGTTCGGTGTCGTTTGCATGCTTTTTATGCTGAAAAGATTTAGTGTGGTTGGCCAATCGCTCTTTGAATGTGGTTGAAGTCATGCCAATGTAATTCTTGATCGTGTTTGTGTTGTTTACTGTGACTGTTGCTTTGTATACTATGTCCCTAGTCATGCATTGTTTTCTAAGTGGGCAATTCGTGTTTTTCTTACAATTGCAACTGCTAGTGTCCTTATCCTGTGGCATGTTATTCCTAGATACGTGTGCATTGTGTTTAGTGATTATTGACTTAACATTGTTCATGCAGCTGTAACTTACTTTGACTGTGTTTCTGTTAAAAATCTTATGGAGCTTGTGGTGTGGTGGGAAGTGCTTGTCAATTAGGTTTAGGAAATTACGTCCTATGTTTGTGCTTACACTCTTGCTAAAAGGTGGGTTGAACCAAGTGATGTTGCGTTGCCTATTCCTGCGTGGTTGCTGTGCTGTGTGTTGAGCGTAGCTAAGATCATGATCAAAGTTGCTGTGCCTAAGTGCGTTCTGATTCAGGAATCTGCACCCATATATCAGAACGCACTTAGGCACAGCAACTTTGATCATGATCTTAGCTACGCTCAACACACAGCACAGCAACCACGCAGGAATAGGCAACGCAACATCACTTGGTTCAACCCACCTTTTAGCAAGAGTGTAAGCACAAACATAGGACGTAATTTCCTAAACCTAATTGACAAGCACTTCCCACCACACCACAAGCTCCATAAGATTTTTAACAGAAACACAGTCAAAGTAAGTTACAGCTGCATGAACAATGTTAAGTCAATAATCACTAAACACAATGCACACGTATCTAGGAATAACATGCCACAGGATAAGGACACTAGCAGTTGCAATTGTAAGAAAAACACGAATTGCCCACTTAGAAAACAATGCATGACTAGGGACATAGTATACAAAGCAACAGTCACAGTAAACAACACAAACACGATCAAGAATTACATTGGCATGACTTCAACCACATTCAAAGAGCGATTGGCCAACCACACTAAATCTTTTCAGCATAAAAAGCATGCAAACGACACCGAACTTTCGAAATATATTTGGGTATTGAAAGAAAACAATAAGGATTTTAGTATTAATTGGCAAATTTTAAAACATTCCATTTCGTACACGGGAGGTTCAAAACGATGTAATTTATGTTTAGAAGAAAAGTTTTATATTTTGAAAGATAAAAACAAGAATTGTTTACTCAACAAAAGAGCAGAAATTATGAGTCAATGTCGTCATCGAAACAAATTCCGCGCAAACAGCGCAACAAAGCCATGAATGCATGTATTGTTTCGCCCCCACACTCCCACGTTCCGACAAGAAGGATATAAGCACCCCCTGTTTTCGAAAATTGTCATCTGCCTGAAGATTCTTTTTTAGATGAAACAGCCTGTAGCAGACTTTTGAGGTAAGCGAAAATCTATATTTGCTCTAACTATATGTTATCGAGCACTCTTTGCGTTTCGTAGACCAAAACCCACACGTATATATATATATATATATATATATATATATATATATATATATATATATATATATATATATATATATATATGACTTTTCAAAACTTCAATAGATTCTCTCATTCTTCGACTGAAGTAGTGCTTGTCGCTGGCTAAAAAAGAAGAATCTTCCCATTTTATATGGTGATCATATTCCCAAGCGTGTCTTGCCACAGCAGATTTCTCAAGCTGAGCTTTAGCGCTACAGGCCTTATGTCCTTCCTTCAGACGAGTTGAGAGATTCCTAAAAATTAAAATATTATTAAATTCTTTCAAAGAATTAATCTGATTTAATTATATATGTTATTATGTATACAGAGTAAATTGGTTATATAAGCTACTAGCAATTTCGCAAATGGCTCCGGTTTTAGCCTCGCAACGTCTGCTTTAGGAGGCTAGTTTCACCCTGGCCCCACCAAAAAGATCCCCTAAAATAGGATTTTTTTATGGATCCCTACACTTTCTTTACTGGCTTGTATTTAACTGAGTCTGTAGGCATGCTAAAACCTTTACATGGTTAACAGCATCAAGTATATTTCGAGGTACGCCCTCGCTTTGTAATAAGAAGTGGAAAGTGATAAGTGGTAAAACCACATTTCACCATGTAACTCATTGGATTTAACTGATTGGATTTCCTACAAAAGACAACTTTCGCAAGTATAAAGCATTGTTATAAAGTTGATGTTATAGGCTGGTGATCGTCATTGTACCCTGCAGCGGGAAACAAATCTCTAAACACTTGGTACAACCTTTCCTATGTAAAAACTGCTTTCATGCAAAATATGACTCTCTTAAAAAATATGCGTATGCACAGTGACTTATATTTATTTTACCATAAAAAAGAGACCGCCAGGAGAAAAGCAAAGAATAATCCCCGCCCAAATCTTTGGGGAAAGTTTCGTAAGCTTCGTCGTTTGTCGAAAAGTCTAATTTCAACCAAACGTAAGGAATTTTATCAATCCCTGCCTGATTTGATAAAACACAACACTAAAAAATTCTGGTCAGTTTTTAAATCAGTGTCAAAGCTCTCCAGCGTACCTAACAAAATGATCTGGACACGTGATGATGCCACTGTTACGGCTGACAATCCCATCGATGGCGCGAACCTCTTTAATGATTACTTCTCTTTGTTCAAGCCGCCATGCACCAGAAACGAATATGAAGACCATCTACCAACTCGTACAGTTTCCTAGCTAAGTGATGAATCTTTTTCACCAGATGAAGTACGTGGTATTCTTCTTTCACTGGATGTTAACAAAGCAACTGGTCCAGACAAGATTCCAGCCAGGTTACTGAGAAACTGTGCACCTTACATATGTTCATCTCTCTGTGCCTTCTACAACAAATGTCTGGCCGTGGGGAAGATTCCAGCAGCATGGAAAGTTTCCAACATCGCTCCTATTCCCAAGCGTGGTTCTGCGAAAGAGGTTTCTAACTATAGGCCTATTTCACCATTACCCATTGTGTCGAAGGTTCTTGAACGTTGTGTCTACAACAGGCTGATTGATCACATGAAATTGGGGAATTGCTCGATAAGAGAGTGCGAACGGATACAATCTATCTAGACTTTACTAAAGCTTTTTACACGGTCGACCACCAACTGCTGCTCATAAAGTTACGCAACTTTGGCATTTGTGGAAAGTGGTTTGAGAACTACCTAGTAGATGGTCGTCAGAAGGTCACCGTCCTTGACCGCCCACGGCCACTCCCAGCTCTATCTGGCGTGCCCCAAGACTCGATTCTCGGTCCTTTGTTATTTCTTAAATATTTGTGAATGATCATCCTAATGTAACCAACACATCGTCCGTTGCTTTATTTGCTGATGACACTAAATGTTATCGTGCTATAAGAAACTCAGAGGATGGGAAATGTCTCCAGCGTGATCTTGATAGGATATCCCAGTGGTGTGAAATCGGGCACATGGATCTCAACCAAACCAACTGTGGTCTCCTGAGAGTAACAAGGAATACCAGATTTATTCAGACATGCTACACGCCAGTTAAGACCATCAGCGTTCAGAGGGATCTTGTGGTTCTAGTTACTCCTGATCTAAAATGGAACTCGCATGTATCTGCAGTATTGACTAAAGCCAACAAAATGCTGGGTTTTATTCGGAGATCTTCAATTGATATTCATGACCAGCGTGTCCGTACTGCACTATACACAGCTTTAGTTAGGAGTCACTTTGCATACTGTTCCCAAGTTTGGTCGCTGCAGTCTGTGTCGTTAATTCCCAGCGTTGAAAGAGTCCAACGCCGCGCAACAAAGTTTATTCTGTCATTGCCATTTAGATCCGACGTCACCTGTCAAGATAGACTCGTAAACATAACAGGACTTTACGTCGGTCCTACTGGCAAGAGTACCTTGACTTAGTATACCTCTTTAAACGTTTACGTATTGCAAGTGACCCTTACATTTCTGTTAAGTCCTCTAACCGTGTAACCAGGTGTTCTAACAAAAAAATAAATTATTTTGAATGTTCCTAAAGTAAACACTCTAACTTTTCAGAACAGCTTTTATTGTAGAGCACCGAGAATTTTCAACTCCTTGCCATCACATTTGCGAAATGTCAACCTCTCTATTAGTCAATTTAAATCTAAACTGTTAGAATACTACCACCACGCAACCAAACACGTATACAAGGTTGAAACTCCACAAACTTTTAAAACCGTTTGTGTAAAATGTCACTCGTGTCGTCCTCTCATGTCCGGTCTTGTTAAAATGTGCTGTTAATTCATGTGTTCACGAGGTTAGAAGTTACTTTTTATATTTATGTTTTAATGTTTTTCATATTCATTTTGTATTTTTGGGATCCCGTAATGAAGCCACAAGCTCTGTGGGACTTCCCTGCCATTTTTGCAAAGCTTGTAAATAAATAAATAACTTAATTAATTGTAATTATTCATCAAGATTGCCAGCAAGTCATTGCCTCGAAAGAAGTCAATGTGAACTATAATTTTACCTTAAATTGAACTTTTGCACATAAAAAAATTTAACAGCAAAATTTTAAGCAGTTTTAAATTGAAAGGATGTACGGAATAGTAGCTGAGTCATTCCTGATTAAACGATGTCAACAGTTGTTTGTTTGTTTGCATGTGTTGTGACGTACATTTGTAGCGTAA
Organism: Corallium rubrum; assembly: GCA_964035015.1. Taxonomy (NCBI): domain Eukaryota; kingdom Metazoa; phylum Cnidaria; class Anthozoa; order Scleralcyonacea; family Coralliidae; genus Corallium; species Corallium rubrum. The sequence goes on from OZ035997.1 coordinate 38,465,625, forward strand.
TATTTTGAGATAACTATTGTTTGTTTGTTTTTATTACAGGGAAAGTTTTTTGCAAGCAGGTAAGCATTGAACTAAAATAAAGGGAATTTATTGTACATTATGTTGAACCAATTATATTGCTCGGTTGTCAGTCCTCAAGTTTTCAAAATGTTATTTTGTAATAGTAATTACAGCGTAAACTTTGCGTGCATGTTTAGCCAGTTTTGTCTACAATTTAATTTTTAAAAATAATTTCACCGCTGACTACTTTGGATATAAATTTATGTATAAATATATTTGTCGCGCTTCTGCATACAAGAGGTCTTCATCTATAATTTGAAGTAACAGTTTATTGTTTTTCGCCATTTAGAGATAATTATTTGGAAGCTTCTGTTTCAGTGTACGACCAGGATCAACAGGTCTGTTGTAGTTAGTTGTGCCAGGATTTATATTTAAGCACAATCACTACACCTCTCATGCACGTATCGCGATTTTTCACATGCAGTTGTAGTACTACAAGTGTGTCCCACAAACGAACCAATCCACCAGCCTCGTTCCCAGGCGCTTGTTTGTTCTTACGTTGTCGCCAATCTCGTTCCAAGAGCCCACGTTCCCCACCCGGGAAACGAGAGACTCTGGGATAATCCATTTCACCTCGATATTTCATTGGCTGATGAACATGATTACTCTTCCGGACAACAAGAATCCTGTGATGGCGTGAATGGATTATCCCAGAGCCTCTCGTTTCCGGCCCGCTGGGTAAGGGGAACGTGGACTCTGGGAACGAGATTGACGTTGTCGCGTGATGCGCGCGCCGGATTGCTGTCCGGTGCGTGCAGCTGATGTAGAGTAGCTTTCGCTCGTTATTCCAGTCTCAAGGTTGATTTTCAGTTAGTGGAATGTTGTACTGTCAGCTAGTTTTCTGGAGCAACTATATAATGTTTTAAATTTGGCGCAGAAGCTGACTAGATACAGAAAAACTCAGCCCGCACGAAAAGTTTCACTGAATGTAAATCAGCCTTTAATTGCTTTTGGTAGTTTTTCTCATCGTAAATTTAAGAGTTTGATTCCTGTGTGATTCCTATTTTTTAATTACGTATTGTAAGAATTTTTAAACTAAAATAAATTACGCAGTTATGAAATCTCACAGGCTTGTTGCCTGGTGTATTTACCAGCTGTAGGCTTGTTGCAAGTCTGATATCAGCTTGATGACACTAAGCTTTTTACAGTTAAAATGGAAATACCTTCCCACCTCTCCTTCTGTAGTTTGTTGTGTATTACTGTATTCTGTAGCCGCTACAGAAACGTGAGAAAAATCTAGCGATAAGGGTCGCTTATTCTTGATTTATATTTGTTTGTTGGTATCGATTTGGGAGAAACATTCGTTATATTATGATTAAATTTCATGAAAGCTAAATTATACTTTTTATTCACATTTTTCGACAAAACATTTCCCTCACGTTTCAGTAACGGCTACAGAAATACAGTAATACACAACAAACTACAGAAACGGAAGTGGGAAGGTATTTCCATTTTAACTGTAACCCTTTATCAGGGGCGCAACTAGAAAATTTCGAGGGCAGGGATTGAACGCAAAAAAAGGGCAAAGTTGTTCAGTATTCGGAACAATTTGGGATACCAGATATCCTCGTTATGCTTCTTCGAAAACACTCAACAACCATAACAACAATCAGTGCCGTAGCAAGGTGTCAAAAAGTGTCGGAGGGGGACAGTAGTAGCAATTAGTGACCGCATTTGTAGGGGGATCCGGGGGTCCTCCCCCGGAAATTTTTGAAATCTAGAACCTCGGAAACACCATTTGCAGCAATTTGAGCGAACTTTTTCATCTAATTCTACAGCGAGTATAGTTGAAATTTTATTGTAAAAACGAAGAAATTATCACACCAACATACCCTACAGGTTGCCAAAATCCAGCTCTATCTCTATGATTGGTCCATTTTCGCCATGAGATTCGAAAGCTGAGCCCACAAATTCAGAAAAGCGGTTGTTTTTAGGAAATACTTGGTGTAGCATATTACAAACTGGGTACGAGATTGAACCCGAATTAGAAGCCTCAGCTGAGTCTCGCCAGATTTGTGGAGTATTGTATTACGTACTACAACAGACGATTAATTATTTGTTTATCTAATGTCTAACCTTGTATTAGAGGTCTCACAAAAAGGGCAGGGGTTGCAACCCCCCCCCCCCCCCTAGTTGCGCATCTGTTTATGCTGGGCAGATTACAGCTGGAGGTCTCCACTAGACGAGTAAAATTACAAGTAAGGGTTAATTACTGTACAAATTTCTGCATGTTTTTGGATAGCGCCAACTTTGAACTTAATCGGTATATTTCATATTAAGAGTGGACTGCACGCGTTTACTGTGCTTTATAATTATAAATTTATTTCTATCTCACCAAATTTATTTCTTTTGAAGGTTTTCCTCCAAGGATTGCAAAATATCAATCGTGGTGTAAATGAAGATATTGTTTGTATTGAAGTTTTACCAGAGAAAGACTGGTCCTCTCCCTCTGCAGTTGTAATCGATGAAGAAATCAAAGAAGAGGATGCAGAAGAGAGCACAACTGAAAAGGTGTTGTATTGCCGTCAGTATTGTCTCACTATATTAGTGTTATTATGTTGATCAAGGTCAGTGACAAGTTCCAAACTTTGTGACAAAATCCATCTCTGTTTTTTTAACCTTTTTGTTAGAGGTTTTTATTAAATGAATAACTTTTATATATTTTCCCGTATGTTTTTGCTGTACAAGCTGTCGTAAGTTAAACTCGGAGAAAAACTCTGGAATTATATAATTCAAAAGAATAATAGAATTCAAAAGTTTAATTCTTACGACAGCTTGTACAGCAAAAACATACGAAACAACTTTACTAACTCAAGCTGAAAACACTAATAACGTGCAACTTTTATATATGTTTCCAAATATAGTTTACTTATACGCAACGTGCTATTTTGCATCTACTATAGACCCTTGTGAAGAAGTGCAGAGTACGTCATTTTCCACACTCGACGCCATTTTCGGCCTTTTGAATTCTAGTGAAAATATACAAAAGCTAATTGAAAAGAATTCAAAAGAAAAATTGAAAGGAAATTGACGTCAAAGGTTAAAATTACGTATTCTATACTTATTTTAGCCTAGTTATCATATGTCGTCGATGGTCGCCGATCGTCGGCGATTTGTGATTTAGATGCATGTTAAAACGGGAAGTGCAGCAGCATGTTAAGTAATAAAGAACAATGCAGAAAAGCAGTGCTTTTATTCTTTTGCTTAACATGCATCTAAATCATGGGTCGGCGACATGGCGACATATGAGAACCAGGCTTAAAGGGGCCTATATGCAGCGTTTTGCACGGTTACCACTAAGACTATATAGTGGGAGTTTGACGCTAAAGTCTATATACAATGTCAGTATAGATCGAAAGTCTCTGTGTCGTGTACTAGCGATTATTGTAATAGATACTTTATGCTAATTGACTAAACTGAATCAAGTGCTCAGATCGCACAATGTGCTCCTGCAGCGATACGGCAACAACGTGGTTTTGCGTTTCTATATCTTTTATTTAGAATAACCAAGGAAACAAAAGAAAGCGAAAATCCGGGAGGGTAAGTTGATTTAATATAATCGGTGGTTAATTTTTAGTAATAATCTTATATGATTGAGGAAAGTTATGTTTACTTAGTTCTTGCTGTACAAGCTGCAGTGGCGTAGCGAGGGGAAGGCAAGGGGAAGGCAGGGGGAAGGCAGGGGGAAGGCAGGGGGAAGGCAGGGGGAAGGCAGGGGGAAGGCAGGGGGAGGCAGGGGGAAGGCAGGGGGAAGGCAGAGGGAAGGCAGGGAGAAGGCAGGGAGAAGGCAGGGGGAAGGCAGGGGGAAGGCAGGGGGAAGGCAGGGGGAAGGCAGGGGGAAGGCAGGGGGGAGGAAGGGGGAAGGCAGGAGGAAGGCAGGAGGAAGGCAGGGGGAAAGAAGGGGGAAGGCAGGGGGAAGGCAGGGGGAAGGCAGGGGGAAGGCAGGGGGAAGGCAGGGGGAAGGCAGGGGGAAGGCAGGGGGAAGGCAGGGGGAAGGCAGGGGGAAGGCAGGGGGAAGGCAGGAGGAAGGCAGGAGGAAGGCAGGGGGAAAGAAGGGGGAAGGCAGGGGGAAGGCAGGGGGAAGGCAGGGGGAAGGCAGGGGGAAGGCAGGGGGAAGGGGAGCTGCCCCAGGTGCCAAATGTAGGGGGCGTCAAAAACATTAGAAAATATACATATTTATATAGATCATTTTCTAGAAACTACGGGAAGAAGATGCAGATAATTATTTACACTTACAAATTATCAAATGTTTTCTCAAACCACATTAAAATGAAATGCAAAATGAAGTGTAATCTCATTTGGACGGAAATATTTTTCAAAAAATTTGAGATACACTCTTAAAAATGGGATTAAGTACCTTTATATTTTGCTCAAACGGGCCATCTAAATGCAGGAAATGCTGTTTCAGAGTTCCAAAATATAAAAAAAAAAGAAGTTTCTCCAGAAATGTGGGAGGTGCCGGAAGTAAAGTTTACCCCTGGACGCTGACAGTGCTCACTACGCCACTGACAAGCTGTCTTAGTTGTTATTATTCAGAAAACTCTGAACTGTATATATATATATATCAGGGATTCGAACTCACAACCTTCAGAATATCACTAGAAACCAGACAAAGTGCTAAAAAGCGGTGCCCTGTTTAAAAACGTCGCTTGTATTATCTTCCCATGCAGAGCCCAAATTTCTGTGTTCGTGGCTTACGTCCTCCACGGCCTAATATAATAGAATATAAATGGTCAGAGCTACCCAACAAGTCGTCAGGACAGTGACGCTTGTCAGGGTACCGTAGTATAAAGCTGCCTGACGATCTAGCCGCTCACTTGTCAAGGCACTGCAATTTTGTGCAATTGTGTTTACTTGAAGCCGCCAAAATCTCTCGCGTCAAAAATATCGCTTCCATTCTCAATGCGACAATGCCAGAGCCCATGACGGTTTTTGTGGCTGTGGCTATCAATTCTGCACAAACTTACAAGTAAAATTATAAAGCTGACTGACGAGGTAGCCGCTAGCACGTCAGGGCACCACAAATGTATCTACATGCACCTGCGGAATGCTAAATGCTTTTCTTTACAAACATGATGTCGTCAAAAAGCCGCCAAAATCCTTGGCTTCAAAAACATCGTTTGTATTCTCGTTCCCAGAGCCCACGTATCTGTGTCCATGGCTTACGTGTGCCACAAGAAAGTGACACCCTGAATATAAAGCTACCCAACGAGCCAGCCGCTCAACGGCTACTCGTCAGGGCGGGTTGTTTATGGTGTTTATACCTGGGGACGAGTTGAACGCTCGGAATCCTACGCGTGGGGTCGGCACCTATACTAAGGTGTCTGATTGGTTTAGATAACCTAACCCAAATAAAAACCCTAATCAGTAACGTAAATTGTTAATTCAAATATCTTGCATTATATGATGGCTGTATTAATGATTTAGGTTGTTGGCATTATTCGAAGAAACTGGAGACCTTACTGTGGAGTTTTATCTTTGTCGTCCAACCCGCAGGTACACAGTTGTATATATAGATGTTGTTATATTTGGTTGTATAAGTTGAGAATTTGCAATTTTTACTTGGCACAAAATAGCTGCACAGTAACTTGTGTGAGATTTACAGTTATTATGCAAAGGCTGACTCGGTGTATCCATTTTTTTGTTTAATATTTTGCAGTAGCCTATCAGATTACTGAACCAAACAGTGCGCGTTTGGTACGGCAGTTATATGTTTGGTGGAGGGCTATAAGCCCACAAAATAGAGTTTCAATTTGAGTAATAATTGTAAAGCTGTTTTAAAAAATTAAATTGTGAAACAATTTAAGAAACGAAATAAAATAACCATAAAAAACCTAAAACCACAACAGGCGTAGTGTAATAAGCAGGGTTATTTTATTAAAGTATGAAGACACAAGGTGATATGTATAGCTGAGTGTTTTAGACCTGATAAAATAGACTGTGAGTTTATTGAAATATAGTAAGGTTTGAGTACTGCCGAAATTATTGAACGTAGTTTTTAACCATTTCGAGCGAAGGCACACTATACTTTTATTTCACTGTGAATTTATTGGACGGATTGGCCTTCTGTGAGCAGTGGAAAATGGCAAGCGTGCATGTCTGCATGTAAACATGGATTTCTTTGTTTTCCCTTCATGAGTCGTAATTTTTTGAATAATTATTTTAAAACTTACGAGTTGGGAATTGTTTATTTGTTTTAGTGTAAAACAACTAGTCGGACAAAATCTTATTTGAAAAAAAAAATCCCTGCATGAAACTTAAGGGCAACGTTTTGTGCCATTGTTTGCATTCGTAAATTAACTTTTCACTACTGTAGTGGTCTTTCACCAGTAGACAGTGAATGCAGGATTTGTAATAAATAGTCTACTGTAGTTAATTTTTAACAAATACTGTTAAATATGCAAATTAAATGAAGAGTGCATGACGTTTGGTTAATTGTTAGGCCTGTTTCAAACGTCGCTTTTCTCGTGCGCCGAACCTTATGATAACTCAATACGTCTGTGTCAGGCGTTCACTCGGGCTACTGGTTAGGTACGTACTGGCAAGTCACGTTCACCTGTTTGAAGTATGCACCATGCATATTCACCCTTTGTTCAGGCTCGGTACATTTGCCGCAAATGCGCGGAGCCTGAAGCGAAGGGTGAATATGGTGCTTCACAGAGGTGAACATATTTACGATCATACGATCATTGAGGAGTTGTCAGCCACATCATTGTTAAATAAATTACAATGTCAGTTAGTCAGTTTCGAAATCTACCAGCAACGTGCAAGAACACCTTGATCAAAAGGCAAAGCTGTTTAGATCAGCCTTTTGGCCAACTCCAAAAGCGAAAAGAGCAAAGAACTTACAACATGCCTCACGGCCTCGCTTCGTCACATGCACGGCAAACAACTCACCGAAAGTATGAATAGTAGCGGAAGAAAAATGTGCAAAAATGCAAAATCGTGTGGAAAAAACCTAGCCTGCGTGCATACTTCACCCGTTTCCGTTCCCCGGAGGGTAAACTCTGCGCAACAGAGCCCGAAAGCTTGTTATGCTGACTTAGCATTTCGCAACGCTATCCAGGCAAAACTTCGGATGCGCACGATATATTATACTATAACGAACTTGTTTACGCTAACTGATCGACGTGGGACAGAGGAGCGAGAAATTCACCAATTTATAAAGCCGACCACGGATGCCAGTACGTTACAGACTACACAAAAACTACACAGACAAACCAGTCCTCACACAACGCCAGTGAAGGTCTCATTACCCACCATTTATATAAAAAGTGCTTAAGCAATGCGCTTCATCAACAGCCACTCCAATTTACACAATGTATAGTTCAAAACAGCTTCGTCCTGTTCCTTGTAAATTGCGGCTGCGTGAATCCCACGTTCGTTCAAGTAGTTAACTTGATCAAACATTAGCGATTGTAATGGGCTAATAACTAGCAAAATGCTTGTCCCTGAAGCTCTTTCTAGTACAACATCGGCGATGATCGGGATTGATTGAAAGTGATTTGAAACACAAGCGATTTCCGATATTAGCCTGTCGGTGCGCTAAAGTAAATATTCTTCCCCTGAAAGAAATTACGCAACGCCTGGACTTGCTCTGGGTACATCTTATGAACATTGAAGTAATAGCATGCCAGTTTTAATGCTTCCTGGAAGTTGTCTTCGCTGAAGAATTCATTCAAACCACTGAGACCTCCGAACGCAGACGCCATTTTTGAAAGCAGCAACGCTGTCAAGTGTCAACGCGTGTTTATTTCCGGCGCTGTTCTTAGCCAATAGATGAACGATCCAAAAAGACTTAGAACAACATTTCATTGGGTGAGAAACAATAAGAAATTTAATCCAATTTACTTCCAATAACAAGCTTTGGGCTTCGTTGCACAGACTTTACCCTCCGGGGAACGGAAACGGGCGAAGAAAAAACCAGAAAAAAACCAAAACTTAGACTCGGCCTACCACAGTAGCCCGAGTAATGAGCTAAATACTTTGTTTATGCTGATTTGCATTAGGTTCGGCGCTTGAGAAGAGCAACGTTTGAAACGGGCTTTATATGTATTATAGAACATCAGCCTGAAAATTATAACGCACTTTTATTTTATTTTTTTGTATTTAGGCAACAAGACACCTTTTTGTTGCGGCTGACAAGAAAATACCGAGAATCCGAATTGAGACTAAACAATCTGAAAGACTAAAAGGACAAAAAATTGTTGTTAGCATCGACTCATGGCCAAGGAACTCAAAGTACCCAGTTGTGAGTATATTTCCTTGTATGTACATCGTGTTTTCGTTTGATTAAGAGTTGATATTTGCTAGAGCAAAGGAAAAAAGCTGGGTGATAAACTGCCGCGATTTTTAGTAACGAAATACTGTCGCATTATATTTTGATAAAAGGCTCGAAACATCTTATTTCCTCGCCAAAAATTCAATAAAAAACATTTGTCTAAATATAAGTGCCATAATTATAGATTAAACTTTGAATAATTCAAATTTTTAAAATAAACGAAACCCAAATAGCAATAGATTTCGAAGCCGCAGCCAAGTACATGACGCACTTCATAATTTAAATCCAAGTTTTTTTATGGCGGCCATACACACGAGCAAGTTTTCCTTGTCCATGCAAAAAAAAAACATGCATAACCAACGTTCGAACAAGACTTCTTGTCAAGGACAAATTGTCAGTTTGACATTCATTTGATTAAATAGATTGAAAATTGCGAAGGAAAACTTGGTCGTGCATGTGTGCCGTAAACTCGCGGGACAGCTTTGAGTGATTGGGAGTTCAATAATTAACGTGGTGTTACATCGCACTTTTATTTACATTTTGTCAATATGCAAACATTCAAAGGTTTATAGTTTCTCCAATTCTCTTCCTACTCTACGTTGACGACCTACACGACTCTGTGGCGTCTTCATCCATTGCTTGTTTTGCTGACGACACGAAACTGTTTAAGACCATAAACTCCTCTTCGGATGCGGATCTCCTCCAAGAAGACCTAAACAAACTGAACGATTGGTCACTGTCTTCTGGATTAAACTTCAACGAGCAGAAAACAAAGTGCCAAACGATCACTCGTAGAAAGGTTCCAGACTTGCAGTGTATCATCAATAAACTCTCAAAGGGCAGACCATCGAAAAGCCCGAAGCAGAGCGTGATCTTGGTGTATGGGTGATCCACAACTTAACCTGGTGCAGTCAGGTTGCTGCCCAAGTTATACAACTGCGAACAGGTTTCTTGGCTGCGTCCGGCGCTCTTTGGGGGAGATCACTGACATTTCAGTTCGACGAACAATATACCTTGCTATTATTCGACCACACCTCGGATACAACCCGTAGCAGTACCCGGAGGAAACCTGTGGTGTTTGGTAGAGTCAAACTGGAAGCACTCTTCTCACATGCGGCCAAGGTGAATTTTTTTAATCAGATAACTGCACCGTGCAGGAATCGAACCCGGGTCGCAGAGGTGAAAGGCACGTGCACTAACCACTGTGCCACCAACACCCCTGTGTTCGGCTGTGTTCAAACAGTATCGTATGAAAATCAACAGCATATAAACAATTGACTAATAAAACGTTGCTTTACATATAAAATCAAACGTACAATAATTTACAAATAACTTTCAACTAGCTTTGTTAAATTTTGCAGCCTGAGCATGTTCTTGGAGTAAGGTTAACTCAGGAGACCGGGTCAAATTTGGCAATGTTTCACATGTAATTTAACACAACCATCAAGTTATCCCTGTCCCCTGAAACAACAACAAAGTAACAATTGAACTACGCAAGCAACTGCCTCCTCTCCCAGGATAACTTGAGTAGTAGCAGCATTCACATGTAAGTTGGGATAACTCTAGCCTTAGGGTTACCTAGTAACCTTATTGCTCAGACTGGGTTACCCCTGAGTTACCCCTAAGTTTCAATTCTGTGAACCAGGCTCAAGAAATGATTCCATTACACGAGTAATTTTAACCGGGGCTGGCATAGCCAGGGGACTCAGAATGTTCCATATGATTCTCCAAAATTTGATGAATTTTAGCTGGATGTATTTCTTGTATCTCCCAATTTTGCGTGTGTTCCTAAAAGTTTTGATCATGGCTATGCTAGTGGGCAAAGGCACACCTGAATATTTTATGTTGGTTAATGCTAGATAATCTGATATTCTGACTCAGCAATCAGGGCATGGTGTGTGGCCCTTATTGGGTTAAACAAGCATAAAAAATGTTCTGCACTTAGTGGAAAGTGAAAGGTCACCTTAGCTGAGTGGACAATTTCAGCCATGGAGCCTTGGTGGTTTTAAACATGGTGCAGTTTTCTCCATCAAATTGCAGCACTTGTGATTTTAAAGTTTCTGTTTGTAAATCTTAATCCACGCTGAAATTTCAGTCTATCCTATTTGCTCAATATGCCCCCTAAAGCACTCAGCTCAAATTATTCAGCTTCTTGCGCAGTCCTTGCCATGTTCAGTACACTAGTGTTCTGTAAGGCAAGTATTAGTATCCGCATGTACGCAGCGCGTACCTATTTTTAGCCTCGAAGGCGAAGTTTCGAACTTTATTTACAAGCTGTTCGAAATAAACACTTTGAAACTCAAAGCTTTTTTGGACAAACAGAACTTGGCCAACAAAGATTAAATTGGAAATACAAACAGGGTCTGTAACAGATCAGCTACAAGCAGTTTTATATTCGAATTTGAAAATCGCTTGAGCAAATTTTGGCCGTGAGCTGCCGTGGCCGTGAACCGGCTGTACGACCCAGAAGACTCGAGGTCATGGAAAACCATCTGCTTGAGATGCAACACAGCGCACAGTCTTATTAGTGCGATCTGCTCTTGTACCTAATAACTAATTAATTAATTAATTAATTAATTAATTAATTAATTGTTAATTATTGATTGTTGGTTGCTGATTGTTGGATATTGATTGTTAATTGCTAATTGCTAATTAATGATAATTGTCGGATAAATTATCGGCAATTGGTGGTTGATAGTTTGTAGTTTGCGACTGGCGACTGACGATTAATACTTAATAATTAGTAAATAAGAACTAATAATTGGCGATCGCTGTTGCGGCAACCCTGCTACATTATTTTATGTTTTACGTTGTAAATGAGTAATTAAGTTCTTTTTTTTTACATTTTAATTAATTACTACTCTTGTTGAACCTTCTGGAAAAACATAAATAAATAAATAAATAAATAAATAAATAAATAAATAAATAGATAAATAAACTAGAACCAATCAGTTCAACGTCGTCGTCATTTGACGAAACATGCACGATCGCCGTCATGACGTCAGCAACCCGAGCGCTTGAAATTGCGTGTTTGATGGCGTGCTTGCGAGGCAGTAACGGATTTTCGTAGCGGGAATTAAATTTACTCGCTCAAAAGAATTGGATTAGGAATTCTGTCGGTGAACTGTTAGATTATCTACTTTAAGTAGAAAGTGCAAAGAATCTTGTACTACATCAACTTCATGTGAATTATGGCAAATTTATTTGGACGAAAAGTGGAACATAAGGAACTCGTAGGAACATAGTGTGCAACTTTCTTCTGGACTGATGGATGGTGTGGAAAAGACCGTTTGTTTTCACAACCAGGCAACAAGCGTTTCTATGGAAGAACTTTCTCAGTTGTTTTCGAAGCTTTGTCTTTGCGACAAACCGCGGAAACGTGAGAATGATTTCCAGAAGCATTGTAATCCTTTTGTAATTCGTTTAAGAAACCGTCGTTCTAAGTTGACGTGCAGTATTTTCCCAACAGGCTGGCATTTCTCTAACTTTAAAGACTCTCTTGTTAAAACAAAGAATAAATCTCCGCTGGAAAGTGGAGAACAGCAGTTTTTGAAACACCTTATTGTACATTCTGCTCCAGTGTTTTCTTGTCGTTTTCACAATTCCGCGAAACGTTTGGTATATCGAACTGTTGGTCTTGAAAGTGAATGCGTAAACATCGCGCGCACAAGAAAAGGTGATTGTTCTCATCATGAAGATATTCGAGAGAATGATGCAGCTGCAGTTTCTATCGAAACGTTTCCTTGTGTTGCAAGCAATGCCTATATTAGTGGACCTTTTAGTCACTTCTATCGACGGCGTTCAAGTTTTAGTATTTTCTTGTTTAATTTGTTAACAAGGGCTTGGCGCTTGGGTGAATGTGCTGTTCATTCTTCCAGAAGAAACTTATCCACTTTGAGTAATAAAGACGACTATTCAAATAATAACTGTTCTAAAAGTGAAAGTAATTCTTTTTTCTGACATGCTGGACTGTTCGTAGCTTTAACAAATTAAAATTGCTTTTGAATTGGAATTCATCAAACCAGTTAATAGTTTATTTACGTGTTTGTTTGTTTGTTTGTTTGTTTGTTTGTTTGTTTGTTTGTTTGTTTGTTTTGTTTTGTTTTGTTTTGTTTTGTTTTGTTTTGTTTTGTTTTGTTTTGTTTTGTTTTGTTTTGTTTTGTTTTGTTTTGTTTTGTTTTGTTTTGTTTTGTTTTGTTTTGTTTTGTTTTGTTTTGTTTTGTTTTGTTTTGTTTTGTTTTGTTTTGTTTTGTTTTGTTTTGTTTTGTTTTGTTTTGTTTTGTTTTGTTTTGTTTTGTTTTGTTTTGTTTTGTTTTGTTTTGTTTTGTTTTGTTTTGTTTTGTTTTGTTTTGTTTTGTTTTGTTTTGTTTTGTTTTGTTTTGTTTTGTTTTGTTTTGTTTTGTTTTGTTTTGTTTTGTTTTGTTTTGTTTTGTTTTGTTTTGTTTTGTTTTGTTTTGTTTTGTTTTGTTTTGTTTTGTTTTGTTTTGTTTTGTTTTGTTTTGTTTTGTTTTGTTTTGTTTTGTTTTGTTTTGTTTTGTTTTGTTTTGTTTTGTTTTGTTTTGTTTTGTTTTGTTTTGTTTTGTTTTGTTTTGTTTTGTTTTGTTTTGTTTTGTTTTGTTTTGTTTTGTTTTGTTTTGTTTTGTTTTGTTTTGTTTTGTTTTGTTTTGTTTTGTTTTGTTTTGTTTTGTTTTGTTTTGTTTTGTTTTGTTTTGTTTTGTTTTGTTTTGTTTTGTTTTGTTTTGTTTTGTTTTGTTTTGTTTTGTTTTGTTTTGTTTTGTTTTGTTTTGTTTTGTTTTGTTTTGTTTTGTTTTGTTTTGTTTTGTTTTGTTTTGTTTTGTTTTGTTTTGTTTTGTTTTGTTTTGTTTTGTTTTGTTTTGTTTTGTTTTGTTTGTTTGTTTGTTTGCAATTTTGTGGAGCTGTCAATCAAGTAATTTTACTTGACTTGCCGACACGCGTGACATCAGACTTGTATATAATATAATAATTTCTGAATAGATTATAAGAATGATACAGCTTCTGAGCTTCTCGTATAATTTTGCTTAGTATACGTTTATTGTCGGAGTTTTGTTAGTTCTACGATTTACACGAAGTGCGATCGTTTTATGACAAAAAGCAGTATTTAGAGTTGATTTAAGTCCGTCGTTAGTTAGCCAATCAAAACACTTCCCAATATTGATTATCCCAGAGCCTTCGTTTGCTTGCAGGTCTGGGTACGAGATTGTAGCCCGATGAAAAAGTTCGATGGAAAAAGTGTTGAACGAGCAGTTATAGATACGTCTGTTGTCCATGCTTAGCTAAATCCAATTATGTCTAAATTTGGTCCATGGAAGACGCAGGATATTCAGTATTTTAACAGAAGTGTATTTATTGTCATTGCATTAAATGCTTTTGTACAAACAATTTGCGTTTTTGTGCTGTTTTTGTTTCTTGAAATGCAATTATGATAGTAAGTCTCCTGTATGTTAAAAAAAGTTTTTTCCCGTTTTATCTAATGGGAACAGGTTTTTAAATATTTTGTTTTGTATCATTGCCAAATCCATGTCGTTTCTTTAACATAAATGGGTAACTTTTAGGCGTAATGTGCAATGTTTTTTTATGTGGCTTTCGTGCATTTTAAACTTTTTGAGTTGGAATGAGAAGCGGCAAAAGAAAGTTATCTGAATTTGAACAAAAAGCCTGTCGAACAAACTAAAAACAAGCAACCGGGGCAACGATTAAGGAACGAACGAAGGAACGAAGGAACGAAGGAAGGAACGAACGAACGAACGAACGAACGAACGAACGAACGAACGAACGAACGAACGAACGAACGAACGAACGAACGAACGAACGAACGAACGAACGAACGAACGAACGAACGAACGAACGAACGAACGAACGAACGAACGAACGAACGAACGAACGAACGAACGAACGAACGAATACAAGCAAACAAACAAACAAACAAACAAACGAACGAACGAATACAAGCAAACAAACAAACAAACAAACAAACAAACAAACAAACAAACAAACAAACAAACAAACAAACAAACAAACAAACAAACAAACAAACAAACAAACAAACAAGCAAGCAAGCAAGCAAGCAAGCAAGCAAGCAAGCAAGCAAGCAAGCAAGCAAGCAAGCAAGCAAGCAAGCAAGCAAGCAAGCAAGCAAGCAAGCAAGCAAGCAAGCAAGCAAGCAAGCAAGCAAGCAAGCAAGCAAGCAAGCAAGCAAGCAAGCAAGCAAGCAAGCAAGCAAGCAAGCAAGCAAGCAAGCAAGCAAGCAAGCAAGCAAGCAAGCAAGCAAGCAAGCAAGCAAGCAAGCAAGCAAGCAAGCAAGCAAGCAAGCAAGCAAGCAAGCAAGCAAGCAAGCAAGCAAGCAAGCAAGCAAGCAAGCAAACAAACAAACAAACAAACAAACAAACAAACAAACAAACAAACAAACAAACAAACAAACAAACAAACAAACAAACAAACAAACAGAAAATCAAATAAAGAAGATAGAGCTGATTAATTTTGAAACGTTTGTGAATAAGTTCGGTGCGAGAAATGTAAAAAGATTAAACCCTGCAAATAACTAGACAAAACTATGATAAGACGACATTACAGTAACCTGAAAGTTATTTTGCTTCTAGGGTCATTTTGTGAAGAAGCTTGGCGCTATTGGGGATAAAGATACTGAAAATGAAGTGTTGCTTTTGGAACATGAAATCCCACATCTACCATTTTCATTGGCAGTACTAAATGATCTTCCAAAAACACCATGGTCCATTACTGATGAGGTAATATAACCAAAGTTAAAATATATATAAGTTTAAAAATTGTTTTCTTTTTTAAATAACGAATCCGTCATACCGAGAAAATTAAAATTATATATATAAAGTATAACAGCTTTAATAATTTAATACTTTTTGAAATATTAAACCATTATTGGATGAGGCTGAGCATGATATCAAGAATTATCCAGTCCGAAGTCAGTGTTATCTGCTGAAGGCTGGCGGTAAAAAGAGTTGTCTTCATCAACAGAGGCAAATCTACTGCAAGCCATTTTGCTATTTAGTTATTTTCGCGCACTTTGAGGTAGGACGTCATCAGCGTCCAATAGTTTGCAGTATTCGACGGAAATGACGTCACGGCTGTCCAATAATTTACATTATTATACAATACTGATACAATCTCGATTGTGATTGGCTAACAACCTACAGATAATTCTTGATGTCTTGCCACCTACAAAATATCAAAAATTATCTGTAGCTATGACGCGCTGGCCAGCGGTTTGAACAAAACAAACATGGCGGCCGTCCTTAGGAGCGAAGATCAGAAGCGGATTTGGCACGTTTTGTTGACGCTAAAACCACCAAGAAAAAACAAGCGAGCTACACATACAGCTGTTTGAGTTTAAAGCAGTGTTTGAAATAGAAAATTGTATTTGAAAGCGAAAAAAGGTAGCGAACCTCGAACTGAAGACGGTATGAATATTTACTATTTTTACCTAACTTTTTAAAAAACTTTCTAAAGGCTTCTACATTTAGAATTATACAATAAAACAATTATTGATTTCGGCTTCCGCAGATAACACAAACCTCGGCCTTGATAATTCTTGATATCATGCTCAACCTCATCCAATAATTGTATATTAAACTCACTTGGGTCTTAAGCTTGAGAATAAGAACAGGCTTATTGGATGCTGGTGGTTGATTTATCCAAGTACTAACCACGTCCAACCGGGCTTAACTTTGGACTGCAGCATCGAAGCAGACACTACAACAGCACACGTCACCCATTCTTCTCAAATACAGCAGGTCTTGAGCTGTCTTAAAATATTAGAACTAATTCGCCCACGATCCTTCGTGTGATTGCAGCACGAGTGCGGTATTGCATGACATAGTCATAACATGTGAAACGTTAGGATTGTTAAACTTATAAAATCTCATGGTCAATGTGTCTGTGTGGTTTTTGGCAGCCAGTTACAACGCACTTGCAGTTTAAGTCAGTTGCACGCGCATCGTTTTCGCCACCATGTATGACCAAAACTAAACTTAAGTCAACTGTTTTTAAAGATATTAACTCCAAAATCGAAAAAAATAAATTTTCAAGTTCATTTCCTCAAAAACTGCGGAATTTCACAGTGGTGGATACAGAATTTTTGCAAGGGGAGCAAAACAGGCAATACTTACTACGTGGGGGCAGGGGAACGCCATACCATACAAGGCATACATCATGTAGGAGGACATGTTGTCATTGTCGTGGACTCATGGGGATATGTTTTATAAATTTATGTTCCAAAATTACTATGTATATTCAAATTTTAGATTGAGATTGTATACAATACGTCTATATAATCGTGATTCTTACTGTTTTAAAATTGGTGTTTCAAATTTACAAGATATTAGCGTATCATGTCTTAAAATTTTAACTGTGTTTATTGAGGTCATGTATAAAACCATGACGATAAATCCCAGTTCTTGGTTTACCTTTTCATTTGCTTATTTCAAAAAAGGTATCCAGGCCTCCCCTTTTGTTTCTACTACTGATATGTTGTATATATTATTGGCAAACAGGAAATCCAGCTTCGTCAGGACCTGAGGGATATAGCTATCTGTAGTGTTGACCCTCCAGGATGTACTGACATTGATGATGCTCTGCACTGGAAACAAATGTCGAACGGAAACTATGAGGTATAGGTATATACCCGATCTTTGTTTTGTATATTATCGATCTTGAGTTCACTAGTGATCGAACGAGTGGATGTAAATTCCAAAAACACACAAACAAAAAGTGCTTTAAGCATTTTAATATTATTTGTGTACTGACTGGATCTGAAATTACACTTGCGAAATGAGTCCACTCGTATCCCTTTTCGTTTGAAAACGCAACTTTTTTTATCCGTTTTCAAAAAATTCTGCGTCCATACGAGAACAGGAGAACAGCGTTTGAAGGCTAATCCGTAACAAAAAAGTTGCGTTTTCAAAAAAATCCGGATGCGTGTGGACAACACCACTGCCAAACGTTTTGCGTATGCGCGACGTCCCGGCTCGTCCCAGGCTCGTCCTCAGAAAAAGAGCGGGAAAACACTGAAATATTTGGACTTGTCCAAGAGTCCGACACAAAAGTTAAATTAGAAGCATACTGCCAAAAGGATAAGGTAGGTAATTTGTGCATGGATTCCTTGTCAATATTGTAACATATTCTGAATTTACCCCTTCGTAATTTTCTTTACCCTTTTTTTAAAACACAAATGAATAGTCGACTCTTACTTAGTCTTGGCTGTCTGGTTGTTGTCGCCACGGCTTCTCTTGATATTTATTCTGGCGAATTCACACATGCGCAAACGTTTGGCAGCTGTGTTCGTGTGGACTGGGTCTGAGTCAACCTTGTACCCAGGCTTTTCGCTCCCGCCCTCGCGGACTCGTCGAGCGAAAATCCTGGCACGTGCCTCCCAGATTCTGTATATACTAAGGGGGGGGGGGGGGGTCGTTTACACGTTCGTGTTTTGTTTTTATCATGTCTGGATTCCGTTATCAAAAAGAGTATTTATACAAATGTTAATTTAAAACCAAAGCAAGTCACCTGCTTAGAGGCTCTTTTTAATCGAAGAAATACAATCGCGGTATTGCCTACAGGATATGGGAAATCGCTGATTTACCAACTGCTTCCTTCCCTGCTCGCTGAGAGAAATTTATACCTGCGGACCAATCATGCCGAAGCTCGTCAATCATTCCTTCTACTGTTGTGCTCGTCGTTTCGCCGCTGAACTCGCTCATTGATGATCAGCTCAGGAAAATAAATGAGTGTAATGAAGTAACAGCTTGAGAAGAGTCAATAACTGGCGACCTAAGCGATATTTTTGCAGTGAGTTAAATTGCAAATCTTGAGACACAAGCGGCAGCACGAACGTGGAATTCCCTCACTCTAGAACGTTTTCGGTGTATTATACTGTTTCGACATCAAGCCAGGTTAAATGATACGAAATGATATGTGATCTCGTGTCGCAGCAATTTAATAAACCGAAACTATGCCACAAGACAATACGTACTTACCGTCCCCTTTCTAATAATGGTATTTTAAAACCTCCCAGATTCTGGGAGGCACGTGACCAGCCCATGCCAGGGTTTTCACTCGGCGAGGGCCGGAGCGAAAAGCGTGGGTACGAGGTTGAGTCTGAGTGTCAATACCGCAACATTTATAGAGCATTCTTTCCTTACTAGTTTCCTTACTAACGGACGCGAGTCGCGTGTTCATATTTGTACAAAAATACCTAAAGTACATGTTTGCGTTAAGAAATTGAATATTCCAAACTGGCTTTTTTATTGTTTGATGTGGTTTTAGAATTTTAAAACTTTAGCAGCAATGCTTTATTATCCATGCTCTTATGGAATTAAAGCGCGGTTATTAAAGCATGGCTGAGCGTTGCTATGACATGATCTCACGTGGTGCAAATTGCCCAATCATAATTCGCAAAATATGTCATACAGTGTACGAAAATTGAATATTCAAGTAGAATAACAAAATATAATTGTGTATATATGATCATTGTGATGAATAGATAAATGTATTATAGTTAAATAATTTGGCATAATGTAGTATAATTTAAGGGATGTTTATGTGGAGGATGGCCAGCCCTCTTGGTAGGTGCTAGCCCTAGTAAGAAGGCTGGAATTTACCTCGTGTTTACATGAGCTTTTTTGGTAGGGCTAGTCCTAGTAAGAAGGCTGGAATTTACCTCGTGTTTACATGAGCTTTTTTGGTAGGGCTAGTCCTAGTAAGAAGGCTGGAATTTACCTCGTGTTTACATGAGCTTTTTTGGTAGGGCTAGCCCTAGTAAGAGGGCTGGAATTTACCTCGTGTTTACATGAGCTTTTTTGGTAGGGCTAGTCCTAGTAAGAAGGCTGGAATTTACCTCGTGTTTACATGAGCTTTTTTGGTAGGGCTAGTCCTAGTAAGAAGGCTGGAATTTACCTCGTGTTTACATGAGCTTTTTTGGTAGGGCTATATAACCCTAGTAAGAGGGCAGAAATTTACCTCGTGTTTATATGGGAAATTTCCAGCCCTCCTAGGCGAGATCTCGGGTTGTCCGTAGCAAGATCTCGCCTAGGAGGGCTCATGTAAACGCAAACAAATTTTTACAAGGATATTACGCTGAGATGCGGGATCTCAGCAAAGAGGGCTAGTAAAGATAAATACCCCCTTAGTGTGGTTTATTTAGTATAGAAATGTAGTATTTCTCCGCAAACTTCAAAAAATGTAAATATTCAGTTAGAAATAAACTCTTATTTGAAAGTAGTGCTGCGAGTATAAAGAGTGGCCTTTCTAACTTTTCCATATCTCACGTCGTTCTTGAGATACTTGGGACTTTAAGATCTACGACGTCAACCTCAACGACGACATCCTTTAAACAAACGAATTCTTTTTGCAAATCAAAGAGAATGAATAATTTTAAACCCAAGAGTAATCTCAACACCGTCCTTGTTCTTTATACGACGTCACTTAGAGCATTTTCACGTCTTCAGGACGACGTCGACGACCAAAAGATGAGAACTGTTGCTTGAGATTGACTTCAATACTGACACTACAATCATTTTAGTAGTATACTGGGGTGTTTTGGAAGTCATTAGACTAGCTTCAAATATAAAATATGATAGTCAGTTAACCGTATCCGCGACTTCTTTAAATTGTAAAACTTATCTTGTGTTTTAACCGCCTTCGTCGTCCTAGCGTCTTAAAGTCCCTATTAAGATTTGTAGCGATTGAGCGATTGATACACCAGACGAAAAGCAAAGTCTTGAAGAGGTTGTTTCAAACATAAACTCTTTATATTTTGGTTGTGATAGGTTGGTGTTCATATTGCAGATGTGTCTCACTTTATTCTTACTGGAACAGCAATAGACCAAGAGGCAGCTAACCGTGGTACTACTGTATATTTGACCGACAACCGTATTGATATGGTTCCTGGATTACTCAGCTCTAATTTATGCTCACTAATGTCTAACGTTGACAGGCAAGTTTGTAGTTAACACGAAAGAAAAAATAGATGCGATGATTACGATAATTAGGATGATTGAAATTATTACGATAATTACAATACTCTCCTTAAAGTGCCTATTGAAACGAAAATTAAGTTTGTCTTATTTGAAAGAACGCGTAAAATGATAGAGTAAGATCTTTTGCAGTTTTTCGTTTCCTTGCTTTGTTCTTGAGCTATTTCAATTTGTTTGATATGCAAATTAAACATTTTGACGAAATATGTGCATAATGAATTATCGAAGAAAGTTATCTATAGTTGCTATTATCAAACCCAATTAATTGGAAGGAAGCATGTGGGTGTGTTTCGCCCAGAACACTAAACATGTAGATTTTCAAGTGATTATATTTGACAATATCAAAGATATATAACTTCGTTCGATAACTCATTATGCACGTGTGACGTCAACATGTTTAATTTGCATATCAAACAAACTGAAATATCTCAAGAACGAAGCAAGGAAACGAAAAACTGCAAAATATGTTACTCTATCATTTTAAGGGTTCTTTGACATAAGATGGACTTAATTTTCGTTTCATAGGCACTTTAATGAAATATAAATAGAGAATAATGCATGCATGGATGTGCGGAATTGGAAATATGAAATTTATTTCGAGTGTTGACCAGGAGCGTTGTGGCTCTGAGATTTTAGGGGTGGCCAAGAGCACAATTTTTCCGACATACATATATATAGAAAAACATCTTCATAAAATATAAGTTAAAAATACGATGAGTATTTTATTTTAAAATCGTATGAGAAGTAATAGATAAGAGTAAACACGAATTTGAGTGTTTCAACAAATAAAAACTGAGGGCGTAGCCCCGAGGTTTTTATCGTTTGTGAGTGTTTGGAGTCCCCTGATGAAACACGATAAACGAGTGTTTGATCTTGCTTCTCAAACGAGTATTCGCATCGCGATTTGCGGTGTTTGATTTCAATATGCAGATTAAGAAATGTGATCCAGTTCTCTGGGAAGTTTCCTACATGTTTTCATTACGTTGTCTGCGATAATTCATGAATTATTAATGAGTCTGAGAAATCTTGGCCAACACTGAAATAAATTTCACATTTCCGTACATCCCTGTATTTTCCTCTACTTAATAATTTTCTGAAACTTTCACTTATGGTCATTATAATTTACAAAGTAGTAAATAGTTCAGGATTGTCTGAGATTATAATAATATCGTCGAAAGCTTAAGAAAAGAGATATAAGACGAGAGATTATGATAAAGTAATTCCTATCACTGCATGGTTGTTGATTATGTTATTATTATTTCTATTGGTAAATATTTTTCTATCTGCTTTTAACTAGCTTTTGCTTTATACATGGGTATAGAAATCTATTTATTTTAGGTATTCTACTAATTTATGTCCTTTCTTGAATAAATACCAAATTGTCCACAAACGGTTTTACTTTTGTTCCTTAGTTTGTTTTTTTACAAGTTTTGTTTCTACAGAACAAAGCTTGAAGATGGACTGTGAAACTGTTTGAAAAATTCTATGATGATATAATATAACTTCAGATAATTCTAAACAACTAATATTTTTTTAAATTCTAATGGAAAATAATAAAGATATTTGTTTTTGAGTTCTGTATAGTGACGTGCACTTAATTTATTCTCTTTATTTTTTTGTATAGGTTGGCGTTTTCTTGCATATGGGAAATGACGCCTCAAGCAGAAATCGTTAATACTAATTTTACCAAGAGTATAATTCGCTCGAAGGTAAGTTAGGTATCGATATGAAATGCACAGAAAATATTCAGAATGTGTGTTAGTGACAGTCAAAAGGTAATACGATATCAGGCATGTACAGTGGGAGTAGCTGATCGCAAATTTTATGGTTTGCTTAAGAAGATTTGGAATTTATTTTTATGAAACATGCTTCACAGTGTATATAACTTGAGCCCACGGTTTAAATATCAATCCCAGTTGTTTACTGCAACCTTTTACCCTTTCGAATGATTATTGTGGGACAGTGAACTCGGGTGGAGAATAATATTAAGGTGTTACTCTGAGTGACGAACCAAACCAGACATGCAAGTAGAGAAAACTCTACTTGGCCCTTTTCTCTACTTGGCCTGGCTGGGATTCGAGCCTGCGACCTTCGGTTTACTAGTCCGATGCCCTACCAACTGAGCTACAGGTCCGAGTTGGGAGCCGAGTACTATCATTCGACCTTCAGCTCCCAACTTGATCTGTAGTTCAGTTGGTAGAGCATCGGACTAGTGAACTGAAGGTCGCAGGTTCGAATCCCAGCTGGGCCAAGTAGTCCCCTACTTGTCCGTTATATGGTTCGTCGCTCGGAGTAAGACCTTAATATTGTTTTACTCTAGCTAACGCCAGACGAGTTTACTCTGGCTAACGCCAGACGATTTCATACTCGTTAATGGGGAAACTCCTGGTACACTGAGAGTTATTTAATATGTATAAAAGAAATATTTTAATTTGCTGACTGTCATGCAACTGATAGTGAAGGTTGGAATGATCGGCCTGTAAATGTTACAAAACCATATTTTTGATTTTGGAATACATATGGCATAAGCCTTTGTATTTTTCATGCATTCGTGTAGTTTTTCAAGACAATGTTTTGAATTTTGTTTTGGTATAGGCTTCACTCACCTACGCTGAAGCTCAGCTTCGGATTGACGACAAAACTCAGGACGATGATATTGTCAAGAGTCTCAGAAATCTTAATGCTTTAGCAAAAATTCTCAAACAAAAAAGAGTAGAAAATGGGTAAGCATCACTTGCTATAGTCATGCAGTGGCAGACCGAGGATCTTAGATGGGGGTGACGTACTTGAATGGGCGCTATCTATAAGGGGTCCGGGGACATTGTCGTCCCCCAGAAAATTCTAGGGTCTTCAAAATGGAATTTCCTGCGTTTTTGAGAGTCAAACAGACATTTCCCCGCGTTGGGGGTGCACTTCGCGTAGTGTGTGTGTGTGGGGGGGGGGGGGGGGGGAGCCACCCGCTTGCAAAAAGGGGATGTTGTCCCCCTTCCTACCTCTTCCGAGATCCGGCAGTGTATACAGTGCTGTATGCGTTAAGCTGTTTCTATGAACTAGAGAAACACGCGTGAATGTTTCTAGCTATTTCTAGTTCTCCCAAATTTTATAATTGTTTCTCTGACTCTGCATGGGAACTTGGAAAATTAAGCACAAACGACATGTTATAGGTTAAAACTGTTTAAACTGACTTTAGCATCACTTCCCAGCTTGATGGTGCTTTTCGTGCAATTTAATTGGCTCCTCAATCTCAAAATTTCCATCAGCCATATTTACCTCCAAGTGGTGTAAAAAAAACCCCAGTAGAAATATGTCCGTATTTCCTAAAGCATTCATATATTCAAAAGACTAAAAGTTGTAAAAATTGTTTTGTCAAGAAACATGGAATACGCCAGGTGGCAGCCCCGTCTTGGAAATATCGAGAAAATAAGAGTGCAAAGCTTGTTATTTTATTTATGCAGTATATGCTAAAGCACTTATTCAGCTCAATGTTGGTGAATGATGTGTATATTTACTTAACTCGCTGTTTTGGGGACCGATATAATTCACCTTGTTGAAAAATCGTTAATTATTCTGTTATATAGAGCCTTAACGTTAGCATCTCCAGAAGTCAGGTTTCACATGGACAGTGAAACACATGATCCAGTTGATTTAGAAACTAAAGAACTGAGGTACAGTGTAGGTTGCATGTGAACACATTTGACAGTTTCTATAATTTACAACAAACCTTCTTACAAAACAGGCTAGGACAAAATCACATGTATGTTCGCCCATAAAACACTCACAAGATTTCTCAAAAAGGCAAAAAAAGGGTGAAAAAAATGAGTTACTTGCCTGATTTAAAAGGCCATTAACCCTTTCACTCCCAACTTTCTGGGAGCTCTCCCACTGACGAGTAAAATCGTCTGGCGTTAGACCAGATAAAGTACGGAAAATTCCGTATTCGGGAGTGAAATATAATGATTGGAAATGTTAATGGTTTTAATTTTTTAATAAATATCACTCTATCGAAATTTAGGAGTCACTGTTTAACTATACCATATATTATTGCACAATATATATAGCACGTATATAAACCTGCATAGACGACTCACGAACGTCAGAAAGTATGTTTGAAGTGCAAACAGCTCGGAGTCTTATAAACCTAACATCGATATCGAGCCTTCGGTAGATCTGCTCCAACAATTAATATAAGCAACACGAAAAAGTTATATTCTTAAAAAGTTTATGGAAAAACAAGGCTTTCGGCAATGAAAATAAATGAGATTGATAAACTAATTGATAAATCAATAAAACTAATGAGATTACAATACAATCTGGTGTATCATTTAGACTCAAAGTGTTTGCACTTTTAAAGTCGGTAACCTTAATCACTGCCCGCCATCTTGGCATAGTTTCATCATGTTTATACCCAGCTGTGACGTCAGTTATTTAGGTAAAGTCTTACAATAAGTTGACGGATGCCATGTTTGTCTTTTGTCCAAATTAGGTTTGCCACAAGAGTTATTTTTTACTCGGATTATCATCGTATAGCAATTTGTTAATTAGAAAGTGGAATATTTCTAATCATGTGATTTTTGTAAAGTGAAATTTTCAAGTTTCGTGGTTTGGAAACAAACCATTCAACTAGCCTGCGAATCTCTCGGGAGGTCCCGATATGAGGCGGCTGTATTTGCAGGCTACCAAACAACATGCTTTCTCTCTCTCTCCAGTAACGAAGATTTGAAAACATTTTTTGTAACAATTGTAAAACCAGTTTCTACGTCAGTCTGAAATAACTTTTAAATTTATTTAATTTTTGCATTATTTTTCAGAGAAACCAATTCTATGGTCGAAGAATTCATGTTGCTTGCTAATATTTCAGTTGCAAAGAAAATTCTTAGTCATTATCCAGAATATGCGGTGTTAAGAAGACATCCTTCTCCTCCACCTTCAAACTATGATCCTCTTGTAAAAGCAGCTAAGTCAAAGGTAAAGTACTAGCTGTCTTCAAGGTATGGAATAATATTGATATAACAACTAGGGTGCTGCGTAGGCCGTGTAGAAATATTGAAAGCTACGTGTATACTTCCCAACTACTGACTATATGCACATTAGTATAAATACACAAGTGATTATAGAAAATCGCACGGGGGCTCATTCGTCGAGCTACTTCGGACTAATTCTCGATAATCACCTGCAGCGTTCATTCAAAATGGCCACAGCGAATTTGTCAATGCGACAGACGAGAAAATTAACAATTTTAAAGAAAATGCTGTTCCTAAAAGGACGAAAATGTGTATTTATACTAAAACAATTATTCGCCTCGGACTCAGTGAATATCGGTGAATAATAACCTCGACTTCGTCTCGGTTATTATACACCGATATTCACCTCGCCTTCTGCGAATAATTGTTAAGTATAGGTGGTCTAACGCTTTGATCAAAGGCACTTCGTCAAAGAGCGCTACGCAAATAAGATAGATTTTATAAAGTCGAATGCGAATAGTGTTGATCTTGTCGAATGTGAATGTCAGGGATGTCGGCACAATTAAAGCGCGTATAACTAAGCGTTCCAACCGAAGCGGTTAGTACGGGTTATTGAACGATGACGTTTGTGCCCCCCGGCTATTTAGCTTCGCTCACGATGTTAAGTCCTTAACCTGAGTCCTTAACCATCATTGATTTTCCATTAAAATCAAATCCCTCATTAGTATGCGATAAATAGTGGATTTACGGGGGGAGGGGTCCTAATCTCCTTTTCGTTTCTTCTCTTCTATTAATTATAAACAACATGTGCAGTCGTTATTGGTCTAAACCTTTAGTGAACGATATACAAAACACCTTTATCTAAGATATGGTTGGTTTTACATTAAATATGAGAGTAAAACTACTGATATATAAATTTTTATATGTTTGTCATTTAGGAGGTGGAAATTAGAGTTGATACCGCCAAGTCATTAGCAGTTTCTTTGGAAAAGGCAACGTTGCCTGATTCTCCATACTTTAACACTCTACTTCGCATTATGGCTACTAGATGTATGTTACAAGCAGTATATTTCTGCTCCGGAATGTTACCGCCCGAGGAATATCTACATTATGGTTTGGCCACGCCAATTTACACGCATTTTACGTCGCCCATTAGGAGGTACGTTTTCAATTTTTAGTTGTGCGTACTTTCATGTTTTAGTTTGATTTATAACAAAATAATTGTCAAGTAATTAGGCTAGCTAAGTTCTACACTTAAGGCTAGGAAATCCGCTGAGGCAGAATTAAGATATACCGAAGATGAATATAAAGTTTAAAAGAATATTCAGGAAAATCGTGAGCATCATCATCATGATCATTATCATAATCATCATCATTTTGAGCTTCGTCGTCTTCTTCATCTTCATCTTCTCCTTCTCCTCCTTCTCCTCTTCCTTCTCCTTCTTCTCCTCCTCCTCCTGATGTTCCTCCTGCACCTGCTCCTGCTCCCCCTCCTCCTCTTGCTCCTCCTCCTGCTCCTCCTCCTCATGCTCTTCCTCCTCCTGATCCTCCTGCTGCTCCTCAGTCCTCCTGCTGCTGCTCCTCAGTCCTCCTGCTGCTGCTCCTCAGTCCTCCTCCTGCTCCTCTCCCTGCTCCTCCTCTTCCTGCTCCTCTTCCTCCTCCTCCTCCTGCTGTTCCTCCTGCTGTTCCTGCTGTTCCTCCTCCTGTTCCACCTCCTGTTCCTCCTCCTCTTCCTCCTGCTCCTCCTCCTCCTGTTCCCACTGTTCCTTCTGCTCTTGTTCCTCCTGCTCCTCCTGTTCCTTCTTCTTCTCCTCCTCCTCCTCCTCTTTCTCCTCCTCTTTCTCCTCCTCCTTCTTCTCCTCCTCCTCCTCTTTCTCCTCCCCCTCCTCCTCCTCCTTCTTCTTCTTCTTCTTCTTCTTCTTCTTCTTCTTCTTCTTCTTCTTCTTCTTCTTCTTCTTCTTCTTCTTCTTCTTCTTCTTCTTCTTCTTCTCCTCCTCCTCCTCCTCCTCTTCCTCCTCCTTGTTGTTGTTGTTGTTGTTGTTGTTGTTGTTGTTGTTGTTGTTGTTGTTGTTGTTGTTGTTGTTGTTGTTGTTGTTGTTGTTGTTGTTGTTGTTGTTGTTGTTGTTTCTTGTATAGTTTACTTACTAGTACGCTCGGGTTCACATAGTCTCATTATTTTATGTAGGTATTCTGACATCTTAGTTCATCGTCTCTTGGCCGTTGCTATTGGAGCTATGCCTTCCTTTCCACAAATGTTCAATAAACAAAATACTCAGGTGAAAATATTTTTAATCTTTAAAAACATTTCAACCCCAAGACAATTCCTTAATAAATCTTTGCGAACATCTTTGAAAATTCTCCTGATCGCAGGTTACTCTTCAAGAACCCCTGAAACACCCCTTAACTAGCGGGCACTCAGAGACTGCATTTTCCTCCGCCAGTGGGTTATTGGAGATGTTTAAAAAGAAAACGAACCATCCCGCTAACCAGGCTAGCTCACGAGACCAAGACACGCATGTATGAATAAAATGCTTGATTGCACTCGTACCAAAATTATGCAAAAATGTTTGCATAAAATAAGGATAATGAGCGCAATCAAGCATTTCTTCTACACGGCGAATCTTGCGGTCAGATTCTTATTAATTTCTCATCCAAATTTTGACTAAATTCAAACAAAATTTAATGGACTGGTCTATGCCTCCATGGGCAACCCTTCTACAAACGCTCATGAAAATCGGTGCAATACGTTTTGAGATATCCTGGCGACAAACAAACAAGCAGACAGACAGACAGACAGACAGACAGACAGACAGACAGACAGACAGACAGACAGACAGACAGACAGACAGACAGACAGACAGACAGACAGACAGACAGACAGACAGACAGACAGACAGACAGACAGACAGACAGACAGACAGACAGACAGACAGACAGACAGGGGTAAAAACATAACCTCCTGGCGGAGGTAATAAAGCCTATTCCTACTGACAAAGTTATTACCCTGACTTTTCTTTTAAGGAAATATGTAACCAATTAAACAAACGACATCATATGGCCCAGCTTGCATCTCGAGCATCTGTTGATCTTCATACCCAGGTTTGTATTTCATTTTCATTTTTTGTATTTCTTATTTGATTGCCAGTGTTGCGTAGTTGCCAAGCTTACTTTAGGTTTATCTCCTGCATTTTCATGTCCCACAACGTCCTGGTGACTAGCGGTCGTACCAATTCTCTGCCTGTTCCAATTTCCAGCTTTTACACAAATTACAGTGTCTGTTTGTATGCAATAATATTGTTTTCATTGCAATATGGTAAAATTTCTTCATGGTAGGTTATCTTTCTTGTCAATGACCTTCATTATTGTCTTGTTTTTGAAGTGCAATCCTCGAAAAATGCTATCGTACAAATCCTTGAGAAAGAATTGAATAATATCTTTATTACTTTGAAATTTCATCTTGTTGAGGGTTTTCTGCTGCGCGAAGTTGACATTTCAAGCCTCAAGTTTTAAAACGTAACTGGGAGATACAAAAAACATGACCTAGAGATAGGACTAGTAACTAATTACCGGAAGTGACGTCTACTCAGGGATACGTGATAAGTTGTCTGCATTTAGTACTTGTATTGCAGTTATTTTACAGTTTGTGCTGCCTGATATTTTTAGCCCTAAATGGTTATTACAGGTAACATGTACTCTAATTTAATTTAACTTTATGTATTTTTCTCACGAATTCGGCATCTGTGGCGAGGGTGCGTTTTGATGAAAGCAGATGAGATGGTTGGGACATGTGCTGCGGAAAGACGATGGTGACTGGGTGAAGAAGAGCATGTCGCTCGAGGTGGAAGGTACAAGAGGACGAGGAAGGCCGAGGATGACATGGAGTCAGGTGGTGGAAAGGGACATGAGAGAGTGTGGGTTGAAAAGGGAGGATGCTTCGGAGAGAGAGAAGTGGAGGAACTGCTGTGGGGAGCCGCCGGCCAACCCCCGGCGTAAAACGGCCGTAATACGATTGTTGTTGTTATGTATTTTTCTCCATTATGTTTGTAGTTAATTTGGGTGCAAATAAATTGCTATTATTGTTGTTGGCCAGATGCCAGGTCTTAACACGCATAATTTTAGCGGCCCCTATATAAAAAGTCAGCAAAGGCGGATAAGCGAGAAAAGATCAGTAAAATAACACGATTAGAGCTAAACCTCCCGAAACTATACAAGAACAACAGACATGAGTTTTGATCCACGGTAAGGCCACTTAAAAAAAAATCCTGGTTTATCATCAGTAGAAGCAAAAAAAGTCTTTTGTTGTTGTTTTTTTAATAAGTGTGTTTATATCACGTAATCACGAAAGTGAAAGTTAGAAAATTTCATTGTTAGCATGCAGGATGTATGAGATTATTGTTATTCTGTTTTTAATTTAATTTAAAAATGGTTGATACTCACAAGTATTTTGTGCGACCTTAACGAAGACAGACATGGTAAACTAGCTAATTTTAATCAAAATAACAATTTTTATTAATAATAAAGGATAAAAAAATATTCATGCGGCAGAAAAAATTGATGCGGGCGCTGATGATAAACTGGGAATTTTTTAAAAGGGCCTGGCTTCGAATGGAGTCCGCTCTGCGCAACACCTTACAACTCTGTAGTTTTGATCAGTTACTTTACAATAGTTATTTTAGTCTAATTATGTTGTCTTTCATAAATTTAAGCCTGGTTTCCATTTGGTTTCGACGTTGTCTTAACGGTTGCGGAAGTGAGACGTTGCAACGCATTATTTTTGTTATGACAAGAGAAACTCGTCACCAAGCCTCGCTTCGCTTCCGCGACTGTTAAGACGCCGTCGTGACCAAACGGAAAAGATGGTTTAGAGAATTTTTATGTCAGTCACAAAATATAATCAGTTAACTTCAAGCAATCAGAAGTGTTATTTTTTCTCATTCTATAGTTATTTTTTAAAGAACGCGTGGTGGATGAAGAAGCTTTTATTCTATTTGTGAGAAAAAACGCGCTTCAAGTGTTGATCCCGAAATATGGTATTGAAGGAAATATA
This sequence comes from Corallium rubrum, assembly GCA_964035015.1. Lineage (NCBI taxonomy): Eukaryota > Metazoa > Cnidaria > Anthozoa > Scleralcyonacea > Coralliidae > Corallium > Corallium rubrum. The sequence goes on from OZ035997.1 coordinate 38,495,994, forward strand.
TTTTTACGCGAAATAACTTCATCCAGTCGGTTTGATGACGAGGTTGGTCGATTAACAATTATTTTAGGCTAAATTGCAGTGTATATACCTAATCATGCGATAATCTTAAAACATCTATTAATTTTTCGTTCTTTAAAAAACCCGACTGCGTAGCCACGTAGCTGCTGAAATCGACTCTTTGTTAGAAGTATATAATATACGAAATCTTATGGATACTATGAGATTATCTTTAGAAACTGTTCAATTCCTCCTCCTTAAAAACTCGACTGCGCGGCTATGTTTCATAAACAAACGTTTTCCAAAAATATCGGCTTATCTGCACTCGCTCTGTTTATTTCCTTATTAAGTATACTTTAGAAAGTCTTGTTACGAAGCGACGAGTTTTCCTAAGGACACACAAGAACGAGTTCTTTTCTCCCATTGTAGTAACCGCTGAATTTTTTCTAAATGCACTAATAACTTGATCGGACTGTGGGCGTGACCGAGTCACAAAAATATTGAGTAGAATCAGTACAGTGGAGTTAATCCCATCCCATGAGAAAAACTAATTGTTAACTTCTTATTAGGGAAAATATCAGACCGAGGTCTTGACAGCACGGACCGAGCTCGTAGAGCGAGGTTCGTACATAAAGACCGAGGTCTGATATGTTCCGTAATGACCAAGCAGTCGGGGTTAATAAGAAGTTTATTATATGGCTTTTTGAAACAACATACCTTACATTAAAAGTAGCGTGCTGCGTAGACAGTGTTGAAACAACAATCGAAATATAGTAAGGTTAGATATACTGCTGAAACCATAGTTAATAGAACATATACATGGTTTGTAAACTCGTCCAAAGTGATTGTTCTATGTTTTTGTTCAAGTTTCTAGAAATTTGTGCAATTTCACGGTATTGTATTTTCTGCATAATGAAGCAGTCATCCAATAGCAACGCTCGGGTTTAATTAGTGAGTTGCTTCATCGTCACGTGTTGTGGTGCTTCATCGTCACGTGTCCATAGAATTTACTTCCATATAAGGAACTCCATTGTCAGTTCAACATGACCATGCTTCATGTTGAAAGACAATAGAGCTCATAAGGGACAGTTAATTATTTATCGGAGGGGGGGGGGGGGGGGTACTTCTTTTGGGGGGACCCTGAAATAATTTATAAGTTCTTAAGGGGGGGGGGGCATGAAGTTTTTGTATTAAACAAGGATAAGAATTGATGATCAACATTTACAAACAAACATTTCTTATTGGGAAAATTATTCAGAAAAGCCTTTAATTGGAATTATTTTGTGTTGTTTTGTAAAATGTAAAATGTAAAATAAAAGTAAAAGTAAACCATAAGGCTCAGGTATTTAGATCCTGGTTGTGACTTCGGCCATCCTTGGTGTATTGTGTTGGTGAATAGTAGTGGATTTTATAATTTGAGGTTTAAGGTGTTAGGGTAATAATTATTATTAAGATTAAGGAGAAGGTTAAGGTTAGGTTTAGGGTTAATGGGGTTGAATTTTGAGGTTTTATAGGTAGGGTGGGTGGGGTTAGTTTTAAGATTAATGTCAGGATTTGAAGGGTTGGGGGTGTGGGGCACTGAATTTATGTCAAATAAAAACAGGGGGGCTACCAAATTTTTTAACTTTGCTTGGGGGGTACCTGAAAAAAAAAGAAGAAAGTTTGGCAATTTCTCACCCATCCCCCCCCCCCCCGATAAATAATGAACGGTCCCTAAACCATGTATATGTTCTATTAACTTTGCCGAAACAGAGAACGTAGGAGTCTTAACATTTCGAGCGAAGGCCCTTGGCGTTTCTCTCTGACGAAGGGCCTTCGCTCGAAACGTTAGACTCTTACGTTCTCTGCTTCGGCAGTATATCTAACCTAGTTACTACATGTCGATTATACCTTACATTACCTATCCACTTAGCTTACGTAAAGCGTGACTTCGAGCATGACATATAGACTTATCGTTTTCAATGTTATTCTTCTTGTTATCACTTTTGACATCCTAAAACTCATTTCCAGATTGCTCATCGTCCAACTCAAACATGATTTAGTCCTTAGGTTACTGAATTCATAATAATTCATCATAATAATTCGTTGTAGCTTTTGTAAACAAAATGGCTGACAAAACCCATAATTGACCTGTCGATCGGTACGTGACGCGTCCCAGCCAATAAGAACACACGATTTCAACGGAAATAACTTGTGCCGCAACCTCGTACCCGGGGCCAATTGTAGGGAGCTGGGCTAAGATGGCGTTAACAACTGCATCGCTTTGTGGGTAATGGGTGCCTGGGTCATCCAGGGGCTTCCACTTCCAAAGCCAGCCCCTAGATACAATACCGCTCTCATGGCTGGCCAATCCCCGCAACCCAGCCATGAGCCCCCACACCATGCCGAAGGGACCTCCGAAAATGACGACAAGACAATTCGGAGATCTGGGGCTCATGGCTGGGGGAAGCCAGAGCCCCCACTGTTTACTCCAGACCCGAGGCACCCGGATAAGCCCCGCTAGTTACCGCCCCGCTAGTTACCGCCACGCTGGTTACTATAAAACCATGGTACACTGCTAGCCAACATAAGGCAAAGAACCAACACCATACCAAAGCAAGTAAAACACTTACCCAGTTATGCCAATATTTTCGAAACACCCAGTATTGTGTGAACCGGAGTCCTGATATATCTCTGATAAGCATCACTAGACCACCTCCCCAACATCTTAATCAAGTGATCCGGAACCCCTTTCTCAGCCGCTGTGGTTACCGCCCCAATACGAAAACTATGACCAGAAAACTGACCAGGGATACCAGCCGCTTGGAGTATTGATTGCATTGAAGTAGATACCGCCTTCCGCGTTAATGGACTGCCATCTCTATGTTTGAAGAGAGGGCCAGCTGAAGGACCCCTCAAGTGTAGATATCTTATGATAGCCTCAACTGGACACATAGAAGAACTGTTCTTACCAATGTAAATGTAGCATCCCTGCCGAAAGGGATCTGTTTTAGAACACCTTATAAAGGCTTTAATACTTTTTGGCTCCACCATCGAGTCTACCTGTAGGTCTTGTGGGATAAGGTGATACTTGGGATCAAAAGGACAGTTGACTGTAAATTCCCCGGCACGCAGAAAACCAAAGAAACCTAAGCAACAAGCTGCCCACAGCATGACCTGGTTATACTCAGACCGATCCAATGAGTTGTGAATAACCTGCATAAGTTCCCCTGTTATCGGACGACGTTTTACCAGATTTGAGCCTTGACAACGTTTAACACCTCGAAGGAGCCGTTGTAGTTGTAGGCAGTCTGCTAATGGATCTGGAAATCCTTCATCAATGTGGAGAGAGCGAATGCCCGATAAGTACACTTTTATTGAGGTATGGTGTAGACTATCAGCTGGATGAGAGCAAAAACGCATTAATGTTTCTTGACTTGCTGGTAAAATGGAACCATTAGGTCTGATACGATTGTCCTGAATACAGAAATCCAAAAAGCGTCGCTGTGCTGAAGAATAAACTCTACGGGTGGAGGGTGCCAAACCCTGGGTCATATAATAACGACATTTTTCTGTTAAGCCTTGGTTAGGTCTTCCAGCAGGGATTGGGGAATTGCTGTTGCCACTGAATCCGCCTGGGGAGCCAGCTGTCGAAAACGCTGAAATTGAAACCGTGAAAGGGAGTCAGCAATAGGATTTAACTTACCCGGAACGTGTGATGCTGTGAATGTAAATGAATGTCGAGCCGCTATGAGTAGGAGGTACCGGAGTAAAGCCATTAACTTTGGGTCTCTAGATGTACCTGACCGCAGTACCTCTACAACTGACGTATTGTCTGACCGAAATTCAACCCGTCTTGACACCCACAAGTGTCCCCAAAGACTCGCCGCTATGACGATCGGGAACAGTTCCTTATATGCAATGGAAGAATTAAGCTGAGACAGTGACCATGAACCTGAGAACCAGTGAGACATCAAAATAGCCCAGAGCACCTGAGGCATCGGATGAAATCTGAAAATCTGGTAATGGAGCCCAACGGGGATAAAGTAGGAAACTCAGTCCATTCCAGGATTTGAAGAACTCTAGCCACCATGCGGGGTCTAAGTGAAACTCCTTGTTGAGGCGGATTGGGTGATCTTCTCGTCGAAAGGCTGTAAGTAAATTTATCATTCGGCGAAGAAAAGTGTACCCTGGTCCCAGAGGTCCTACGCCGCCCGCTCCCCCCCCCCCGAAATGCCGAAAGCGGCGAGAGAACCTCTGGTCGAAGACGCTACTAATCTCACTTTCATGTTGCAGTAATCTAATTAAATTGACGGGGGGGGGGGGTAAAACTTTTTGCACCACTAATAGAAATTTTTATTTATTAAGGACGTTTGAGGCGCAGGCTAGGAGAAATAAACTAAAAGTCTAGAAATTTGGCCGTTTTACCAGTCGAGAGCAGGAAAAAAACCCCAACAGCCTACGAGACAAGTCAAGATAACTTATTAGTTGCGCTGAATGACTCGACCGACCGCTTCAGTGATCAAATTATTTATTCGTTTGATCGTTTCAAAATCACTTGCAAACTACAATAACAGGAAAATATATTCTTATCCAGGGCAGAATTTTTTCCCCATGGCGCTTTAGTTTCTATACCGCTGCTATTCAGAAAAATTGCGAAAACGAAACCGAATTTTATGTGTACAACTACAACGCAAAAATGTCACCCGTTCACAAAGAAATAATATGCATTTTCTAGAGTTGTGTTGGGCTTTGGGGGGTAAAGATAAAACCAGACGTTTTAAACTTTTTCATGTAATGACACGAGAGAAAATACACCGCAGTCAAATTAAACAGGGAAAGTAAAAGAAATTGACACAAATAAAGCGCCACCATTGTTTACGTTGTTTTCTTTTGAATGAGTGCGTGTGAATAATTTGCTTGTGACGTACGCGCCAAATATTCTTTAAATTTTTCTTGCAAGTTTTTTCAAATCAGTGTTAGTTCACATTCTCTTCTTTAGAGTGTTCATAAACAACGGATTTTTATTCTTTAGCGCAAGCATGAGATGACTGGATGAGGTCAAAGTAGGAGTTAAAAAAATAAACAGCTATCAATTCGTGGTTAATACAAATGCATGGCATTCGTAATAAAATTAGCGATAGGATTTATAAATTACAATCACAGAATGGTATAACAAGTTCATTTATGCAACAACTTATACAACTGTATTCAAATTTTAAAAAAAAAAAGTCATACTTGGATGTCATGGCGAACCCACTAGAGAATATTGAAAGAGTTGCTGAACGACGTTCTCAGTATACATAAATTATAGTTCGGCGGCAGATTAATACTCGATCGCACAATCCGTATGGCAACGTAGAAATATTTCTTGAGTAAGAGAAATACACACTGAAATAATATTTATACTTCTCATCACGTACTGCAAACTCGGTGTACCAAGGTACGACCCGGAAATGTGCACCAGCAACGGTATTTGTTAGTTCTTGTTCTTTACGGCTTTATTTTGCAATTTTGCTCTGGAGATTTTAACATAACGATGCTACAAACGCCTTACAAGATGCAGTATATTTCTTCACGCCTCCACCTTTGACTTGCAGTTGTGTAATTATTTTTTTAATCGACACCCCCCTAACATATCTCTTAGCCAATCAGAAAATGGGGTCAAGATCTGACCCTAGCGACTTCATTGGCTCGGTGCGATCAAAGAAACGGCCAATTCGACCAGAGGTTCTCTCGCCGCTTTCGGCATTTCGGGGGGGAGCGGGCGGCGTAGGACCTCTGGGACCAGGGTAAGAAAAGTGCGGCCTTGGGGAATGACTCGGCAAGCATGTTGTAGATAACCAATAAGAGACTCAAGATCTTACCTGATGCAGTAGCGCTTGTGTGACCATGCCATGAGTAAGGACATAATTAAATCAAACTTTTCCTTTGGTAAACGTGCTTGAAGTTTAATCGTGTCTAGTTCGATCCCCAATACTGTAATGCAGGTAGCTGGACCCTCAAACTTATCTGGATGGAGGGGAATACCCCATTCCTTGCAGAAATGAATGCAGGTGTCCAAGTTACGCTGACATGTCAAAGAATTTGGGGGACCCAGCGTGTGGAAGTCATCCAAATAGTGTTCTAAAAACCACACTCCATGGTTTTGGTGTAAACTCCACTCCACAAGATCTGCCATGGAAGTGAAAATGTATAGCGCCGACCGAAGGCCAAACGGGAGGGTCATATCCACGTAGAACTGGCCCCGCCATTTCATGCCTAAGAGGTGACGGTCATCTGGGTGGATTGGGACGACGCGATAAGCATTCTGGATGTCAAATTTGGCTATTAAAGTCCCCCTTCCCAATTCCATGATAGCGTTTATTATATCCTCCACTTGCATGTATTGTACTGAGTATTTGTCCTTTGAAATTCCATCGTTAACACTGTTACCTGTTGGACTGGACAAATCCAAAATTAGGCGCCATTTTCCTTCCTGCTTGCGTTTGGGAATCACTCCAAAACCACTTATATGCAAGTTTGATAAAGGGGGAGAAGAGAATGGTCCAGCAACTCTGCCCTTTTCTACTTCAGTTTGTAAATATTTGTCAATCACTGGTGGGTGGAGGGATGATGACTGTAGGTTCCTAGAAGCTGATTTTAAAGAGGAGGCTGAGGGTTCAAAGCCCACGCGGAAACCCTCCTTGAGGCCATTTAACACATACGCTACTTTATCCTGGTCTGGATGTCTCAATAATTCAAGCTACAGTTTATCTACTTGGATTGGAGACACTTGCCCTACTGGGTTCAAACCTGTAAATGCACCTTTTGAGCTGGCACTAAAATCAAGACCAACTGATGCTGGCAGTCCATGCTGCAAAGTACAGCCTGTGACTGAAGAACAAAAACTATTAACTGGAACACAACAATGTGGTACTAATGTTTGTACGCCACAAAACAAAGGTCTATTTACACTGGAACACATGGTACTACCATGCTCAACGACATCGTTTGTTGTTGAAGGGGGGAGGGGAACGCTCTCGAGGTCTGCGGCTAGCATCACTGCCCCCCCCCGGTATAGGCAGTTGACTGCGGGGTGGTCCCCATTGCAGGATTCACATCTGTGGAGAAATCTACAGCGACCAAATGGCCACCTACATTGGCCATCATTCCATGAATGACAATACTGAGATGACCTGGCATTCTGGCTCTTCGCTGATGGCCCCGAGCTTTCCATTGTGGATTGGCGAGGTGGGGTTGGCATGGGAGTAGTAAGTGAATCTATACCACCAGCTCTGGTGTGAAAATTGTAAAGGTCTAGGTTCATACGAGACCAATCGGTTAAGCCAGTGGCAGCTGCCTCCTTCCGGAATGCCCCATCATAGTGCAGCCAAGCAAGACCGGGAAAACGTTTTGCCATCTGAATGATTAGTAGCTTGTATTGATTCAGGTCTGGCCATCTTGCTGGGTAGGACTGGCACAGTATCAGACAATAGATGGTAAAGGCTTCTACCCAAGACAAAATGTCTGTTATTTCCACTACCCGTTTTTTCGAACTGGAAACCAGCAATTTTCCGTCTAGGAATGCATGGGGTTCGATTTCCTGAGCTTTAATGTTTTCTGCTAATAAATCTGCTAGTTCAATAAACATGCCTGCAGTAATTTTGGTTGCAAGTTTGTGTGGTACTGGTGCATACCCTGGCCCAATCACAAATGCCTTAGCTAAGGCTGGATACTGGATTGCTGTTGGTAAAGCCAAGGTGGATGGCGGACATGTGTTAACACCACCCCCCGTCCAGGAGGGCCCTGCTAGACCCTGTGTGGCTGGGAAACAAACGAAGTAGTGGATGCAGAAACCTGAGGCTGGGCATTACCTAATGTGCAGTAAGTGGAAATAAATGAAGGTACAGTAAGGTTACCTGTAGTTGGATGAGACCCTGGGAGACTGAGAGACGTTGGCCCAGATGGACTCTGTACTTGACCCTCTGAACTTGGATTCCCGCCAATTTGTGCCCTCACTGCAGCGACAATATTTGGCAAGGACTCTTCCAACGCTCGAGAAAGGCTTCAGTTAATCCTGCGTTTTGTTGCGGTAAAGCCCCGGCGGATGTCGACGTCGAAGTTTGACTTGTTTCGGGCTCCGCTATCGATGTCGGCGAGCTTTCCTGCTCCGCTGAAGTAACATTCGACGACGCCATCATAGCCGACAAGCTGTTGTTTGTTGAACGACGAGCCATATTTGCCTGTTGTTAACTCTCGAGAAACGCGCCGCCACACGAAAACAACACCTCGACACTACCAATAATTTTCTGAACCAGACTTAATCGGAAAACAAAAGGAACAAGCAAAAAAGAAGAAAAATGATCCAGTACAACCCCAATTCAACACGCCACGCTAGAGGTAATCCCACAACCTGAGAACACACGTTTGCGCATGCGCTAGAAACCGCTGACGCTAACCGCTCTTTGTTGTTAACTTACTTAAATTGCATTTAACTGCATAATAAAAACAAAATGGCGGGAACAAATGGCCCTGGTGAAAGCTAGCTCAAAATGCGCATTATATTGCGCAGTATATTGCGCATTTTATTAACTAGAACTAAGTCCTTCACACAATAATTATACCTAATTACACCTAATTATTGCATGGTTTAAAATATAATTTCCCGCGCCGTGGGCAAGACCAACCTTTAAAAAATACAAAATCAAACCATCCAATTTATGCAATAAGCTCTTGAGCAATCAGAGGCTGAGATAGCCTAGCCTCCACCAAGGCCATTTGTTCCCGCCATCTTGACCCAGTTTCCTACAAATGACCCTGGGTACGAGGTTGCTTGTGCCGAATAATAATAATAATACTGCCATATGAATTTTGTTTGGTCACTTTTTTGGACATGAATTCATGACATAAATCGTAGGCTAATACTCTAATTATATGTAGGTCAATGGATTATTCTCACTTCCCTCACTGTTCGCCATTGCTTACAATTACGTCTAAAATTTCAGTGCTCCTGATTTATCGCCGTTTGTTTTTCTTTGTTATTAAAACTATGGCTAATGATTTTCTATTATTTTAGGAATCATCATTAACAGTCGGTGATGTGACCTTTAGAGTATTTTCAAAGGTTTTGGTACGAATAAAAGTAGAAACATCGTCTTCGAGAAATCGCTTTGTAAACATAAACCTTGTTTATCCCACGGTAAGTTATAAGAGGGTACAGGACTACTCATTCTTGCCGTAATACAGGACTACCAATGCTACAGGACAACTCATTCTTGCCGTTATCTTACCTGTGTGAAGATAAAGAATTACAAACTTTCCGTGTTCATATAAGTTGTAGAGGCTGGTCTAACCTTATCAGTTATATGGCAAAGCAATTCAGGCTTGTGTATTTAACAATTCTTCTCGTCATTGTCGGTGAATAGTGTAGCTGTATATATATATATATATATATATATATATATATATATATATATATATATATATATATATATATATAAATTTTTAAATAAATATCTTAAAACTGAAACATCGCTACTCCGAGTTTCACGCCTCGTTTGTCGAGACGATCTTCAGGCGATTGAGTGAGGTAACACAAATTCAGTGTTACCTCACTCAATCGCCTGAAGATCGTCTCGACAAACGAGGCGTGAAACTCGGAGTAGCGATGTTTTAGTTTTAAGATATTTATTTAAAAATTTATATTGCTCTGCTGAATATTCACAGTATTGAGCACTCTTTTATCTACTACAAACAACGAAATATATATATATATATATATATATATATATATATATATATATATATATATATATATATATATATATATATATATATATATATATATATATTTATATTTATAAAACCACCATCTACCACATAAATGAAATGAGCTTTACACTCCTATTTTTCTCGATATTTTCATGCAAGGCATGGCAGTATAGTATATTCGGGAGATAATCAGATTGCGTAAATTTAGAGCATTATTCACCTGTGAGGTATATATAAACTTATATGCAAAATATAGATCTAAAATATTGTAAATATTTGTTATTTTCCGGTAAATGACTCGACTTCTGGTTGTGTGGACGAAACGACACGACCCAAATCTGCGTGGAAGAAACGACTCGACCCGAATCTACATGGACAAAATGACTAGACCAGAGAGTCTTCTTTTAAAGTGAAAGAAGATTGTTTCCTCGTGTTGTAGTGACCTATAGCTGGGTTATTGTGTGGTTTATATAGAGCTTTTGAAATTGAATAGGAGATTACATGATGAGGTAGAAGGTAGTGATTGCTAAAAATGAGGAAAACCTCTGAAATGGTAGAAATTGCATTTAAAAAAACAAACATAAAAAAAACTACTTGACTATTCTATAAAAGAAGTACATACTTTTACTACATTACACAATTGCCAATATTTAATTACATTCTCTTCAGGTGCCAGGATTGAGCGTCGAACCATTAGAAAACGATGCGGCAAGTGAGACCATTGAACCCGACCTAAAAAAACTACGAACTACTTAATTATTGTAAGGGTTAAAGGACATTGGCAATAAAAATTAAGTTTTTTAATTTGAAAGAACGAGTGAAAAATCTTTTACAACTTTTTCGTGTCTTTCTTCGTTTGCAAGATATTTCAATTTGTTTAATATGTAAATGAGATGGGCTCTGACATCATGAGCAAGGTACAGTATTTTTACGCAAAGCAACAATTATGAAATGTTCAGTGTCACAAGGCGTTTTTATGTGCACAGTTTCAAGTGATTTCGTTGAACAAATTTAGAGATATAACTGATTTTGGTACGTGTGAAAATACTGTACCCTGCTCCTGACGTCAGCGACCATCTCATTTACATGTTAAACAAATTGAAATATTTTGAAAACGAAGAAAGATACGAAAAAATTGTAAAAATCTTCTGTTACAATTTTACGAGTTACAAACTTAATTTTTATTGCCAGTGTCTTTAATTATATCTTATGTAAAATTATTTTAGAACTTTTAAAAGTAAAATGCTAATTCTAGTGTTTGCTTCAGTTCTGTCACTTTAAGCAGGTATATAGTGAACTGCCATAATTTTACGCAAATGCATATATATATATCTGAACACATTGACGGCTTTGCTGCATTAACTACGAATTTTCATTGTCTTGTTTTGGCTCATAGTCTTAAAATGAAGAGAAACATCCCTAGGACATCTCCGATCGTTTAGTTGAATTCTAAAAACTGCACTGGCATTGTAAAATTTTACTGAAAGCTTATGAAAAATGTCCTGAATACAATTAGAAGATTATACTGTTACTATATAGGGGTGAGACGAAGGTTAAATATTTTAAGATTAAAACCTTCGAACTTCCGTTACTTTGCGAAGTATTAGTCCTTTTAGTATTAGTCGAAGTATTAGGGACTTTTCTAATATTAATGTCCCCGAATTAAATGAAGAACTCACAAATCTAAATTGGGATGAGTGTGTTTTGAACACCACTTACGTGGACGAAGTGTATGAGAGTTGGTTTTATCGCTTTCAGCACATCATCAAGACACATATTCCCAATAAAATAGTTGTCATTCGGCCAAAAGATAAACCTTGGATGAATTCCACCATTCGGAAAGCAATCCGTAAAAGAAATAGGCTTTTGAAAATTCATTGTAAACGTAAAACGCCTACATCATGGCTGCGTTATAAAAGTCAAAGAAACTATATACTACATCCGTAATTCGCGATGCCAAAAGAGCGTACTACAATAAGTTAAATATTCAGTTAACAAATCCTCGGTTAAGTAAAAAGAAATGGTGGAGTTATACCAGGTCACTCTTTAATAAAAACCATGAATCATCCATTCCTGTCATTCTAGAGGGTACTGAACTTGTTTCCGATCCTAAGAAAAAAGCTGAAATATTTAACGAATATTTCGCTAGTCAAGCTATGGTTGATGATACAAACGTATCACTGCCAGAAGTGGTTGATTCCCGAGTGAGAGATCAATTTTCGATGGTTGAAACAACTAAACAAGAAGTTTTATATTTGATGAAAAATGTTGATATATCTAAAGCATGTGGCCACGATGCCATTGGAAATAAAATAATTAAGGATTGTTCCTTTGGTCTTGCCGAGTCATTTACACGGCTGATCAATTTAAGTTTTGCTCGAGGAGAATTTCCTTTAGAGTGGAAAAAAGCGAATGTTATTCCTCTATATAAAAAAGATAATTGCCAAATTAAGATTAACTATCGACCTATTTCGCTTCTTTCCTCTCTCTCAAAGATACCTGAGAAAGTTGTTTTCTCAAGACTTTATGAGTTTCTTCAAGAAATAGGTTTTCTTTACCGTTATCAGTCTGGTTTTAGACCAGGTGATAGTACGGTATACCAACTTACTCTTGTTGTTCATAAGATTTATGAAGCTCTAGAAACAGGGAAAGATGTACGCATGGTTTTTCTTGATTTAAGTAAAGCGTTTGATAGAGTGTGGCATAAGGGACTGCTTTTTAAGTTAGAAAAGCTTGGAGTTAGGGACCCTATGTTAAGCTGGTTTAGGAGTTATTTATCAAATAGAAAACAAAGAGTAGTCATTGATGGACAGTGCTCGAGTTGGGTGAACATTGAAGCTGGGGTACCTCAGGGTTCTGTGCTCGGGCCATTACTTTTCTTAATATATATAAACGATATAAACACAAATATTTTATCTGAGAGCTTTTTATATGCGGATGATACATCATTACTTGATATAATAGATGATCCACTCTATTCTTCTACGAAATTAAATAATGATCTGCATAATATCAACCAATGGTGTAGTCAATGGCTAATGACCATGAATCCTACTAAATGTAGAAGCATTACTTTTTCTTCTAAAATAGATCGATTGGTTCATCCGGTATTATATTTAAATGGTGAAGGGATAAGAGAAGTTGAATCACATACACATTTGGGGTTAAAACTTTATTCTAAATTTTCTTGGAAAAATCATATATTTAATATGTACGCAAATGTCAGTAAAGCGTTAAATGTATTAAAGACTTTAAAGTATAAACTTAATAGAGCTTCGCTTAATAGTCTTTATAAAAGTCATGTTAGACCATTGATGGAATATGCTGATGTCATATGGGATGGATGTAGTGAAGGTGAAGCTAATATCTTGGAAACTGTTCAATATGAAGCAGCTCGTGTAGTTACTGGTGCCATGAAAGGTACCAATAAGAGGAGACTATTGAATGAGTTATGCTGGGAAGACATGAAAACTCGACGTCTTGCCCATAAATTAATTTTATTTTATAAAATAACCAACTCCTTGACGCCATCTTACCTGTATGACATAATGCCTCTACAAGTAAATCAAAGAATTCGAAGTGCTTATACACTTCGATCTAGTGATAACTATTCTCTTATCCCTGCACGAACAGAGCGTTTTAAAAAATCCTTTTTTCCATCTACGGTAGCAGAATGGAATGTTTTAGACACTGATCTGCGTAATACTCAATCTTTTTTTGCATTTAAAGCTGGAATACGCACATTATGTTGTGGTGATAAGTATAATAAAATTTATGATATTTCATTGAGCCGTTTTGGCTCTATATTACATACACGATTGCGCTTGGGTCAGTGTCAATTAAACTCCTATTTGTACAGAATTAATTGTAAACCATCTCCTTTCTGCGACTGTACACAGAATATTATAGAGTCTATTACACACTACTTTCTATACTGTAGCCAATTTGCCGGTCAACGTGGTTTGTTAATTGCCTCTGCTTCTCGGTTATTTGGTGCTAACTGGTATAATTTTTCTGATTCACAAAAGATTCAAATATTCTTGCACGGTTCAGAATTACTCGATCAAGATGATAGTCAAACATTGATGTTTGATGTTCAGTCATATATAATTAATACCAAGCGATTTTGTTAAACTAAAAAATTAATTATATAAGTGTGATTACTGATTTGCAAGAATATTTGATTCATATTTGATTCTATTATTCTAATTTAATTGTTGTGTGTAAATATGCACTTTCTCATACTTTATTTATGATAATATTGGAACATGATCTCCCTCGATGAGCTTTTAGCTCTTGGAGAAAATGTTTTTATTTTGAAATATGTTTAAATAAAAAAAAAGTATTAGTCCCGTCCCACCTTGTGGCAATTGGCTGTATTTACACTTAATCCTAGCCTTGCAAGCTGCGAGTACTTCCATCCAATTGCGGTGCCCTGTGGCTCGTTAGGTAGCTGTATATATTCTGGCGGAGCATGCTCCTAGACCATGCTACACTTGCTCCAACCATAGTTAATAGAACATGTACTCTATTGTCCTTCAACATGAAGCATGTTCATGTTGAACTAACAATGGAGTTGCTTATATGGAAGTAAGTTATATGGACACGTGACGATGAAGCAACTCACTAATTAAACCCAAGCGTTGCTATTGGATGACTGCTTCAATATACAGAAAATACAATACCGTGAAATTGCACAAATGTCCATAAACTTGAACAAAAACATAGAACAATCACTTTGGACGAGTTTCCAGACCAATATATATATATGTTCTATTAACTATGCTCCAACTTGAGGTCGCGGCAAAAAGTTTTCACAACAGCTTTCATTGCTGTACGATTCATGATTATTTGCCACCCTCAACCTAAATTGTAGCTCATTGTTAACCGCTTTCATGTTCGCCACGTCTCCAGACAATATAATTCTAGGGACTAATCTTGGCCAGCAAAAGTCTTCGGCTTGATCGTGGGTAGGCTAAGTGGGTCTAAGGTAGGCTAAGTGGTTCTATAAGTAGGCTAAGTGGTTCTATAAGTAGGCTAAGTGGTTCTATAAGGTAGGCTAAGTGGTTCTATAAGTAGGCTAAGTGGTTCTAAGGTAGGCGAAGTGGTTCTAAAGTAGGCTAAGTGGTTCTAAGGTAGGCTAAGTGGGTCTAAGGTACAATCTTGGACAAAACCTGTTGTTACACTGCCCTCAAAAATCATCCTCACTTGAATTAGATATTAGATATTTTTACACTTTAGCAAGAAAAATCCCCCCCTGTGCAATGTGTTCCTAATTGCAAGAAACCACTTTTGGTTCAATTTTTTTCTGTGTAAAAATCAACAAAGGTAGGCTAAGGCTATGTGCACACGGTAACGTTTCCGAGCGTTTTCGTATTGTTTTAAATAATGAGCTGATTGTTCTCGATTCCCTTGAGAACAGTAAACAATACGAAAACGCTTGGAAACGTTAGGTCTAAAGAGAGCTAAGTCGGTCTAACGGGGACTGGGTTTAAGTTATAAGATGAAGTACCTACCCAAAATTCCCTGCTTACTTGTTGAACCCCGTGAAGTTAGCTAACAATTCGCCAGCTGCCAATTCGCTGCCAATTAAGATGGCTGCCGCCAATTCGGCAAACCCAGGCAAAGGCTGGTCATTTGACACCAATATTTTGGAATATTTTGATGAGTGACTCACACTGTACCGGGGAACGCGGTACAGTCACTGATAAACAAGTATAGTTGGCTTGTTATTCAGCGAACTATTTAAGCAATCAAGAATAGCAAAAGCCGTACAAATAACAAGACATTCTCAACAAATTTATAAAATCGGTTAATGACCATCTTTAGTAATGAGCGTCTACACTACAACATATTTGCTTTATTATGCAAGCAAGAAGTGTTTAATATTTCGGTTTCTAGACTT
Source organism: Corallium rubrum (assembly GCA_964035015.1). Classification (NCBI taxonomy): domain Eukaryota; kingdom Metazoa; phylum Cnidaria; class Anthozoa; order Scleralcyonacea; family Coralliidae; genus Corallium; species Corallium rubrum. The sequence continues at coordinate 38,511,628 of OZ035997.1, forward strand.
TCCGAATCTAATTTAAAAAGTTTAGAAATATACAAAGCCAAAGTCTTCAGTGCTAATCTATAATGTTCGTCAATCGTAGTATTGTTGATCGAATATTTGTATTAAAGTACAACTTCAAAGTCAACGAGGACAGCAGATTCGAATATGCCGTATGAGTATATTAAATCGACAGATACAACAATTAAATTTCCACAAATCCCAAACGTGTGGACAAGAAATATAAATGTGCTATACTGGACGGTAAATAAACTTCCAACAATGAATCAATGTAAACCCCGCGGGGTGGGGGTGCGCGGCAAAGGGTGGATTTGATAAAAAATTGAAAACTTGAGTAAAATGCCCCAGGGTGGGGGTTTGTATATCAATCAAATGTTTCCAAAAGAACGCACCTGGGGACATCAAACAAGAGATTGTAACATTTTAATGACCAAATGTGAACAAATTTAAAGCTAATGCTTGTACAAAAGCTTGCCCAAAACCAAAGCGCAGCAACATGTTCAAAGTAATTATATGAATAAACTCAATATTAACATTTAAACTGCCGTGCTGACTATTCTTTCTTAATAATGATTTAAAAGTACATTAGCAAAGTATCCTAATAGTACTTGCACTCATACGTTCAAATGAGCGTTGATTAGCTCGTGGATTATTAATGATGAGAAACACAACTAGTCTAGTCATCTACATTAAGTATTTCTGTGCATGATCGCCTTTAATTGATTATTCAATCAGCAATTGAAACATTTTCCTTTGCAAAGGCTGAACATTTCTGACCACCTGGATAGTTGGAAGCAAAGAGGTAACTGACCACAAGAAGATCCGGTCTCCAGGTCTTTTGCAATCAATACTGTGCATGGTCAAATGTCTCGACCCGCGGGGAGCAATTTATGGTCAAATGCGCGACTGCGGGGATGTATTTTGCTGTCAACTCCCCCCTTTGCCCACACCCCCACCCCGCGGGGTTTACATTGATAGGTGCATAAGTGTATGTAGCTGTACCTGTATTAAACCGCAGTACGGCAGTAGTAAGTACTTCTATTGAAAGCGGGTTTCTGTTTACAGTTTATGATCGTTCTTCACCTTCGGCTTCATTTCTGGCGATTGACGGCAACAAATAAGAATTATCCAGCAAATGTCGTAAATTTTGAAATATATCTAATTTTATTTACCGCTCGAACTAACGTTACAGGAATTGCAATCTACAGTTCTACATTTATGAGAACCGAATCAACCGCTCCCCCCAGGACGGGCGAAGCTCAAATTATCCACGTGACCAAATACTCCAAGAATCTTGGAGTATTTTGGAATCACGTGATCAGCCTTTGCCAGGGCACAGAATAAGGATCAACCAGAAGTCCAACTCGGGAAATGTCGGCCTCGCGATCCCGGCGCCATTTTGGACAGGACGCTACAGGGCGGTGAAACGCCAGCGCGCGCGCTGATCGATGTGTGATGCACAAAAGGACTGGCACGAGCGTGCGTTGGATGAAAATTCGAGTCGAAGCGTGGATTTGTGAACCGTTTGTTATTGCTGTTTAATCTTTGAACTATGTAATTTTAGTAGAATTTGTTAACAGGTACATATGAAGTACTATTTCGTTTAACGTATGAAGGCTTTTTTTGCTTAAAAAGTTCCTTTATAAACATGTGATTATGGATAACGACTAGAGCATTTGATGACTTCCATGGAGGAACAATTTCACCACCAGATCATAGCATGTTAAAGTGCCACTAACCCCCAAAAAATTTTTTTCGCAAATCTGAAAGCCCTCATTGAGTGGATTAGTCCAGTGAATAAATTATTGGTCTTGGACATTTCTTTGGTCTTCTGTAGACCACCAAAGTTGCATAAATTGGCATATGCATGTCCCATGGCGGAGAAGGAAAGGGAATGGGTATATTCCTGGTGTGACGTCAGACAAGTCAAACAAGGAACACCTTTGAGCTCTGTCCGCTGAATGCATAAAATGTTTACATTGAGCTAGTTGGGAAAATGAATTTTCAACCCCAAAAAATTCTATGTATTCACCAGACAGAGCACAAAGGAGTTCCTTGTTTGACTTGCCTGACGTCACACCAGGAATATACCCATTCCCTTTCCTGCTCCGCCATGGGACATGCAGATGCAACTTTGGTCGTCTACAGAAGATCAACGAAACGTCCAATACCAATAATTTATTAACTGGCCTAATCCACTCAATAAGGGCTCTTAGATTTGCGAGAAAAATTTTTTGGGTTAGTGGCACTTTAACTGCTTAAATGATTAACTCTTAAAATTTACATAAGAATCGGAGTTGATGGATTTTAGATAGAGTCATAGAAATGTATGCATATATTTAGCTTAATTCTTGCCTATTTAATCGCCAAGTAGTAGGAAGAAAAGCAAATACAACTTATGATTTCAGTCTGTTTCTATATATAAGCGCCCTGATTTTGAAAGTAAGTGCCTACGGGAAATTAGCCCTCCCGTCCTTGCGACCCTCGGGCTCCTGTATTCAAATAATATTTAGTTAAGTAAACAAGTAATTTACTTTAATAGAAAACGATTCTTTGGAGATAGAATTCTTTGACCACGAGGTTATTAAAACTTCAGTGAGCGGATACTACGGGTAAAAGTCCGGGTTTTACAATTCTCGATTTTGCCGACACACTTGTTTATAGAAAAAGATTGCTAACAATTTCGGAACTATACGCATTGTTGAAATACATCGGGTAGCAGCTGGCGAATTGGCAGCTAACTTCACGGGGTTCTACTGTTGTACTTGAAACATTGAAACAGAAAGTAACTTTCGAACGCGCCAGCTTGAGACTCTTTCGTTTTCGCGAGGATGGCGTCTGGAAAATTCATCTTTGTCCTATTCGTTTTATTTGTGTCAGCAGTTTATCGAGAAGGCAACGCGTCATGTATATTTAACAGTGATTGTACAGACTACGATTCATACTGCTGCTACGGAACATGCCAATTCTCGAACTGCATTGGTGATTCGTGTTTGTCTGATAGTGATTGTGGTGGAGACGACGAGTATTGCTGTAACAGTGTTTGTGAAATAGGAGTGTGTTCCTTGTCTGGTTGGTTAATTTCTGTTATCGTGCTTAGCGTTCTCGGGGTTATTGGGGCAATTATTGGTGTAGTCCTGTGCTTCTTCTGCTCTTATCGTCGACATTCGCCTGGCTTGATCGTCGCCAGACCGACTACTTGTGCTCCAGTTACAACAACAGCTGTTGTTTCTTCTGGTTCAACTGTTGTCCAGGGCCAGGCCTACCCCATTGTTCAGCCAGGAGCACCATGTTATGGTCAGCCGCCGCCCGCCTACTATCCACATCCTCATAACTAAACAGGTTAGTAGTCCTAGTACGAATTTTTAGGAAAATTTTCAAACTTTTCTAAGAAAAGATGGAACTCTCATTGGAATTAGAATGACGTCATTTACATCATTGTAAGCTTGTCTCCTTGCCTGGTTTTCATATGTCGCCGATCGTCGGCGATTTGTGATTTAGATGCTTTATTAAACTGGCCATTTGATCTTTTTCAGCTTTGTCGAAAGTTTCCAAAATACTTATAGCTTTTGAAGTGTGACAAATTCTGAACGCTTGTGCTCATCCTTGGCCTCAACATGAGCGCTTTCGTTCAAATGTCTTACCATGCTTTAATATTTTCAGTCATGCTGCCTTGTTCGGTATAGAAAACAATTATTATTATCAGGGCATCAATTGATTTCCACACAAACGAACAAACTTGCAGGCAGAATATACAGCTGCCTAAGAGCCAACTGCTTCATGCAGCTAATAACTCACCAGGGTGCAAATACCTACCACTACTAAAACGCCTATTTGTCTTCTGTTTTAGGCGATTTAAAGACAAAGGATCTTTGTGTTACTAAAAAATAACATTGTTTGTTTTACGAAGAGCTATATCTATCGTAGTTGATAATTATGATCCTTTTTTATTGTTGATTTGAAATATGTAAATTAAACCTTAAAATTTAATAAAATGACTTTCATTGTCAGGTGACATACCTGACACAATAAAAGCAGCACCTGTCCTTTCCTCTTTTGCCTTTGCATTTTGGTTGTTCTCTCGATGACTGTTTCGATTTTTGAAAAGTGTTATTGTTGATTGCATATTACTTGTCCACTGTGTATTGCGAAGTTGGAACTTGGGAACTATGTAAACAAGGTTGCCAAATTATCCAATCAAAATGAGTTTTGATTCACAGCTCGTAATTTGATTGGATAATTGGGCAACCTTGTTTTTTTGTTTGTTTTTTTTTTTAATTTTAATCAGTTTCTAAATTAGCATATTACAGAAATAATTATTTAATATTTATTTACAATAATAATGCAATTTATGGTCAGTTTAAAACAGAAATCATGTTTCCATAACATAAACTGCCAATTACAATACAATAAATCACAATATTACTGACAGACGATACAAATACTAATGCTTTTTAAAAACAAACAGAAAGTTTCGAAAATAATTATTCGAAAAGAGAGATATTAGACAAAAATTTATCGAAGTAGAAATTAATAAGCTTTCTCCTAAATCCAAGAAGTGATTCAGACTCTCTAATATGTAAAGATAAAATATTCCATAAACGACACACGCGGACAAAATAAGAATTCTTAAATGCTTCAGTTCTACTAAAGGGGATCTTTAAAGTAAGATAATCAATATTTCTAAGAGGCTTATCACATGAACGAAAGGTCACATAGTTAGAAATGTCAACATGACATAAACCCCTTAGACATTTGAACAAAAAGATGATATCACAAATTTCTCTGCGATAGGTCAACGGAAGCAAGTGCAAGTGATTAAGACGTTCGGGATATGATAGTTCCCTTCCAACAATAAACCTGGTGGCCCTTCGCTGAATACGTTCAAGTGCTATTATGTTTCTCTTAGTATGAGGTGACCATACCACACTGGCATATTCCAGTCGAGACCTAACCCAAGTAATATATAGCAACTTCTTAATACTCGAGTCACTGATGTCCTTACAAGAGCGATATAAAACATTCAACATCTTTTGCGCCTTAGCTGTGGTATAATCAACATGATTATTCCAGCTTAAATTGTGGGTTATAAGAACTCCAAGGTCCTTTTCAACCTCCACACGTTCTAACTTCATATTCCCTAAATAGTAATCTCTTTCAAAAATTGACTTAATACGAGCGATACGCAGTACCTTACACTTCTTAACATTAAATTCCATACCCCAGGTAGATGCCCATTTGCACAAATTAGTGAGGTCATTCTGTAATTTGATTCCATCATCCTGACCAAGAATTAAGCGGAAACATTTGGAATCATCCGCAAAAAGCGGCAAGGATGTGCCCTGAGATATTGAACTAGGCATATCATTTATGAATATCAAGAACAACAGGGGTCCTAATATGGACCCCTGAGGAACTCCAGACATTACAGGTAAGAAAGTGGACTTCTCGCCGTTAATTATAACTCTGTGCCTTCTACCAGTCAGGTAGGACCGGAACCATGACAGTAGCGAGCCCTTAATGCCAAGGCATTCAAGCTTGATCAGTAATCTTTCGTGAGGAACCCTGTCAAAGGCCTTTGAGAAATCAAGGTAGATAACATCGACCTGTTGCTTATTTTCGAGAGCCAAAGAGAAATGATGAACTACCTGAGTCAGCTGGGTAACAGTAGATTTACCAGGCAAAAAGCCATGCTGCCACTCAGTGAGATGTGGGGAGACAAAGTCATACGTGTGATGGAAAACTTGCTTCTCAAGTAATTTCGACAAAACATCCAAAAGAGATATTCCTCTATAATTGAGCACTTGTGACTTAGCCTCACTTTTGTAAATAGGAACTAAGTTTACATCCTTCCATTTCTCAGGAAATTGCCCCAGATGTAATGACATATTAAACAGTTCGCACAAAGATGGTGCGATTTCGTCAGCACAGGCACGTAATAATTTTAGAGATATACCCAAAGAAGCTTTAGTAACATCAAGTGATTTGAGTTCATTAAGCACACTCTCATTGCTAACAACAAAACCCATAAGCTCAGAATCAACACCATAATTAGGAATCTGCAGAGAATCAATATCTGACATGTCTGGTGGAACAAAAACAGAGTGAAAGTAGGCATTAAATAAATTCGCCTGATCTAATGGCTTAGATGCATGTACTGAACCGTATTCGACAACTCCGGGGATACTATTTGAATTAGTAATGCACTTGTAGTATTTCCAAAATTTACGCGGATTAACCTTAAGAGAATCACCAAGATCGTTTAAGTGACTACGCTTCTTGAACTTAATAAGTTTCTTGACTTGATGTCTAATATTGCGAAACTTAGCCCATTGATAAATAGAGTCGTTCTTCTTCGCTTTGCGTCTAATTCTGTTTTTCTTCTTCAACAATTTCATTACTTCACCGTCGATCCACGGCGGTCTATTTGCATCTTTTATAATTATCTTGGGAACAAATTCGTCAATGCATGTTAACAATAGATCTTCCCGACAAGCAAGGCTGCTGTCAATATCACCTTCCACATTAGCTGTGTCCCATGGGAGTGATCTCAATGTTGACTTTAAACCGCATAAATCAGCTTGTTTAATATTATAAACAGTACGCCGATGTTTTTTTAATCGATTTGTTTTGATAAGTAAAGTAAAGGCAACCACATAGTGGTCTGAGAGTATAAGGTCAGCGTTTACATTGACATCAGATATTTCATCAGGATAATTACTTAGGATTAAATCCAAGATAGCCTGGTTGCCGTTGGAAACTCTGGTAGGATCCGTGACTACTTGAGTGAGATAATTAGTGTTAACTAAGTCACAGAATTCGGTTCCGAAAGCAGAATTTTCAGTATCAGTTACAACATCCCAATCAATGTGTGGCATATTGAAGTCACCAAGTATACACAGCCTATTGGACTCACCATGCAAGTTATTCAGCATTGTTCCAAAATAATCAATGAATAAAGTACAATCCGGTGGACGATAGCAAACACAAAGGGTAACTTTCACGCTGTTAGAAGGATAAATTTCACAAACCAGTATTTCAGAGTTCGGGGGTTCAAGATCTGGTCTTCTGAATGCTAAGATGTCAGCCTTGATTGCTAGTAAGACTCCACCACCTCTCCGGTTTCCCTCTCTATCCCTTCTAAAGATATTGTAGTTGTCAGTAGGAAGGATTTCATTATCAAAGTAATCGGACCTTAACCACGTCTCAGTCACAGCAACCACATCCAAATTATTCCCATAAACCAGGCCTTGAAATTCAATAAGTTTATTACATAAGGAGCGGCTATTGAGAAGAGCACAGTGAAGACCATTACTGCTCTTGGAGGCCAAGGCATCCAATGCCCCTAAACAGGCAACAGGTGTAGACGGTGTAGATTCATCGATATTTCCAGCAATTGTAAAATTAGAATTAGACACAGGACTACTGTTTGTTAACTCCGCAGATGGTAAAATACAATCATTACAAATCCACTGAGATGTAGACGAATTTGCGAGACCGTTGTATTCAGCCGACGACTTGCCAATGCACCTTGCATGAAACCAAGTGATACACCGGTGGCATTGAATAGCCCGCCGACGACAGCTCTTGGAACATAAACCACACAAGTCTGTTGTTGGGCCGGGATTTCGTTCTAAATCCCCAGCCATATACAGCAGGCACAGAGAAAATCCCGTTTGTTTAAACAGTCGAAGGCCAGTAGAAACGGCCAGCTTCAAAGACAACGAATTCAGATTGCGACATCGAGCAGACATTCGAAGTGGTCGATTAAAGTTGATATGTGGCGTAGATAGAATAATTCCTTGAAGCAACTTGTTCGCAGGGGAGTTATAAACAGCTTGGCATTGTTTCAGGTTGCCAAAAAGTAGATATAAGTAAAGGACAGCAATCATCTGCCGGAGCCCTAACTTAACACAACCATCCGCCATGTTTATACGTAGTTCCCAAGTTCTGAATGAACTTCAGAACTTCCCAACAAACGTCCCAACACACGGCAGTAAACTAATATGAAATCAACAATAATTATAATAATTTTATTGGGCATTGTGGTGTAATGTATTATAATAAATTTGTACATTATTAGTGCTCAGCTTGAGTTGGTAAAGTTTTTATTTTGTGTGTTTCTTGCTGTACAAGCTGTTGTACTAGTCAATTTGTTGTTCTCCGAGTTTACTTTCCCAGGTGTATAAATATCAAAAACAACCTCGGTCTACCATCTGACTTCAGTGGCTCAATGGTGAGAACATCCAGCTAGAGTGCAGAGTTTTTCTCCGAGTTTATTTACGACAGCTTGAGCTTGTACAGAAAAAAACAACATGAAAAGAGAAAATAATAAATTATTGAGTTTGAGAAGTATATATCACAGTGCTCTGTATTTACACTATATAGAAGAAAGTTATTTATTACATAGATGTAATATAACGGCGTTTCTGATTGGCTACCCTGCGTGCTCCATAACTCGATGGAGTAATTTCAAACGTAATGAGAACCTCGTTTTTTAATTAGCGAAATACTAATATTGTTTGCCGTTGTTTGATGTCTGATTCCCTGTTATAAAAGAAATGGTTCATGGTTTGGCGTGCTCCATTGAATTATGGATGCACTTGGGAAGTTGGAGAGCACTCAAAAATCTAGACCGCTACGCCTCGACCAACTCTTACGCTTTTTTCGTGCTCTCCGAACTTCCCGCGTGCAGCCATAACTCGATGGAGCACACCAAAGCATGAACCATTTCTTAAATATTGTTGTGAAATGCTTTATCTATTACTTCTCAAACTCATTAATTCATGAACCAAAAACAAAAGAAATTGTTTAATCAGTGCTTTGAAATCGGAGGAAACTTGCGAAACCGGAAACGATGCTTGCCCAACTTGCAGCCATATAAAAGGGCACTTTTTCTCAGGATTAATTTTTGCACGTGGTAAATAATGTTCGCCAATTTTGTTCTATAACATAAAATAACCAAAAAGCATAACGGTATAATATAATGAATGACAATGTATTGAGAAAGAAAATTCAACGACTGAATTGTATACATATTGATGCTACATTCCTATTTACATTTAACCCTTTGTTTACTAGACAAAGAAAAACCTTGAACATTTTGATGTTTTTTTAATATAACACTAGAAATAGTATTAGATGAACAAATATGAAGTCAACTTTGCTCCAAATTATATTGTCATGGTTACAGCGGACATGGGACTTTAAAGTCCCGCCAGGTAATAACGGTCCATGTAAGTGTCAAAAGTGAAAAAGATATTTATCAATTTTAATCAATTTATAGGAGCATAATATATAGTAATATGGAAAATTTAGAGTTCTTAGAGTTCTATTTCTCAATAAGAGTTATTCTGTCCATGTTCAGCTATTGCGCAATGTCATGAAATACAGCAAAACAGTTTTTACGCTCGTTGCAACATAAAAACACATTGCACATTGAGCATTTGCTATGCGGCCTCGATTCTACTTGATTCCCTTGGCAGATCTCGCATCGACCACGTTGCTTTACATAGGTTACCCAGTGGACGCCTCGATTTTGCAACCGGATTTCCTTTGCTACAGAATGGCCACTTTTCCGCCGTTTTGATATGACTGTGGAAGATGATGCAGCTCTTGGTCGTCCCACCTTTGCAGGAGTTGCACGTGTGATCAATGCTTGTGCAACAGCTCCCCTGTATTCCAAAACTGACACAGATTTCCCCTCTATCTTCGAATAGGCAACTTGGGCATTGACAACAGTGCGATCAGTGATACCAAAAAAGATCCTGTGCCACCACTTCTTGGACTTCCGGCTAAGGCCTTGAACAGCACAAAGCATGTCAGCCTTGTCAACACCTCCCATGTATTTGTTGTAGTCAACAATAGCCATAGGACAGGTGAATTCTTGTCTTGTACCATCTTTCTGGGTTCTTCGGACAGCCGAGATTTCTGTCCCATGAAAATTCGATACAACAAAAACAGGCTTGTTGTCTTGCCACTTGAACATGGTGACACCATCTTTCGACACCCGATGGTCGCATTCCCCTCTCTCCAAAACTTCTTCCATCCCAACAGGAAGTGCTTTACGGTTCATCCAAACTGTACCAGCCACATCGATTCCATTTTCTTTTAGGTACTCCATCAAGGAAATGGATGTAAAGAAGTTATCGAAATAAACTTCATGATTCTTCTCCGCCAAATCTTGAGTCATGGTTTGGACTACTTGCTCTCCAAGACCAAATGTGCTCCCGTCTAAATCTTCTACAGTGGATTCTTCAGCTGCTTTTCCCTGGTAGACATCAAATTTGCTGATGTAACCATCCATATCAGCCCTTACCCATAATTTGTAGCCTCGCTTTATGGGTTTCATCGGGTTATACTGCTTGATGGAATGCCGTCCCTTGAACAAAATCATACTTTCATCGATACTTTGTCTTCTTGACACACTATACAGTTTTACATAGTTACTGTTCATCGCTTCGATTAGCGGGCGAAGCTTATACAGCTTGTCTTGGTTATCATCCGGGATGGCTGTGTTGTCATTGACATGCAAATTCGAAAGGATCTGCCCAAATCTATCCCTTGTCATAACAGTGGCGACAAAAGGAACACTCATATCAGGGTCATTGTTCCAATAGTCAGTCCATGAAGGTAGTTTGTGGTAGGACATGATCATATTGATACCAACAAAACCATAAAATTCCTGTCTGGTTATTGGTGGCACACGACGCTCCCTTTGGTTGATGTACAAGTTTGTTTGAAACACAATGTTATCAACAATGTCAGTGTCAAGGTACTGAAAAAATACATCTGCTGGTGTATGGCACTCAGAAAAGCATTCCATATTGGGGCCTTCGGGAAAGTCAAATGAATGATTTTCTGATGGTTTCTCGATCTTTTTCCATTGGTGTCTTGCGATTTCGACTAACTTCTTCACCTGGGCAACGCTTAGCTTTTCTTTGGTCTTGGACTGGATAATTTTTTGTAGACTCTTGACTTGGTCAGCTGACAGTGGATACGGATGATCATTTTTCAATAGAAACTGTTCTACCAATTCCAACTTTTGAAGTAACTTTTCAAGTGTCTTTTCTTTTTTTTGGGCACTTGGTGTAACTCTTTTTTCAGCTACTTTCTTCTTTGGCTTTGGCATTGCTGTTGTGGATGCCTCACTTGCATCAATCTCTTCATTCTCAGGTTCAATGTTGTCATCAACAACATCATCGTCACCAGAGGTTGGCTCGTCAGCATCACAAGGTTGAATGTAGTCACCATCAACAATATCATCCTCATCATCAGACGACGACTCTTCGGTATCTTGGCCATCATCTGGGATTTCATCCCACATTTCGAGTACCTCAATCACGTTATATGTTTTCGACATTGTGAACGTACTATGACAACCTTTATCTAAAAGTTAAGAAAATTTTGTAGGTGTTATTCACAGTCAACAATGAATATATTGGCCAAATCAGGTAGAAATCATCACATTTTGCAACAGGCAAGAACAGGTAAAAGACACAAACAACATATCCTATCAATTTTATACAAACGAACTAAAACCACAAGGCTAAAATGTGTTTATAATTGCAGTATGCCCAGACTGGAAAGTTTGCAAATTTCGCGGCGAAGATCAAATTTTGGCCGCCATTTTCGCGGGCAGATCGTGGAATTTTCGCGGGCATGCCGCGAAATTTGCTCAATTGCGCGGCCGCGGCCAATTTTCTTCATGATTTTCGCGGCCGCGGCCAATTTTCTTCACGATTTCGCGGTCGCGGCCAATTTTCTTCATGATTTTCGCGGTCGCGGCCAATTTTCTTCATGATTTTCGCGGCCGCGGCCAATTTTCTTCACGATTTCGCGGCCGCATAAATTAGGTCTGAAAATCTCGCGACGGATATATCCGCCGCGAAGTACAAACTTTCCAGTCTGGCAGTATGCAGAAAAAATCCATTACATATTTTGATGACGTAGGTGGACGATACACCCTGGCGGGACTTCTAAGTCCCAAACAAATAAATCGCAATTTTTGAAAAGAGTTTGATATAATTATCAAAAAAATACTATAGAACCTTTCTTCAATAGCTTATACACACATAAAAAAATTCCCATCTCTCTACACAGTGGTTAACATTATAAAAATTGATAAAGAAAACTCACCTTTCTCACACGTGCGATATTCAGATGATCGCCATCTTGAAAACTTTTTGAGCCCGCTGGTCTGTACAGCAGATAGCTAAATTTGATACTAAATACTTCACATAAGCACACTGTAGGTACATGGAAGTCCCTAAATGTATTTCGCAATCCCAGTAGATCCTATGCCGTCAGTAAACAAAGGGTTAAGTTAATGAATCAGAAAACACCCGGGCAAGACACAGCTCAAACTCGTTCTCATGCAGGGCGTTTTTGAAATTGGTAAGGTGGGAAAAGGTTCTGGCATCGACTGTTGGATTCGGTATTTTCATTGGTTGATTGCTTTTCTTAAACATTCCTCGTGAAACATATTTATGTATAGTTTTGTGCCAGTTATGATCAAATAGCTTCAATGGGACCGCCAACGGGACAAATAGAACCGCCATTACAATGAACTTCTCCCACGGGGCTACCATTACTCAGAATGATTTGGCATACTAAATTAAATTGCTAATTTATTACGCCCAGTATTTTTGGGTGCTGTGACCAGCCGATGCCAGGGTTTTTCCCACCCTCTAAATTTCAAAAACGCCCTGAGAACGAGGTTGGACACAGCTAACCCATGGTAAAATTAGTTTGCTACCTCTGTGTGGTCATTTAATACAATAATACAAATGGCAATTCCTGTAGAAAACATTCCTCTTACGAGAAAGGGCAATTGGTTGCCCCCGCGCTGTGAGGGCATGGGGGGCAGCTGCCCCCACTGTCCCCGTGGCTCCGGCGCCCCTGACCTTGCTATGTTAATTTTACACTTATAAGCGGTTAATGCACCTAATAGGTGGTCCCACATGGCCAGGATCAACCACTGCTGAAATTAAACAATAGTGTAATATCATGTAAGTTCAGCAGTGTCAGATTTTAGCCATGTGGGACCACCGTTACCATAGCAAGTTGTGCAAACATCGTTTCCGGTTTCGTAAGTTTCCTATCCAGTTCCTCTTCCATTATCTATGGTAAAATTGTGTCCTTTTTTCAAAAAGCATTGTGCCATCCTACGCCATCCTGGTAAGTTCCACTGGCACTTTTGAGTTCACTTACCAGGATGGTGAGTGATGGTGACGTGATAATGCCGATTAAGATGCCAGGAAGGTGAAAAATACCAGTGAAGCTTAATATCAGGATAGTGTAAATTAAAGTAAAAATGGTGATGAATGACAAAGCTTGAGAGGACATAAACTTCAAAGACGCGGATGAAAATTGGACTTATGGTGATCGACTATATTCTATGATCTGGTGTCACCAATTATTGTGAACTGTCACTAGCTATTGTGAACTGTTGCGAAACTTAAAGCTTTGAATATGTTGAAAGCCTTGAAATGTTGAAATATCCAAATTTAGCATATACCTCGCAGGTGAGTGGTGCTTTTTACGCAATCGTGGTTGGTTTCTCCAGCTTGGGATATCCTAGCCTGCGAACCTGCGGGCAAAACAAAAACGACGGCATGCAGTTTTTCTTTGTTTACCGAAGCAGGAGATTTTGTTGATAAACAAGGCTGATGCAGTAAAATAACGTCTACCATTAATATATTCAGAAGTTAATTTTCACATGCCTCGGTTTTCTTTGTTTTTTCCTTTGTCCTTATATTCAATACCCCCTGATAACAATGTCAAACAATAGATTAGAAGGCGTAACCCGAGGCGAATCTCGTGCACTTCGGTGAATAATTGTTAAATATCTGTTAAAACTATTGAGTATTGTTGAAAGCCTGTCTTATTTTAAATACTAGCAGAATCACAAAATATTAGTGATGGGCATTACACTCAGCTGCCACTCAAGGTTGTTTTTGAACACAATGTTGATGATCCAAGGCCAATTGTACGAAGCCCGGATAGCTTATCTGGTGGGTAAGTCCCAGCTAAAGAACAGTAGTAATCGTGCTTTGAACAAACTAATTTAAGTTGTATCCGCTGAATAGCGACTTGTGTACTGTATCTGATAGCGCTATTCAGTGAATAAAAGTTACATTAGGTTGTTCAAAGCACGACTAGTGTGGTTCTCTAGACTTATCCAGTCCCAAATGTTTTATCTACATGTGAAAAATCTGAATTTTACAAGTTCACTTCAAGTGAAACGTGGGGGCATGTTTATATGATGCTATGATTTGGAAGCAGCCAGTAAAGATGTATGTATAGCAATTGCCATGTTCAAATAGCAATATATGTATAAGATGATTTAAAATAACTATCGATTTCTTTGTGTGTCTGTGCTTTTCACGCATTTTTCATGCGTTGCTTCTCCCAATAGCGGTAGTTACATACACGCATTGCGTACCCATTATTTTTAAATTGTAGTCAAGATGGCAAGGAAATAAAACGAGAATCCGTAGGATCGCTATTCGCTCCGATACATTTTTTTTTGGTGTAGATCAATCCTCGTATTCCTGTCTAGAAACCATGATCATCAGAACATCGAGCGGACTCAAAGTTCCATTTGAATTAGAACGCCACCAAGCCCAAGGAGTCGCCGACTTCATTTGCTGTGTGTTGCAAAGCGTGTTTAGCAACAAACTTTAACTTCTTGTCCAATCTTGACTCTTGGTTACTTCCAGATCCTTTGATATCTCGTGTTTTATTTGGTGGTAAAACTATGATATGTAAAAGAAAATAATAAATTACTCCACGGTAACTGGTCCCTTTGGGAAAGAATGGGGAGCAAATGTTTTCGTGCATTAGAAAGAAAAAAAGCCAACAAAAAAATGTCTACTGTAGTTGAAGTTTCGACTATAGATATTCTGAAAAATGTGAATACTGCACATGTTAAGCATTTGTGTATTCATGCAGGAGCAAATCACTCATTTAAATCACGTGCACCATGGTATAGCATGGAAATGATGAAACAATGGTAACATGAAAGTAGCCTTAATTGGCGTTGTTTAAAGAACGAGGACGGTGTTAAGATTACTCTGGAGACTGAAAATTATTCATTCTCTTTGTTTTGCAAAAACAATTCTTTTGTTAAAGGTGAAGTAATACGAGCAACAAATTGCTGCAACATTTTTGCGTTGCAAGTTGAAAAGCGTTGTTGCACGTATTACCTACCACCCACCTTAAACATTGTCACGAAACAATGATTTTTTTGCAAGTTGAATCAGCATGTTGCAGCAAGTAGAACTGGAGTCTACTTTTCTCAACAAATTTTTTCAACGTGCAAGAAAATGATTGTTGCATGACAATGTTTAAGGTAGGTTATAATACGTGCAACAACGCTTTTTAACTTGCAACGGAACAAAGTTGCGTTACAAGTTGAAGAAAAACGTTGCCAGCATTACCTCACCTTAAAGGACGTCGTCGTTGAGGTTGAGGTTATCAACTAAGCCTCACTATGGCGTTAAGAGAATATCATTATTAAAGACGTTGATAAAATCTACCAGAGAAATAAGAAGTAAGATGTACAGTATTCACCTGTAGCTTCAAGTGCAGTGAGAACATTCACTAAAGGTCTAAAAGGTACTGCTTGCAGTTCTGAAGAATCGTCTGTTGAGCTCAGAAGAGAGGAAACTAAAATATGAAAACAAACCATTATGCACGATAAGTTCCGTTTTACATGCAACAGCTCTGATAGGTCAACAGCTGTGTCTTGCAAAACGAAGAGAAGACTCCTGGTTACAAGGTTGCTGTGTTTGCAAAAAGAGAACTAGAGAAGACTTCTGGTACGAGGTTGATGTGTTTGCAAAAAGAGAAGTGGAGAAGGCTTCTGGTGCAAGGTTGCTGTGTTTGCACGAAGTTATGCCGACTCGAGGATAACAATGATCGGTCGATGGGTCACAAAACGCACTGTTTTGCCGAAGTACCAACAGTGTTAAAATAAAATGACAATTTAAAACGCACTTTGACACTTGGTGTATAACAAACAGAGTTTTGACACTACGACATATTACTTCAAGCCACTCTGGCGACACAGCCATTGATGTCCCTGCCTCCGATCGACTGCATGACTAGGGCTGCAAATAAATATTTTTTCTTGACAGGACATGCGTCTGATCCATTTCCAATTTTAGTCAGACATTACTAAAATTTGGTTGGACATAAAACCATTATCACTACATTTAGTCGGACGTATAATTCTTCAGAATACAGTTCTGAGTTCATGAAATGAAACCGGTTTCCGTGGCGGTCGTCCGATTCGTCTGTTCAGCGTCGCGCACGTGTTATACGTATACATTGTACTTACAACTATGCGCATGCGCATCGCATAACTGAGGGGTTTCCTTTTGACAAATAAAACCTTCTGGGTTTACCAGAGTAAAATACTAAATTCTAAAGTTAGGTCTGCATCAGTTTCTCTCAGAAGACCGATTCAGTTACGGAGGATTTAAAATTCAAACATGCATACTCAATCTAGTCGATAGAATTACGAAAGGAAATCGGACTATTTCTCCCAAAAAGAGAAGTTTGAAGTTTCTCTTTCAACATCATAAAGCCGAATTTCTTGATCAGACAATATATTTGGTGGGTTTTCCCTGACATTTGCCAAATTTGGTCGGACATTGTCCGATGTATTACAGAACTATCCGATGTCTGACAGTAATTTGCAGCCCCGCATGACCTGTACATTTTTGGGCCCGAACTAAAAAATTCTTGACATAAAAAAATATTTAAAGTTGGCGTTGGCACTTTCCGCACCCCGCACCCCCCACAAGTCTTGATAGGGTTAACATCCATCATCAAATACCATTTGCAGAAGTTCAGGAATATGACATTTAATCTTCTAAAGCAGCACGGTAGTTTCAAAAGGGCACTTTGGTCGGGGTATAGAGCTTCAAAAGGACACATGAGGCACATGTTTTATCATAAAAAACACTTTTCTGTTGCAAAAAGGGCACATTGCGACAAAGTTGGGGAGGGTACGTGCTCTCTCTGCCCACCCGGTTCCTACGCCCCAGACGCAGAGACTATATCTATCTATAATTGGTCGACCAGTCGGAGTAGCCATAAGGATCCTCTTTCATTAGCTACTACCCCTAAGGTAGGGATGGGCACCATGCACTCCTATCCCAGACGGTGTTGATTTTGCGGAGGGAGGAAAACCGGCGAACCCAGCGAAAATCCCTCGGAGCACAGGAGAGACCAACTAAACTCTACTCACATGGTCCAAGCTCGAGAACGGGGTTATATCACAAAAACCTCATCCAATAATGGCTTATTATTAAAGGTATGCCTTAGCGCTCACCTGTTCTCTCATATTCATCAAAACGTTGACTTTGGGTTAAGAAGTCTCTGGAGTCACTTCGAAATGGAACGCTATCTATTGAATGAAAATGAAATAAAATTGAAGAGAAATTGGAGTCAGAAAGGAAATATCGCATATCCACATTAAAATAAAAGAATGCATTATACCACAACAATTTTCGCCTTGAGAAAAATTAAAGTTATAACAACGTATTATGTTATAGAAAAAAGTGGGAGGTGAAAATGGGCAAATTATTGTTATGGTAGATGATTAGGTTACAGTCATAGGTTACAGTCATTAGGTTACAGTTATAGCAACCGTCATTTCAGCGTTTTTTTATAGCCCCACCCCCCGTTTGTTTGAATTTAAACAATCTGTTTTATTCCAGAGTTACCTTACGATTCGATTTGGAGCTGGTTCTACAAAAACCAGCTCCAAATCGAATGTAACGTAACTCTGGAATAAACAGATTGTACTACAAATACTATACTAGTCAAAATATCAATAAACGATCATTTTTTGAGCAGCTGTTTTCAATTAAAACCATATTACGTAGACGTTTTGCTTTAGAAATTAGAATTTCGGTTCGTTTGCCAGATTCAAAGGAGGATTGTTCATTGTTCTTATATTTCTTTGCAAACATCCACATTATACATGTGGTAATAAACGTGTAATGGGGTACAAGCTTGTACTTGATAGCACAGGTATAAATATGCATGTTTGCAAAAAAATATGATAAAAAGTGAGCAATTGATTTTCAGTAGACTAATATTCCTAAGTAAGCAACAGTCATTTTTACCCTATTTTAAACAAATCATGATAATTAGGAAAGTGAACGCCGTCACAACGCCAACCTTAGGGTTTGATTGTACATGCACAATTTTCAGCCAAGGTTGAAAATTCCTCGCTTACAGAAGTATGCGAAGTAAAAACGTTGTTTTACCGCTAACGAGCCGGGCCCCAGGTTGAAATTTTTATGGTATTACATGGTGGTTTGCAGTTCTAACAAAAATAGAATTGTCAACATTTATTATATAAAATGCAGTGTTTTAATTATTGTTTCCGCCACTAATAAAATTGATAATCTAACATGTGTCGATTACCATATGAAACGCATCAGACTATTATTTATTTAAACATATTTTAATTAATTAATTACAATTAATTGCATTTGCCCAAGAGCGTAACGCTCATCGAGGGGGCTCACGTCGATCTAATCTAAAATTCATAAATCATTTAACTCACCTGATGATTCATCAGTTGGGTTAAAAGATTAAAGAATTAAAATATATTTAAATAAATAATAGTCTGATGCGTTTCATATGATAATAGACTATATATAAAAGACTATTATTGCGGTGAAATAGGACTACTTTTTACATAATAAACACAACAATACAGGAATGCTTGGAAATATCAAATATATGTCGAGTGTTGACCAGGATATCAAACGAGTGAGCGAAGATTCTCTATGTAATCGCAAGCTTTATATTGCGCATTTCAAGAGCATGGCCATGCATGTGATTTGAAATGGGCAACAAACAGCGAAGCTATACAAAGAAGTTATATACGTGAGTTGCACGATCATGCGCACGCATTACTTTGGCGGATCACATGCATAATTTTGGCGGGAGGGCCACAGGCATAATTTTGGTGGGCTACATGCATAACAAATGTGGTAAATGAAAGAAATTCGACAATTTTTGAAGATATTAGCATCCAGGAACTATTTCTATATTTAAAAATAGTTAAATTTCGTTTAGTATTGGCCACGTTTTTATGCATGTGGCCCGCCAAAATAATGCGCGCGCAACATCGTGCAACTGGCCTATATAGCCTTATATAGTGAAACATTGAAATTTTAAACTGAACTATTTTTTATCGTAATTTACGAAAAAATAATTTAGTTTAAAATTTCAAAGTTTCACTATGTAAGGCTATATATAATATTTTCTACTATAAAAATGACTCAATACATTTTCCAAATACATAATTTACAACAAATAGTTTCACCAACCTTCCGTAAGTAAATTCGAGACATATCTTTGGCAAAGGAGTCTAAACAAAAATGCAGTATTTTCAAAACACATAACGTGCACGAATATACAATGCCAGGTTATCATGACTATAAACAATGCTGTAACCAGTAGCTAACTAGTCACATGTTATAAATGATATTAGTCACGTGTTAGTTCAGTCACATGTCAACAACAAGCCACATGCATATTGTTGAGTCTTAGCCATAAGTGACACATTGTTACGCCATGTTCGGCCATAACGGTTAAATTAGCACGTCATAATGGTATAGCCATAATAGGCTACAGTAACATTCTTACAGCATCGTCCAGCCATGTGCATGTATTCATTATTGGAACATTAGGGCCGTTTATACGAGAGCTCATAAGACGCGGCGTGCACAAGACCAACCTTACGACGCGAAACATTGTTTCGTGTAAAAGGTACAAAATGTTATGTTCGCGTCTTTCACAAGTCGTGGCTTGTTCAAAAACGTCGTATAAATGGGTCAGTTCGCGTCTTATGTAAGGCGAGTCTTATCGACTCTCAAATAAACGGCCCTATTAATATCATCACTAAAGACGTGAAGTTAAACTGACCTTGAAACACTTGGACTATTCCACTTCTCCAGAAAATGAATGGCTTTTGGCTAAAATAAAATTAAAAAACAGAAACTCTGAGTTTTCACGAGGCAATCAGCCGGATAGATCAATTTTCAACTTTGGTTGACATATTTTTCCGTACGGTCGCAGAGAACAAAAAGAGAAACTTTTGTCAAATGGAGAATTTAATGTAAAACTTTTCGTAATATCCATATAGTATTCTCAGAATAACATAAGCATCAATCCCACTGTTATAGTGCCCTTATCTCACACGTTAATCTATAAATGGACTGAGATGGTAAGTGTCGGTCACCATCGGCATGCAGACACAAGTTAACCCACCATCTTATCAGCGAACGTAAAAGGCAAAAAGACTTCAGACATGACGCGAAATTTGTGACATGCGAAATATGTGACTCCTGTGAAAGTGCGCATGCGTAGTGTGATATCAATTAGCCAAATTAAACCGATGTGACGTGCGAGCACATGTACATCACATATTTCGCAAGTGTTTTGTACAGGCTTGCTTACCCTCACAATTTCGCTTATTTTCCACTTTTGTTATTCAGTCAATATTGTTGCTCAGTATTCTTAATTTCTTATACATTTGCATGTTCTTATCTCGTTTCAACTGATATCTTCTCGACTTGTACTTTGCGAGGCATTATTTGGAAATTGGACGGATATTTCCTGAAGAAATAAAGACAACGAACATTTGTCTAACATTTTATTGACCAATCAAATCGTTTACTTTATTTTTACTTATCGTGTATGGATCGTTTTCACTCACGTGATCGGTGGCCCTGTTGCGGTGGTAAAACAATACGAGATGTTTGAATAAGAATATATATACTTCTCCCTATTGGGCACACTATTTTCCTCAGTTATTTTCTTTTAACTTTTTTTTAACTTATAACTTAGTCTTATTATAGTAATATTTACTTTTGCTAATACCCAATAAAGTTGTTAAAATAGAATAGATTTAAATTCCCATAGGATAAAGATTGCGCACCAATATGGCCGCCATTTCATTGTTTCCGTGCACCAATGTGGCCGCCGTGACGCCAGATGAAAACCAAGAATTATGTGACTTTGCTATGGACTGTCATAGTATGGACAACGTATTATAATTAGTTAAAATTATGAAAGTTTCATCAACTGTCTTGCGATAATGCGATGTACTTGACTGTTGCGTATACTTGCGTTCAATATTAGTCATTTGGTCAAAAATCAGATCGCGTGTAATCGCTAATGAGTGACGACACTAAGAGCGGCCGCGAGCGAGACTAGTAATCGCTAGGCGTATCTACTTAATTATAATAATAATTTAGTATTTATTCTGCGCCCTTTCCATACAATGATCAAAGGCGCATTACATGTTTGTTCATGCAGTAATTACAATATAAACTTAATATAACATAAAAATGATTACAAAATAGAACTTCTTAAAAGTCATGTTAAAAAGATGCGTTTTAAGAGTTCTTTTAAAAACATTGATGTTTGAAATCACTCTAATATCCTTCGCGACTACACGTTCATACGAAATCTATATGATTCGTCAAGCTTGGTCAGGTAATTCGCAGAGGTCACAAATTTCGTTGTAATGGCATGTGACATGGCTTGCGGAATGAGTTAAGGAATGAAAAAAATGTGATTTCCTGGGTCGCTAGTGGCTTTATTGTAGTCTTTATACCTTATTGTATTTCCTCCTTTTACATTCACTGCCATCTTGTGTACAGTATAAGATACCAAATAGGTATCATTAATAGGTAAATTAGGGGAACACGGGTGACGTGTGCTGTTAGCGCGCTGCCTCTCACCAAAAGTTAAGCCTGGTTGGACGGGGTTAGTACTTGGATGGGTGACCGCTTGGGAATGACCCCGTTGTCGAGCTGGAAACTAATGTGAGTAGAGTTGTAGTTGATCTCTCCTGTGCTTCGAGGGTTTTTCGCCGGGTTCTCCGGTTTTCCTCCCCCCGCAAAACCAACACTTACATCATGGTAGTCATGTTCAATTGGGGCATTTCGCTCTGTTTGACCATCAGTTGCATTAGGCAATAAAGTTATTAAAAACAAAAACAAAATAGATAAGTTAATTGTAAAGACCATATTATAGGCTAACCTGTTCGAAGCTGGAAATAAGCCGAGATATTATATGAGAATATGAGTCATCATTTCCCACTTCTGTCAAACAAAAAGTATGGAAAACACAACTTAGTACAAGGTGGCGCCTCCAAACGGTTGCCATATTTTTATGTTGTTCACTGTGTTGATTCATATATATTTTCAAGATCTTTTTAGAGTAGCGTTAAACTATGTCGTATTTTTCACCTAGCTGCGTTGGGAATTCATTTGTAATTTCTACCTTTAATTAGTGTTTGTTAGATAACTAATGTGCAATCTATTTGTTAAATAGTTTTTGTTTGATTTAGGCTACCTAAACCAATCAAAAACCTTCTTAATATTAGGTGGCTGCAGACCCTAATGATAGTAACACAAATCTAACCAACCTTGCAAAAGACGATACATGAATTCGCTTTCTAGTTCAAAAATGCCATTAGTTACATACTGAATAAACAACCTAGTAAGAAAATCAATGAACGTGAATTAGATATAGAGTACTATAAGTAAAAGTGAGTGAGAGAGAATGATTAAGTGAATGGATGAGTGAGCGACAGAGTGAGTAAGTGGGTCAATTGGTGGGCGTGTGGGTGGGTGAGTGAGTGTGCTGTGATGTGTTGTGAGCTTCTGATATTGCTTATGATACGCTGTTATTCTAATATAACATGCAGTTCAGGACAGCAACATTATACACATATCACAATGCAACAGTATGGCTAGTATTTAATACAATAGTTCATACTTTGAATCTAAGCAACGAAATCCCATGTATGCAAAAAACGCCTGGAATCCTATAACAAAATTTAAAATGTTACTGAAATGAACTACCATATCGCAAAATTAGAAGATTACGTTTAACAAACAGTTCTTTTAGTTAACAAATAAAACATAAAGCTCCGTGCATATGTACTCTTATAAAGGCACGTTTGACGTCATTTGAACACGAAAGAAGTTGAGTAGAGGCACGAGGCGATAGCCGAGTGCCTTTACACTTCTTTCGTGTTCACATCACGTCAAATGTACCTTTATAAGAGTACATATGCACAGGAGCGATATGTTTTATTTGTTTTATAAAATAAGAAGAGAAAAATCAAACTGAAAGTGAGGTAGTTTAGGAATTTGGCGGGCTTTTCCGGCCAGCTGACGCCATTCTACGCCATTTTACGTCATTCATGATCTATGTTCTCTTATAAATGCACGGAGCTCAGCCAATCAGAGCGTGCGTAGAGGACACCTTATTTTATAATCAATTTTAAAATGCAAGCTAATGCTCAAAATAGAATAACATATACAAACATAGCATTTTAAACTAAGCAAGATGTCTGAGTTAGGCGTTCACTCGGACTAATGGCAAAACGCGGAGGTTGTTGGGTAAAAGGTACTGAATGAAGTGTTATTGCAGCAATCAGAGAATCGAAGCCTGACTTTTTTGTCTAACTCCAAAGGCGTAAGGAGCAAAGAACTTACAACATGCCTCACGACCTCACTCAGTGAGTCACATGGCTAACACAACTCACCGGAAGCATGTATAGACGAAATCGGAGTTTCGACTGCGCATACAATCTGGATAAAACTTAGTTCATTTATAACATGAGGCTGAAGCAGCCGTAGTAAACATAACATTTCTGATTTCAGAAAATTTTTAATGTTTAGGTATTCTATAAGGATAAAATTTGCTTATCGATTATCCTTGACAATAATCCTACATGCAGTGTCTACAAATAATGAACTCAAAACATGAAAAAACAGTCCCAGCCTATGTTATCTTCCCGTTATGCTTTAATAGACACGATGTAATTTGCATATAGGGCCCCAAATTGAATAGGAAACTAATTTGCGTGTGGGCCTAAATGAAACTACGATTTGGTCTATAGTAGTGATCAGACCAATGACCCTGTAATTATATACGGTGGCCCAATAATTGAATACAATTTACCAGACTGACGATGGGCCTTGTGTAAAAAAGTTTCTACGGCATCTCTTTTCTGATTTTCATTCATGTGCAGTTATATCATACCTGTAGGAAAAGGAAATCGAAGTTCCTTGGCGGCAATATAATATCTTTCAAGTAACATAAGTAGAGCACACTCTCTACTTGAGCCTCGAACATTTCTGTAAATGAACCAATGAACCAGAAAATTAGCAACAAAAAACCCCCATGCCGTAAAGATGTGCTTGTCGGCTATCGCCTCTTGCCTCTACTCAACTTCTTTCGTGTTCAAATGACGTCAAACGTGCCTTTATAAGAGTACATATACACGGAGCTTTGTTTCATTGTTTTATAAAATAAGGAGAAAAACAAGCTAAAAGTTGACAGTTTTGAAATCTGGCTGACTTTTCCGACCAGCTGACGCCATTCCGTGCCAAGTTACGTCATTCATGATCTTCATACACTTATAAATGCACGGAGCCCAGCCAATCAGAGCGTGCGTAGAGGACACCTTATTTTATAAAACGATATCTAATATAAAACTAAAGATAAATGTCTTACAGTGGTGCTTCATAAGGGTGAGTGCCTTCTGTGTATTTCAGCGCTTCCCAAAACAAATGAAGCAAGTAACTTGACTGCTTTTTCTAAGTGGAAAAATAAAAAAGCCCCACTTCTTCAAAACAATGGCAATAAAGGTTATGCAGGTTTACATCATGCTTTTGTAATCCCCACCAAGCACTGACCTATAAATAACTGAACTGCAGGCCTCTTTATCAATGACTAACAGGAAGCAATCAATCCAATGGAACGGAATGTCACATTTTTTATTCCATATTCACCTAACCGTTTGGTGACCAATACATGAAACATCATAGGACAGAATAAGCTCTGTGGTCGCCACCATGATAAAAAGCCATGCTAAACAAGACCCATCAAGCCTTCATCCAGCCTTAGTCTATGAGTTTAATTTTAATATCCCCGCGTAGCTCTGTCTAATGCTCTTTCTTCGACACATAATTTTTGCTCGACGCAAAGGATTATAGTAAAATGTACATGCTACGATTGATAATCTCGACCCCATAGCCTTCCCTGCTTTTTGTCAGTGGGGAGACTCTGGGAAAATTGAATTTTATTACCCCTGAAATGAGGGGTTCCGGTTGTTAAGCACATGTTGGTAGCCTGAGTGCTGTGCAGAATGTGCGGTGTTTCATGAATTAATTTCTCAATTTCATCGAAATCGCAATATGAGAGTACTATATTTCTGAGAACCCTGCATAAAATGCAGATCCAATGCACGATAAAATTGTCGGAAAGAGATTGACACTGCTGGTTGTGGCACTTGACATGAACGTTCTTGAAATCCACGGTAAACTATCAATTCACGACGCCAATCTCGTCTTCGATCACAAGCCTTTACGAGTTGCGAAGGCTGACCCTTCTTTAATTGTCTTAAACATGCTTTTCAAATTGTTTAAATTGTTTTACATTTATATATCAAGTGTAGCGACAAATCACACCAAGGTTTGTTTTAATTTGTTCATTGCGATTATTTGTAGATATTCGAAATTTGTTATGAAGTTTGTTTGAATAATTGCGTGAGTGTGACCCAGATATAATTAAAAGGTGATGAAAAAGATGTAAAGGAGGCGTCTAGATTTGAAGATATTTATATTTATTGAATAAAGCAATATGAATTTCATTATTTCTGAATCTGTTGGTTTTGAATCGGTGAATTCAATAAATTTAAATGACCCAATCAAAACGGAGAATCAATCCAATTTTCCCAGAGTCTCTCCCGCGCTCATCCGCTGACGAAAAATGGGGAGACTGTGGGCTCGAGATCGTACGATTGACTGAAGAAAACACGCCCCAAAGCGAGGCTTGGTGGAACCTCATTACCATGCAGGTGGTGCTCGGAACAAGGTTGAGGCTTCGTGGTTCAATCAACAGTGTGATGTAAACTGACATAAGACCCAAAAGGTCTCAGGTGATTTTTGTTACCTTAATGAAATGACTGTACTTTGAGTATTAAAATTATACGTACTTGACATTTCGTATATTCTGTTGCCATACTTTGGATCTTAAGTTTTGGTATTTCTGATGGCAAATAATGATGAAGGTAGCGAGTTAGACTTTCCAAAACCTAGTAAAACAAACACATGTTTTAAAATACAAAAATATATTCCCCCATTTTAACAACCAGAGAAATTCAATTTTCTTCAACCTGGAGTGGATATACAGGTAAGTTGACGCGAGAAATATAGTCAATATACGGACGCGAACCGACGACGAGCGTTTGTATATCAGATAAAGATCGTATGCGAGATCGTACTTAAAAATGATCATTTTTTCGACGATTTTAAAAATACAACCTGTTTTAACTGAGAAAGTCAAACAAAAAGTTTATGTAAGTAAAGACCATTCTCTTACCGATTTACGGATATTAATTTTAATCAATACTTATCAAATTAATTAATAATTTATAAGGAAAATTCAAAAGAAATGAAGGTTTAATCAATATTTGTAAATACTGTCAACCATTTAACGATTAGTGGCCGATATATCGGACATCAAGAACAAAAGAATACATTTTAAATAAAACATTTTAAGCGTAAAGCGTTAAAGGTTAAACCATTGATTAATAAAACAAATTCAATGTTTTATTAAAGTTATAATACACTTAAAATGACTTAAAATGATTTTATCTAACCTTTCCTGCGATCATAGAAGAGTCGTCGCTCATATTTTAACTACTACTAATAAGGCGTCGTCAATGGCGGGTCGGTCATGTTTATATGGCTCTCTAACAATCTATCTTTTGGTCTGTCTGCTCGTTGCTGAAATCTCAAAAGATTCACTAAAATTGTGTAAGGATGCTAACTTGAAAATTCTGGTGACAGCGAAGGAGTCAAGCCAAGCAAGAATCCCTTCATTTCATCTGAAGTCGAAACTTAGAAATCTCCCCAAGATGACACCAGTTGGGAAGCTTATTTTGGCTACGAGATTATTAAATATCACGCTCGCTGCTAACCTCATCCTACTGTCCAACGATGTATCGTTAAATCCAGGTCCTGCAGCTAACTTGCTAACTAATATGAAAGGCCTACGTGTGTTCCACCTGAATATTTGTAGTTTGAGAAATAAGCTGGATGAATTACGATTATTTTGTGATAAACACCGGTGTCACAGGAAATTCGCCCCCCCCTGTAAATTCGCCCCCCTCCCCATGGGGGGGCGAATTTCCTAGGAATATCGCCCCCAGGGGGGCGAATTTCCTAGGAATCTCACCCTCCCGGAGGACGAATTTCCTAGGAATATCGCCCCCCTTTAGGAATTTCGCCCCCCTCTTCTCGATTTCGATTTAAATTCAAAACATGACAAGAACATTGTTTAGTAAATTTAATATCTTATAAAAATTATACCAGTTGACTATATAGCTCAATGGGTTAGCTTAGTCCTTTTAGCTGGTGGTGGAGTGCACGAAGGGCAAAGCCACTCACTCTCCGTAGAATGGCATTGGTCTGGTCAATACCGCGACGCAAAAAATAACAGTTCTACCTCTGGAACCAGGGTACTCTTATGAAAGATAGAAGTGCTTCCGATTCTGAAGGGACTTTAAGATCCTGACAACGGACTGCGGCTACGGCAGGAAGTTTAAGAGTGGTATTAAATAGTGTTGTATTTATACATTCATAAACGCACGGGCTCATTCTGTTCTTAAATGCTTGAGGAAAAACACTTGTTCAATCTATGTTAGTCGCGAAAGTAAAGTTAAACTTTCCCAAGGTTTCTGTAGTGACTCGGGTTCCGCGTTGTCTATGCAACGTGAAAATGCTTTTTCACGTTGTCAACAGAGTCACGACGGCGTGAAAATTACTCTTGGGAACCGACGTCGCTTGCAAACGTTCTTTGTATATGACATAAAATTCTAGTGTTCAAACACGTTGCCGTAGTAGTTTTATCTCGACTGGCTTCCAGAATGCATGTGTTGTTGGCAATATAAATGTTTGCCAATTTGGGCGATTTATGTTTTGCGACTAAAAGGGGGAGGGCGAAATTCCTAAAGGGGGGCGATATTCCTAGGAAATTCGCCCCCCGGGGGGGCGATATTACGGCGGGACGGATTTCCTGGGACAACGGCCTCATGTACTTTCTTTGAACGAAACTTGGCTAGATAATTCCTTCTCAGACGACGAAATCACTCTACATGGATATAATCTTATACGAAGAGATAGAGGTCGCTATGGCGGAGGTATAGTGGTTTATATAGCCGAGAATTTGAATTTTAACTACTTGGACAGTGTCAATACCACACCAATAGATGATAATGTAGAAGCAATTTGGTTTGAGCTGATCCCACCTAAAACTAAGAAGATCTTATTTGGTGCTTTCTATAGACCTCCCCAGTTTGATGCTTCTGCCTTCACGAACAGCCTTGAGAGAACGTTATCTAATCTTACAAAGGAAGGAAGCGAAACTATTTTGTTAGGAGATTTTAATTTTGATTATACTGCTTCGAATATGTCAGCAATAACTAAAAACTTTCAACGCGTAACCAAACTGTACTGTCTAAAACAGATAATTAAGGAATCCACGAGAATTACGGTAAATTCCAGTACATTGATCGACTTATTTCTAACTTCCAGACCTGAATTGTATAACTCCAGGGTTATACAAGTTGGCTTTTCTGATCATTTCGCTATTTTTGGAGTCAGGAAACTTCATAGAGTTAAGTCTATACCGCCTAAGATTGTTGATGTCAGAAATTACAAAAATTATGATCCTGAGTTATTCAAACAGACTTGAGTTATGTCCCCTGGGATATACTGGAGATGAATCAAATCCTGAAGAGGCGTGGAACTCCTTTAAAGACTTGTTCAAAAGCGTAGCTGATAATCATGCACCCATTATGACGCGCCGTGTGCGTGGGAAGTCCTTGCCTTGGATTACACCTGACATAAAGAGACTGATGAAACAACGTGATTATCATCACAAAAAAGCCGTCAAAACAAATGATGAGAGTTCCTGGAGCAAGTATAAAAAATTACGCAACGCGGCTACTACAAAATTACGGAAGGAAAAAAGTAATTATTATTCGGCTCAGTTAACTGGAAAACAAGATTCCAAGCAAATGTGGAAAACACTAAATGACATCCTACCGAAGAAAAGTAAAAGCACATTTACACGTTATTTTAATTTAACAGCAATGAAATTTAACCAATTTTTCACTCAAATTGCTGGTACCCTATGTCGACATTTTGGAAATGCTCTACTACCAAATATTCCGACTCCAAGAGTTATTCAAGATTTTGTCTTACAGAATGTGAGTACCAGTTTTGTGTGCCAAGAATTATTGAAGTTAAAACAAACCAAAGGGACCGGTCTTGACGGAATTCCAGCGAGAATGTTAAAGGACGCTGCCAATATAATTGCGAAGCCACTTGCATATATTATCAACTTAACAATCTCGACAGGGGAAATCCCAATGGAATGGAAAGAAGCGAAAGTGACGCCTGTTTTTAAATCAGGTAAAAGAAGTGAAGAAAACAACTATCGACCGATTTCAGTTCTCCCTCTCATCTCTAAGATAATGGAACGCTCAATTCAAGTGCAACTCGTAGCATTTCTCACAGAAAATAACGTTTTATCTACATATCAATCTGGTTTTCGGAAAAAACACTCCACCGAAACCGCAGTTATTTATCTTGTTGCTCATATACTTGAACATATGGACAAGCAGGAAATAACGGGTGCCGTATTTATAGATCTCAAGAAGGCCTTCGACCTTGTTGACCATGAGTGTCTTCTTTATAAATTAGAACACTATGGAATTAGAGGTCAGAGCCTAGACTGGTTCCGAAATTATCTTACAAATCGAACGCAAAAAGTAAACTACGCCAATGAATTATCTTCCAGTCTTATATTGGATTTTGGTGTCCCTCAAGGATCCGTGCTGGGACCTTTACTGTTTGTTTTACATATCAATGATTTACCAAAATGCCTATTGAATTGCTCAATAAGCATGTATGCTGATGATACGATCATATATTGCTCCGGTCTTGATACTAACGAAATTATGAGGATTCTACAAGATGATCTAAACCGAGTAGCCCAGTGGATGGTAAATAACAGGCTTGTCCTAAATCAAAGTAAAACCAAAGTAATACTTTTTGGAACAAAACAAAAACTTGAAAATGTCTCAGGCTTTACCATTAAACTTCATGGCCATGACATTGAAAGAGTCCGTAAATTTAGTTACCTGGGGGTAATGTTGGATGAACAAATATCGTGGAAAGAACATACTGAAGTAGTTTGTAACAAGGTGGCCAAACGATTAGGTTTGTTATCCCGAATACGCTCTTGTTTAACGCTTGAAGCATCAAAGTGCGTTTACAACTCATTAGTATTGCCAGTTTTCGATTACACTGATGCTGTATGGTGCGAACTGTCTGCTGGATGCTGTCAAAATCTTCAAAGACTACAAAACCGTGCGGCGCGCATAATTCTACAGCGGGACAGTTCTAAAAACACGTTTATTAGTTTAAATTGGGTAGATTTAGCTACTCGCAGAAGCATCCACAAATGTATTTTAGTTTTTAAGTGCCTGAATGATTTGGTCCCAGTGTATCTAGGCGATTATTTTGTGAGGAACCATAATATCCATACATATAACACTAGAAGAAAAACCGATCTGCACCTTCCGAAACCAAAACTTAGTCTAGGCAAAAGAACTTTCAGATATTCTGGATCATTTCTTTACAATACTCTTCCAAGTAAAATAAAGAATGCTACATCCTTGTCTAATTTTAAGCATCTTATTCAAAAACATTACTTTTAGTCTATTTTATTAGCCTGACATTGATATGTAGTTATACTCTGGAATTTTAAAATATTGATTTTGTAGATATAACTGTAGTTAGGATTTTAGTAAGGTAGCTGATTACTATTTTGTAATTAGTTTAATTAGTTTGTTTGTCTTTGTTTATGTTCTAAATGCAGATTGTAATTATTTTATTATATGCAGGGCCCCTATGGATACCAGCCATTGTGCTGATTGGGCTACCCTGCTAAAATAAAGTTATCTATCTATCTATCTAAAGTATTGGTAATTCATGAGAATTATTACTTTTTTAAGCACTATTTACAATATGAGCGGTCGTGTTGTATCGGATATTATTACAAACTCGAGCTAAAAACGAGAGACTGTATGTTGATGCAACATGGACGCACTTGAAATAGTGTAAACAGTGTTCGTGGCTTTTGGTTGTTTCAGTTTTTACAATAATATTTTGTGTTGCGTATTTTTTATTTCTGGTACAATGATTGGAAAATGATTGGAAAGCGCTAATGAACTAAACGGAATTAGCGCTATATAAATGTTTTGTTGTTATCATCATCATCATCATCATCATCATCATCATCATCATCATCATCATCATCATCATCATCATCATCATCATCATCATCATCATCATCATCATCATCATCATCATCATCTAGCGTATCCTTAAATTTGTTCCTTTTAGTTTCATTGTTCTAAGCTATAGACTAGCTGTCTGAGAGAACTATTGATAAAACCATCGTTACAAATGATAAAGTGGTTCATTGGGATTTCGATTATCGATCAAGCACAAAATCAGATGCCCCGCCAGTCAAATGAGAGTGGAGTTTAAATTCGACTTCGGAAGCCGCTAAGCTTTGTTTTGATTTTCGGTACTATGTCAAGCGGAACATTTAGTTCCGACATTACTTTGGGAACACAATCGTTTGGTCCGTTTCCCAATGGGACCGGATCGAAAAGGAACAAGCCGTTCTCCTTTCCCAGTTAGGAACGGTTGGTTCCGCTATTTGAAAGCGGAACAAGCATGCGATCTCCCTTTGGGAACGTACAGTTCCGCAAATGGGTACTTTTGTTCCTTTAAAAGGAACTAATAGTTCCTAAAATAGGAAGTCGTAGTTCCTCTTTACTGATAACGATTTCGTTCAGCATTGAAAAGGAACATTCGTTTAATCTTAAGTTTGCAAGCATTTTTCAAACAAATACGAGGCACAACGCTATCAAAACATGATAGTCATCCATGGATATGTTATTAAATGTACGTTGCCATGCATGTATACCTTCACATTTTAAGAGATATAACCAAAAGACTAAGAGAAAGTAAAAGTTGCTTCTATAGCTATCGTTTTCGGCTGACGACTACCATAGAGCTCGGTAGCCCGTGGTAGCCCGTCGGTATAGCCCGTGAATTTTAATAGGTTTATATATATAGGGTAGCCCGTAGCTCGTGGTTGTGAATATAAAATAAGTTTGAGATGTAATTTACATATTATTTGCTCTGGTTTTCATGCATATATATAGCTTATAAATTCGCACTATCTAAAAGAACACGTACAGTGTTTTTTTGACGAACTGATAAAGCAATTGATATTGTTTAATGAATATTAGACGCTCTGAATTGAAATTGTTTTGGTTTTTAATTTCATGGGTGTATATTTGCATCGTTGTTGCATGGGCAAAATTCAGGCCACGTCAATCAAAAGTAAAGACCATTTTATTTTTATATTCGAAAGAAAATTAAAGCGGCTGCATCATCGTATATGTAATGTGTATTTAGCATCGTGTTGCTCATATTATACTTCTCACTGTTCTCATTAGCTTTTGTTTAACAGATCCCTTAAAAACAAAAGATTCTAGAGTCAGATATTTTCTAATTTTTATTTCATTTATCATTTCAACGTTCTATCAGATCATTTGTTACAATAATTTTATGGCGATCGCTCGCATCCTTAGTGTTCTTGCTTCTCTGCCAGAATGGAAATCATAGTCAGGATGACGTAAGATAAACGACCACCGTGGTCCGAACTTTTCCAAGCCGCATCTTATAAAATCGTCTTCTTGTTTGGTAAACCTCACGGGTTCTTTTCGTTTTCGCGGCGTTGGCTCTTGCAGACACATCACTTCTCTGTTAACAAGTTTAAGTTCTTTTTCACTGTCGGTGCAATCACTGCGATCGCTGTCGGTGATGTCGATAAGTTCCGCTTTCAACTGCTCAACGCAAGTGTCCATAACTTCGCCTTCGACCCCGCGCAACTTTTCCATGCATGTTCGTCCTCTGATGGCAACCTCTCGCGAGCGCAACTTCTGGTAATGCACTTTGGCGACGTTCGAACTGTGTTTCTGATCCTCACACACCATCTTCTGCTCCTCCACGTCCAATGCAACTGCACTTTCGGTTTCTATTATTTGCCTATATCTTGTGGGATGAATGTACTTTCCGATTGCCTGAAAGACTAGAATGCTTAGGAGTTCAGTAAGTTTCTGAAATTGCGCACCGTTACGATTTACGAGCAAGTACTCGGATTTTGGTTGCAATAGTGGTCTTACATACCGAACGTAGTCGTCGACAATTCCCAGGCTGATTTTGTCAAAATATAGGGAATTGAACCCGTACTTTTTCGCTGTTTTAAATCTAGTTTGATCAACCATGCCGCCATTAATTTTAGCGCATTCAAACATGTTAACGGTCAAGTGTATGTAGGTCATCGGTCGACATCCCTTTATCTTAACAAACATAAAGACCGCGAGGAATCGCGTTGCAAATGTCAAGTTTGTTGAACTTACAAGAGTCGATCGTTTCTTACACTCTTCCAAAATCTCCTTGTAACGACCAATGTGAAAGGGAATCACCGTCTGCAACTCGCTCAACGAAGCCCAGCTTCGTCTAGACTCGAGCGTTTCAATATCAAGGTCGGTGGTCCAGTGGGTCGCATTTGTTTTGCCAGGCACTTCTTCGCCCGTTTTATGTATACTTCTGTTACCGAAAAATTCTGTAGCACGGATCCCGGCGGGGAATTAAACTTACGAAAATCGAGAAGTTCCGAAAAACTTGATACGTAGCCTAGTTGACCAGATTGACCCATTTTCAAGGACAACTGGAGATGGTCAAGGAAACGGGTTAGGAGTTTGGAAGAGCCGAGAAAGTAATCGATGACTTCTACAGTCGACAGAACGCTCGATTCGTCTTCTCCCGACTGTAAACAGCAAAATTTAATGAATTTAAGGGCTCGCGTGACCGAGATGTCGGCTTGCTTTTCGGCTTTACCTCCACCTGCAGTGCTCTGTAACCAAAGCGAAAATGAACGAGAGAATTCATTTTCGACCGAACAGCAAGGTAGTGTCAGTTTGTTCCTCGTCGACTTAACCTCGGTCTTTTCTTTCACTTGACTTGCCACGATTTGTGGTTTCTCGTCGAAGTATTTATACCACGGATGTTTCACATTTACATGCTTTCGACAGCCTCGTCGACTTGCAAAACCAGGATGATCACACACCGGAACGGGACACCGATCTAAGCCGTGCTCGTCCTTTTCGACATGGAGTCTTCGCGGCTTGTTGAAAGCCCCTGTCAAGGACTTCCAATCAACAGCAGCATGTGCCTGTAGCATTTAACAGTAAACTGAATTCGTTGGGAAGAAAAATGACGTCTGTTTTCCCAGCACAATCTTAAGTATTTTACACCCACGATCGTTGCCAATTAATTTCGATTTAACAAATTTGATAAACAAGCGGACATGTCACTCGACTACAATGCATGGGTCTCATTGCATGTACAATTAACCGAGCTCTATCCGCTACGACAATGGGAACAAATAATTTCACAATTTAATTACTTCTTCCCACAAGGGACTTTTCACGAGCAATTTACATACTAAATATCAAGTGGCAGAGTCGGAGGCATATTAAAGCCAGTGCGCCTTTATGACACACATGTCATGCTCAGCCTAGTTGGTTCATTGAATCTCATTTTTAGCTGCATTGCATCAACGAAAGTGCATGTTCACATGAGTGACATGGGATTTTTTAATTAAAATTAGAATCTGAAAGACGAAAAATAGCCAGGAATGGTATACCACCTAATCAAATAATCTAATCAAATCATCTAATATAATCTAATCTTCTAAACTAATCTAATGTAATCGAATCGAATCGTATCGAATCGAATCGAATCTAGTCTAATCTAATCTAATCTAATCTAATCTAATCTAATGTAATCTAATCTAATCTAATCTAATCTAATCTAATCTAATCTAATCATCTAATCTAATCATCTAATCTAATATAATCATCAAATATAATCTAATCATCTAATCTAATAATCTAATCTAGTCTAATCATCTAATCTAATCATCTAATCTAATAATCTAATCTATTCTAATCTTATCTAATCTAATCTAATCATCTAATCTAATATAATCATCAAATATAATCTAATCATCTAATCTAATAATCTAATCTAGTCTAATCATCTAATATAATCATCTAATCTAATAATCTAATCTATTCCAATCTTATCTATTCTAATCTTATCTAATCTAATCTAATCTAATGTAATCATCTAATGTAATATAATCATCTAATATAATCATCTAATCTAATCTAATCATCTAATATAATCATCTAATCTAATATAATCATGTAATATAATCATCTAATCTAATAATGTAATGTAATGTAATGTAATGTAATGTAATGTAATGTAATGTAATCTAATCTAATCTTATCTAATCTAATCATCTAATATAATCATCTAATCTAATAATCTAATCTAATCTAATCTAATCTAATCTAATCTAATCTAATCTAATCATCTAATCTAATAATCTAGTCTAATCTAATCTAATCTAATCTAATCTAATCTAATCATCTAATCTAATCATCTAATCTAATATAATCATCAAATCTAATCTAATCATCTAATCTAATAATCTAATCTAGTCTAATCATCTAATCTAATCATCTAATCTAATAATCTAATCTATTCTAATCTTATCTAATCTAATCTAATCATCTAATCTAATATAATCATCAAATATAATCTAATCATCTAATCTAATAATCTAATCTAGTCTAATCATCTAATATAATCATCTAATCTAATAATCTAATCTATTCTAATCATCTAATATAATCATCTAATCTAATAATCTAATCTATTCCAATCTTATCTATTCTAATCTTATCTAATCTAATCTAATCTAATGTAATCATCTAATGTAATATAATCATCTAATATAATCATCTAATCTAATCTAATCATCTAATATAATCATCTAATCTAATATAATCATGTAATATAATCATCTAATCTAATAATGTAATGTAATGTAATGTAATGTAATGTAATGTAATGTAATGTAATCTAATCTTATCTAATCTAATCATCTAATATAATCATCTAATCTAATAATCTAATCTAATCTAATCTAATCTAATCTAATCTAATCTAATCTAATCATCTAATCTAATAATCTAGTCTAATCTAATCTAATCTAATCTAATCTAATCTAATGTAATCTAATCTAATCTAATCTAATCTAATCTAATCATCTAATATAATCATCTAATCTAATCGTCTAATCTAATCATCTAATCTAATCTTTTTATCTAATCTAATCCAATCATCTAATCTAAATAAATTAGGTTTATGCGAATGACCTGAAACTTATTTTATATTCATAACCCCGGGCTACGGGCTACTGACCGGCTACTATAGTGAGACGACCGGCTACAGCGAGTCAGTAGACGGTCGTCTCTTTTTTTTTCTAAGGGTCGAGTGAAAACTTAGTTTTGCCTAAAATCGACCGGCTACCGGCTACCCTATATAAACCCTATTAAATTGACCGGCTACTGACCGGCTACTATAGTGAGAAGACCGGCTACAGCGAGTCAGTAGACGGTCGTCTCTTTTTTTTCTAAGTGTCGAGTGAAAACTTAGTTTTGCCTAAAATCGACCGGCTACCGGCTACCCTATATAAACCCTATTAAATTGACCGGCTACTGACCGGCTACTATAGTGAGACGACCGGCTACAGCGAGTCAGTAGACGGTCGTCTCTTTTTTTTCTAAGTGTCGAGTGAAAACTTAGTTTTGCCCAAAACCTACCGGCTACCGGCTACCCTATATAAACCCTATTAAATTGACCGGCTACTGACCGGCTACTATAGCGAGACGACCGGCTACAGCGAGTCGGTAGACGGTCGTCTCTTTTTTTTCTAAGTGTCGAGTGAAAACTTAGTTTTGCATAAAATCGACCGGCTACCGGCTACCCTATATAAACCCTATTAAATTGACCGGCTACTGACCGGCTACTATAGTGAGACGACCGGCTACAGCGAGTCAGTAGACGGTCGTCTCTTTTTTTTCTAAGTGTCGAGTGAAAACTTAGTTTTGCTCAAAACCGACCGGCTACCGGCTACCCTATATAAACCCTATTAAATTGACCGGCTACTGACCGGCTACTATAGCGAGACGACCGGCTACAGCGAGTCGGTAGACGGTCGTCTCTTTTTTTCTAAGTGTCGAGTGAAAACTTAGTTTTGCATAAAATCGACCGGCTACCGGCTACCCTATATAAACCCTATTAAATTGACCGGCTACTGACCGGCTACTATAGTGAGAAGACCGGCTACAGCGAGTCAGTAGACGGTCGTCTCTTTTTTTCTAAGTGTCGAGTGAAAACTTAGTTTTGCCTAAAATCGACCGGCTACCGGCTACCCTATATAAACCCTATTAAATTGACCGGCTACTGACCGGCTACTATAGTGAGACGACCGGCTACAGCGAGTCAGTAGACGGTCGTCTCTTTTTTTCTAAGTGTCGAGTGAAAACTTAGTTTTGCCCAAAACCAACCGGCTACCGGCTACCCTATATAAACCCTATTAAATTGACCGGCTACTGACCGGCTACTATAGCGAGACGACCGGCTACAGCGAGTCGGTAGACGGTCGTCTCTTTTTTTCTAAGTGTCGAGTGAAAACTTAGTTTTGCATAAAATCGACCGGCTACCGGCTACCCTATATAAACCCTATTAAATTGACCGGCTACTGACCGGCTACTATAGTGAGACGACCGGCTACAGCGAGTCTGTAGACGGTCGTCTCTTTTTTTTCTAAGTGTCGAGTGAAAACTTAGTTTTGCCTAAAATCGACCGGCTACCGGCTACTCTATATAAACCCTATTAAATTCACCGGCTACTGACCGGCTACAACGTAAAATGACCGGCTATCCTTCATTTGTAGCCGGTCGTTCTTTTTTCTTTCTTTGTAAGTGTCCTTTACAATCAGGTTAAGACTTTTTTTTAGTTTAAATTTGTCTGAAAATAGTGTAAGTTCGACAACTTCTTGAAAACAGAAAGACTGCGGGTTTGAACTATTCCATTCGACATTTAGACCACTTTCAGACAAATTTAAACCAAAAAAAAAACCGTTATAATTTTAAAGGAAACTTAGAAAAAAAAAGAACTAAGTGTCCTTTACAATTATAAGGTTAACACTTAGATTTTTTTGGTTTAAATTTGTCTGAAAATGGTCTAAATGTCGAATGGAATAGTTCAAACCTGCAGTGTTTTTGTTTTCAAGAAGTTGTCGAACTTACACTATTTTTAGACAAATTTAAACTAAAAAAAAGTCTTAACCTGATTGTAAAGGACACTTACAAAGAAAGAAAAAAGAACGACCGGCTACAAATGAAGGATAGCCGGTCATTTTACGTTGTAGCCGGTCAGTAGCCGGTGAATTTAATAGGGTTTATATAGAGTAGCCGGTAGCCGGTCGATTTTAGGAAAAACTAAGTTTTCACTCGACACTTAGAAAAAAAAGAGACGACCGTCTACTGACTAGCTGTAGCCGGTCGTCTCACCATAGCAGCTGGTCAGTAGGCGGTGAATTTAATAGGGTTTATATAGAGTAGCCGGTAGCCGGTCGATTTTATGCAAAACTAAGTTTTCACTCGACACTTAGAAAAGAAAGAGACGACCGTCTACAGACTCGCTGTAGCCGGTCGTCTGACTATAGTAGCCGGTCAGTAGGCGGTGAATTTAATAGGGTTTATATAGAGTAGCCGGTAGCCGGTCGATTTTATGCAAAACTAAGTTTTCACTCGACACTTAGAAAAAAAAGAGACGACCGTCTACCGACTCGCTGTAGCCGGTCGTCTCACTATAGTAGCCGGTCAGTAGCCGGTCAATTTAATAGGGTTTATATAGAGTAGCCGGTAGCCGGTCGATTTTATGCAAAACTAAGTTTTCACTCGACACTTAGAAAAAAAAGAGACGACCGTCTACAGACTCGCTGTAGCCGGTCGTCTCACTATAGTAGCCGGTCAGTAGCCGGTCAATTTAATAGGGTTTATATAGGGTAGCCGGTAGCCGGTGGATTTTATGCAAAACTATGTTTTCACTCGACACTTAGAAAAAAAAGAGACGACCGTCTACAGACTCGCTGTAGCCGGTCGTCTCACTATAGTAGCCGGTCAGTAGCCGGTCAATTTAATAGGGTTTATATAGGGTAGCCGGTAGCCGGTCGATTTTAGGAAAAACTAAGTTTTCACTCGACACTTAGAAAAAAAAGAGACGACCGTCTACCGACTCGCTGTAGCCGGTCGTGTCACTATAGTAGCCGGTCAGTAGCCGGTGAATTTAATAGGGTTTATATAGAGTAGCCGGTAGCCGGTCGATTTTAGGCAAAACTAAGTTTTCACTCGACACTTAGAAAAAAAGAGACGACCGTCTACTGACTGGCTGTAGCCGGTCGTCTGACTATAGTAGCCGGTCAGTAGCCGGTCAATTTAATAGGGTTTATATGGGGTAGCCGGTAGCCGGTCGATTTTATGCAAAACTAAGTTTTCACTCGACACTTAGAAAAAAAAGCGAAAGTATATTAAATTGTCTTCTACCTCGCTCAGTTTACAGTAAATAACACGACAACTATAGTATGCAAGTTTACTTTAATTGCTTGCCTACGAAACGTCACTGTAAACGTTATTGAAGTGATCGAACACTGTTCGTTACCAAGGTGTCCATTTCTTGATTTTCGTCCAGTAGGATTGCGAGCTGAGCTGCGGACGCCGTGGTTCTCCTTGACTATCTACCTCCTGGTCTTCGTTTTGTCCCCCTTCTACTTCGGGGTCTGCCAGTGCCATTGCGACGGGACATCGACTAGGCAGCACCAGCACGTTGACTATTTTTCGAACTCGTTCCAGTTCTCCAACACTGTGCGGGTGCTGGTGGGCAAAAGATGTTACATCGAAAACTTCCGCTTCCTACCAGTGATAAGCATCCACGCGTCAATTTTGGGGTCAGCCTGTGTCCAAAAGTCCCGTTCCTTTTTATTTCTTCTCAGTTCGGCTCTTCTCCTCTGCTCTCTAAACGTCCAGAGATCGCCTCTTTGCAGGTCTTTTAGCAAGTTATTCTTGATGAGACAGAAAACTTTCGCCATGTACGTCTTATCATTAAGAACCCAACCAGATGGTGGAGAGTAAAATTTCATATCGCAGCTGTCCATCTCCTGTTCCTCGTCTTCTTCCGCTGCCGACGTGTGCTCGTTTAATACTCGCGACGTTGACGGTTCTCCGCGATCGATAAGTGGCGCGTCATCTTTCCCAATGTGACTGGACGTGCTGGGTGTTGCATTCTTACCACAATCGTCCTTTTTTGGCGGTGGATCATAAACTGGTAGCACGTGATGTATCGTTGATGCTAATGGTTGTTCATCTGTATTGGGTGTGTCCTGTAGCGGCTGCTGTGATAGTTGGTCGTCTTCGACATAGTCATTGTGTGCACATAGGCTTGTTGGTTGCTCGTTTGTTTCTGCGTTGTTGGGTTCCAGGGGCATTCCAGTGGTTTCTTCCTCACCTTGGTTATAATCGGTTACGTTCTCACCAGGGTCATCACTCCGTGTAATTGTGTACGAAGAAGGCAATTTCCGTCTTTCGACTCTCTCCGCACGAGGGTGGTCGTCATCAGTTATCGAGAAAAGGAAATTTGTTCTATTCTCGTCGTTGTCGGCTGATTCGCTCGCGCTCCTCAGGTGCTCACGATTTGCGTTCCTCTTTCGGGCGAGACGTCGTGAACGAAACTCAGCTGCGAAACGTCTGTGGATCGTTTGTTGGCACTGGACGGTGACTTCGGTGGATTCTTCGCGCAGATCAACACAGGAAATTCGCCTTATTTGTTCATTGCTAAACAGGGTCTCTCCTTCGTTGGCTTTAATCGTCAACATTCGTGCATCATCCGGCTCGTACCAGAGCTCATGTGCAACGACCATATCGCGGTTCGCGTTAATTTCCTCCGCAATCCACGCCACACAGTGCATTGCATTATCGTAGATCCAGCGGTCTATCCCTGGTAATGTTTCAGGTAGTGATTGGGTATTGAAAATTTGGATCCGGCGTTCCACGTTTTCGTCGTCTGTCCCAAAATCAGGAACGTGATTTGTGGTTATGTAATAGGGGCTGTTGTTTAACACTGTCCTTGGTGAACCGTGTTTCACAGCTGTAACCATCCAGCCACCTTGGAGGATAGTTTTGGCGAGGTCTGACTGCATCGTACTTGCCGACCATTCGTCCACGAGGACCAGTTGAGTTTCGTTGGTAACCATCGAAGCAGAAAACTGCCTCTCGTTGGTGATCGATGCGATGTAACCTGGAGGAATAATTCGGTGGAAGATATTTGACCAAGAAGTTTTTCCGGAGTCTTTCGGGCCAACTACGACGAGTTTCTTAACCTTATGTGGCATCTTGGATGCCAGCAAACATTGATAAAATTTGTTCAGGAAGTTCACTCTGACGTCGGCATCGGGAAAGGAGTTGATAATACCCTCTCGAAAATAAGCTGGCTGCGGTTGTGTAGAACAGTCGTATGGTATAAAAGCTCTTGGCGACAATTTGCCATTCATCGATGCGGGGATGGGACACACGACAAAGGTCCGTGATCTAATGGAGAAGCAAAACCGTTGGAGACCTCGATCAGATCGAGGTCAAACTGAATCTGCTGAACAATCTCGCACGCTGGGTGGGAAAGGATTCTTTCGACCGGTTGAAAATGCTGAACCAGCTTATCGCGCAACGCCTCGTTGGCAAGCAGTTTGTGTAAATAGCTGGTGACATCCATCATTTTCACAAAGGTTACTCTCGCGTTCTCTGGTTTAGCGTAGATGTCTGACCGATACAACGCGTGATCACATAAATACATCAATCTGTGTATTCTCTTGATGGTTGTTGCTACGTCACTGGTCGATGCGTTGTTGACAATAACGCCCCTTTCCGTATCCAAATGGACGACAAGCCCGTCGGACTCTAGTCTCTCCGCTGCTGCGTACAAGTCAGTTTCAAATTCGCCTTGGTTGATCACGACGAGGCGACACGGCACGAGTGGAAAATGCCTAGGAAGAAAGTGGATGTTCTCTTGGCTTTCATCGTCGGTAGACGTGTCTTCCGCATTTCTATAACAGTACACATTAGACACCTCGAGCATCGCCTGGATTGTGGCGTTATTGTGATCCTTAACGACTTGAAATAGCTGTCGAGCAGCGGTCTCCATTTCGTTGTTGGTCTCCGCTTTTGTTCGCACTCGAATTGGCTTGATTTCTGGCTCGACGTCTTGATTGTGCAGGGTTGCAAACAAGATATTTTCATTAAAACCTTCGCACTGTCTGAAGACGATGAAGTAAGCAACCGCTGGGTAGGTTTCATCCGCGTTCGTCTCGCCGTCTTGGCTCCCACTCGATTTTGCATTAGAGCATACGCTTGTAATAGAGGAAAAAAAGAATTGAACACCGTTTATGGATGAAACTGCGTCGTCAAGCAGTAGTCGTTTCGAAGCAATTTGAAACCTAGCTAGTTCCACGTCCTGCTGCTTGACCCTCCACGTTGCTCGACACGCCACAGCCTGTAAATTATTGGTAATCTGAAAAAAGGTTGACAACACGAACATAAGTTATGCTAGAATTCTTACATATTACAGCATCTCGGGCTGCGTATCAAATAAAATAATAACTAGAATGACTTACCAAGGTCAATACGTTGGCACGAAGTGAGTTTTGTAATCTCTTTGAGTCCAGCTCCTTGCGAGGCCGTGGTGGTGACATTTCGTTGCGAAACTCGGGCTTTTCGAGCTATATTTTGTTCAAGATCACTTATTTATACGTTTTCGTTCATACGCATTTGCATATAGATTTAAATCGGATCGGAATAATTTACTTTGGTCATCATCATCATCATCATCATCATCATCATCATCATCATCATCATCATCATCATCATCATCATCATCATCATCATCATCATCATCATCATCATCATCATCATCATCATCATCATTGTCGTTGTTTTTGTCGTCGTCATGGTCATTATCATTATTGCAAAGTCGTGGTTTGAGTTTACTTGCTTGTTTTTAGCTGCAGTTCATATGACTGTTTGTATCCATTTTATATTTTTTTCTTTCAAATCATTGAGACAGATATCGAATTATGTATTAAAGCAATGTCAAAATCCAAAAAACATTACCCGAAATATTATGAGAGTGAATTCAACACTTTCACTCGCATATTGTTCTACGACAACCTTATTTTTTCACTCAGTGAGTCTAACGCCAGACAATTACACTCCTAAAGGGAAGACGCCTCGGAAAGCCAGGCACAAAAAGATTAAAAACTCCATCTTATAAGACAGACATTTTATGATTTTATTTCATGAAATCTGAATTTCACTGAGTAGTCAAAATCTATTTAGAGAAATGTAACAACTTGGCTACCAGCACCACTTATTTTTTTGAACAATTGTCTTCTGGTAAATGAATCTCCGGACATCTCATGCACACCAAACACCTAAACAATTAAACATCTAATAATAAAAAAAAATAGTTATGACCGTTTTTCATAGTACTCAACCTTCATGCTCTTTCTTTCTTCTTTTAATTTAGAAGCTTGATCAGATTTAATGTACTCCAAGAACTCAGGAACATATTCTAAAATGAATTTAAAATTCTTAAAAACGCTAACACCTAACTGTACTGTAAGCATTATTCATAAATGACAGACGATTAAAATTATTTATATTCCCATTTTGGAGTAAATATTCTTTTCAATTTTCGGATATGAAAACGAGTTCATAAAAGCCAATTTATATAAATACAAAAAAAATTAATTCGGCGGCCATTTATAAACAGGGTTTATAAACAAAAAGAAATGAACTTCGATTAATGTTTGACAACAATAAATGAACAGTAGTAAGTTGATTTAGAAAAATCTATATAACAAAAGTGTACCTTCAGAAGATTCACCATTGCCCGACATGTGAGGCTCTACGTACGGAAATCTCCTGAAGTCAAATAAGAAATAAATGTCTTTAGGAAACACAGACAGACAAAAAACGCAACGTCAAGCCCTACTGAAATCTAGTCCAGCGTTTCAACCAACTGAGCCACGGAAGCTGTTGCCGAGAGCCTAGCTACGTGTCCTGTGTACACCGTGATGAAAAGAACATACCTTAACTTTCGAAATATTGAAGTGAAGCCATTCTCTTCCTATAACAAAACATCATAAAAGCGTTTATCACATGGGTAGAATTGGCAATTCCATA
Organism: Corallium rubrum; assembly: GCA_964035015.1. NCBI lineage: Eukaryota > Metazoa > Cnidaria > Anthozoa > Scleralcyonacea > Coralliidae > Corallium > Corallium rubrum. The sequence goes on from OZ035997.1 coordinate 38,556,053, forward strand.
GTGACAAATAAATAGATTCGAGTTACATGAGAATATCAATATTTAACAGTTATTCGCCGCGAGGTGAATATCGGTGAATAATAACCAAGACGAAGTCGAGGTTATTATTCACCGATATTCACTGAGCCTGAAGTGAATAATTGTTTTAGTATAAATACACATTCTCATACTTTTAGGAACAACATTTTCTTTAAAATTGTTAATTTCCTCTTCTGTCACACTGACAAATCGGCTGGCGGCCATTTCGAATAAACGCTGTAGGTGATTATCGGGAATTAATCCAAAGTAACTCGACCAATCAACGAGCGCAATATTCTATAATCACTTGTGTATTTATACTAATTAACAATTATTCACCGAAGGCGAGGTGAATATCGGTGAATAATAACCAAGACGAAGTCGAAGTTATTATTCACCGATATCCATTGAGCCTGAGGTGAATAATTGTTTTAGTATAAATACACATTTTCGTACTTTTAGGAACAACTATTTCTTTAAAATTGTTGATTTCCTCGTTTGTCGCATTGACAAATTGGCTGGCGGCCATTTTGAATAAACGCTGTAGGTGATTATCGAAAATTAGTATAAATACACAGGTGATTATAAAAAATTGAGGAAATCAACAATTTTAAAGAAAAGGTTGTTCTTAAAAGCACGAAAATGTGTATTTATACTAAAACAATTATTCACCTCAGGCTCAGTGAATATCAGTGAATAATAATTACCTCGACTTCGTCTCGGTTATTATTCACCAATATTCAACTCGCCTTCGGTGAATAATTGTTAATTAGTCGGAAGTAGCTCGACCAATAAGCGCGTGCGATTTTCTATAATCACCTATGTATTTATACTAATATAAAATATGCACTGGTTAATGACTCACAAGAACTAAAGGCTATACAATACTGTACCGTTGTGCGAATATTAACAAAAGGTTCATCTGACACTGCGACTTTCTTGAGAGAGAACCTAAAATTTGGGCATTAAAATTTTGAGAGCAAACAAAAGAATTTACAATTTCTAAGAACAATAGATCGTTTTCATCTGACGTCACGGCGACCATATTGGTGCACCGAAACAATAAAATGGCGACCATGTTAGTGCACCATCTTTAAAATCCTGTGGGAATTTATTTCTATTCTTATTCAAACATTTCGTATTGTATCACCACCACAATGGGGCCACCGATCACGTGAGTGAAAAACGATCATTAGTTTGAATCTAGGATTTCAATTCTTAGTTTGTTTGGATATTCTATATTGGTGTTTTATACAGGGTGTTTGGAATTTCAAATTAAAGGCCTGCGTGGCTGCATGTTTACACGGAGGAAGGGTTTGCAAAAATATGCCATAGAATATTCTATTAAATTTTTGGGCCGATTCCATTTAACAATCCTTAGAATCCTACGTAATAGTTCAAATACGAGACGGGGGACTTTACCGGGATTTCAAAGTCCAAGTGCTTTTTGTAAAGGCGAGCCTTTTTAATGCACGAGGGCTTTGTAATCCCGGTAAAGTCCGACGTCGAGTATTTGAACTGACTTCTCAAACTCAAAACTCCGAAGATACCTCTGAAACGTAATACAATTTGCCTTATTTCAAAGTCCCAAGACTTTGAAAACGTATTTTGCATTATTTCAAAGTACTAGTACTTTTCCTACGATTTCAAAGCACTGATTAAACATTAATTTCTTTTGTTTTTGGTTCATGAATTATTAATGACTTGAGAAGGAATATTCTGAATAGGATTTATATATACCATAGAATATTCTATAGAATATCCTATAAGATTAAAAAATTCAATAGGGTAACCGTCATTGAAATATAATCGCTGACCATTGTCTTCTTGTTTTTCGTTTGCATGAGGTCCGGGGTGTCTCTGAGAAAGGGTCTCCATATATCAGATATTTACTTATTACATGTATTAGCTTTTTAATAATATACACGAAAAAATTTCTCAATTCTGATTGGCTGAGAGGAGTGCAATTTTAGTGTAATTCAGTGCAGAAAAACAAATTTTGTAATTTTTTAAATTTACACAAAAAATCATTTTTTTTTTCTGTTAATTTTTTTTCTTCATGTATGTTATTTGAACAAAGCATTTTGATTAGAAAGATTCTCTTTATGATAAATTTTTTCATGTATATTATTAATAAGTAATAGCATGGTTTCGAGTGCAATTTGAAAAAAAAACACGCACTCGTGAGTTTTTCAAAGACCTCAAATAGTCTTTGAAAAACTCACTCGTGCACGTTTTTCCAAATTGCACTAGAAACCATGCTATTACCTATACTTATAATAACATTATGAGCTCAAAATTTCCACGAGGTTTTAAATGACAAAGGTTAAGTGCAAGTATACTATGTTGAAAAAATATTCTAAGTCCGAGTGCTTTTAGTTAGGAACACAGACTGGCAAACGAGCCATACAGTATACTAAACATATTGTTAAAATTAAACCAACCTTTCAACAGAAGTTGTAAAAGAAACATTTCGCTTGAGAGACATCCAAAACTCCATTTCTTTTCTCTTTTCGTCCTGGTGGTTAACAACAAGGAATAAACAATATGCAGGATAACATGAAAAACAAAACACACAAAAAAATGAATTATCTAAAAACCTAACCTTGATATTCTGGGCGAAAATATCGCTGGTCTTCATTGACGAGTACGAGATTCTTGCAATCTTTTTACCTTCTCGGTTCTACAAAATTTACAAATGATTCATGCTTCACCGTGCTCATACAATTCACTTCTGAACTGTACTTTTGAAAAGGGAATGGAAAAGGGAAAACGAATTAAGAAATGGCTCAAAGCGATATAGCCAAGTTTAGTTCACATTTCACGCGGTTTTCTTTGTTATTCATAAGTCTTTATCTCCCATACAAACTGAATTGAATTGAATTGAATTGAATTGAATTGAATTGAATTGAATTGAATTGAATTGAATTGAATTGAATTGAATTGAATTGAATTGAATTGAATTGAATTGAACTGAATTGAATTGAATTGAATTGCTCATTATAAATGCACGGTCTGATCTGTATGAAGCCCAGGGAAGTATACGCGCCTCGGGAAGTATGTGGCTTAATCATAGATAATGGAAGGGGAACTGGATAGGAAACTTGTGAAACCGGAAACGATGTTTGCACAACTTGCTATGGTAATTATACACTTATAAGCAGCTAATGCACCTATCGGGTGGTCCCACATGGCTAGGATCAGCTATTGCTGAAATTAAACAATAGTGTAATATCACTTAAGCTCAGTAGTGTCTGATTTTAGCCATGTTGGACCACCCGTTAGGTGCATTAGCCCCTTATAAGTGTAAAATTACCATAGCAAGTTGTGCAAACATCGTTTCCAGTTTCGTAAGTTTCCTATCCAGTTCCCTTCCATTATCTATGGCTTAATGCCTCGGTTCTCGGTAATTAACTCTTACATAATCTTAACTTGCTGACACGAGATAGTTACTAAAAACCATAAAACCCAGGGGGGGGGGGGGGGGGGAGTTGCCATTTGGGATAAAGGTGAGGTAATAGGGGCAACATTTTTCTTCAACTTGCAACGCAACTTTGTTGCGATAAGCGTTGATAAGCGTTGTTGCACGTATTACCATCCACCTTAAACATTGCCACGCAACAATGATTTTGTTGCAAAAGTTGAAAAAAATTGTTGAAAAAAGTAGATTCCAGTTCTACTTGCAGAAGTAGACTCCACTTCTACTTGCTGCAACATGCTGATTCATCATGTAACAAAATCATTGTTGCGTGACAATGTTTAAGGTGGGTGGTAATACATGCAACAACGCTATTCAACTTGCAACGCAACAAAGTTGCAGCAATTTGTTGTTTGTGTTACTTCACTTAAAATTAGAAAACTAAAGCTCGGTGAAAAACAAAAACCATTCGAAATAAAAAGTCTCCAGAACAGTTTAGTGCAATATATAGCACAAAACACCTTAACTAAAAGATCAGAATAGAAGTAAAGAAAAATCGCGAATAGAAGTTTGACATGCAATTCCAAGAAATAATTAAACAAAACGTAAGTACTTGAATTCAACTTTGACTATAAAAAAATAACCTGTACCGTCTCCAAATGTCCACGAAAAGGTTCGGTGTTGGAAAAAGGCAACAACTTGTAAACCAAAGCATCAACCTGAAAGTTCATCTGAAAATAAGTTGATCCTAAAAAGTAAACATACAAAATATTATATGTTATTAGTATATTTTCAGCTTGAGGTTGGTAAAGTTTTTCCGTATGTTTTTTCTGTACAAGCTGTCGTCAGTTAAACTCAGAGAAAAACTCTGAGCTCCAGACGGGACTCGAACCCACAACCTTCCGAATGCCAGCCAGACGCTCTCACCATTGAGTCACTGGAACTCAGATGGTAGCCCGAGGTTGTTTTCAATATTTATACCTGGGAACTAGCCAAACTGTACGTGTGCCAAAAGTACTTGTTGGACCACAAATCGACTGACACAATGCGACTTGTAGCCCAACAACATTTGGCAGACTAAAAAACGCCTACATTAGACACCAGTATACTTCAATAGTCATCCCAACAACGATACACTGTAAATTTCAAGAACTAAAAAACACATCCAGCCGACAATTTGAAAAAATACAAGACAAAGCATAAACCGAAAATAAACATTTTGAAACTCAAAATATGAGCTAAAACAAGACAACAGATAAAACGGTGATATTTCGACTTTATTTCAAAGTCATCATCAGACCATGAAGTGACTAAAGTCAAATATCTACATACGTTCTGTATATACAAGGATGGTGAAGTAGGATTAAAATAACTAGTGTTATATATTACAACGGTCAATATTGGTGGGTATTATTTACGCCAGTGGGCATAATATCGGAAAGTAATCTCATATAGAGTAAAAGTGAGAGTATAGGATAATAATTACTTCCGACTTTCGGGGTAAATATTAAGTTATATATTACAACGGTCAATATTGGTGGGTATTATTTACGCCAGTGGGTATAATATCGGAAAGTAATCTCATATAGAGTAAAAGTGAGAGTATAGGATAATAATTACTTCCGACTATTGGGGTAAATATTAAACCTCTTGTATTTAACAACTCTAGAATTCTTCACTCCTGTAAGTCTTACAGTCCGAACGTATTATTAATCTTAGAAGCTCTGTTAATTAAATTCAACTCGCCAGAGTTAAATTCTGGTCTAAAAGCCAGTAAAGAACTGACGCTTTTTTTGTAGCATGCACCTTGTCACTTTGACTTGTAACAGATAGCATCTTCTTGCTGTATGAACCTGTATGTATATATGCTTGGCTTATTTTCCGTTTGTAATTTAAAATTTTTGAATTTTCTAATCTCATCGTTGACCGTTGTAATATAACACTAGTTATTTTAATCCTATTTCACCATACTTGTACATATAGAACGTAGATATTTGATTCTAGTCACTTGGTCTGATGGTGATTTTGAAATAAAGTCGAAATATCACCGTTTCATTTGTTGTCTTGTTTTAGCCCATATATTTTGAGTTTCAAGATGTTTATTTTCGATTTATGCTTTGTCTTGTATTCAAGAAGTAAAGTTTGCTATTTTGAGGGTTAAAAAATTACTATCCAGCTCTGATGCAGAATCGAGTAGGGTAATAATTACTTCCGATTTTCGGGGTAAACTACTAATTAAAATAGCTCATACGTAAGAAACTATAACTAACTTAAAACCTTTTTGAATGTTTGCATGGTGACAAATTGTAATTCAAGCAGAATTTGTGGAAACACCACGTTCATTAAATAAATAACCTAATTAGTGTTTCCACAAATTCGCGCTTGTATTAAAACTTAAAAGTCTTAATTTACCTATAAGATATTCTTTTAAGATATCCAAGCACTCCAGATTAGCTGGATCACGCGCCAAGTGACTGAAAATCTGACATAAAAAATATAGTAATCGTCATGAGGATGAACAAAACAGGTATATGTTATACACATGTTCCTGTCACGACATGGACAGACATGTTTTATACACGAGAACCAGGACAGACATTAAACATGCTAAATTTATTTTAAATTTTTGTCAAATGCTAAAATAAAATCAGACAGCCTAAATTTGCAGATCAAATTATGAAGAAGAGAGTGGCAAAAGAATTAAGTTTTCCTTTAAAAACAGCGTGCAATTTCGTTAAGCTAGCTTTTGTCATGGAAAGTATGAACTAAAAGCAAGTTACATTTTAATCCAGAATTAGCATTAATCGCCTTTTGAACAAGTGGGCTCTGATGTAGATTTTAGGAAACCTATGAAAACCCTATTTTTGATGTATAGTTCATAATTATTGCGAATGTTCTACGTACTCGTGAAATAATTTCTGGGTCTTGTATATGTATGATGCTAAAGTGCAATAGAGCCAGTCTTGTGCTGTCACAATGAGTGCTATAAAAACAACATGGAAAAAATATCGTTAAACTCTTTAAATATTTCTAAACATTCAGCTGTCCTTCAGTAGCGTATATATGTGAAGAAGAATTTCAAATGAAGTCAAATCACTGCTGTAGAGGATATGGATATTTCTGACTGCCTCAACAGGGAGTCCCAATAGCTCAGTGGTAGAGCACTGGTACGTTAAACCAGAGACCTTGGGTTCGATTCCCGGTTAGGGCAGTCAGAAAACTTTTGTCTACAGCAGTGATTCGACTTCATTTGAAATTATTCTTCTTTAAACATTTCTAATTGTTTTGTCACCAAATGGCTACCGGTTAAGGAATGAACGATCCATTGTTGATTACTAACACTGACTTCCATATAATTGGACTGCGGGTCCACGGTACTTTTGTATTACATTAAGTGTCCCCAATTGAACGGCGCCATCCTTGATTTTCTGGTTTGCTGATTGGTTAATGTTAGACCTAACAAGATGGCGTCCTATCGGTCATCAGTGATTCGTCAATTTCGCGGCTAAGATCTAACAAGATGGCGCCTGATGGCGTGTATTTGGGCCATTTTTTCGTGGGGCACCCGCAGTCCAGTTATATAGAGGTCAGTGGTTACTAATGATAAAGGGTACAAAACTAAACACCACCATTCACATGACTAATACAAAGACGGTTACAACAAATGCCATCATTCATAGCAACTCGGGTAAAATTACATATCGTTTGGAATTGAAACATTGTACTCAGATACAAAAGAGTGCAAATAAAGATATCGTTTATTTATTTAACAATCCTTTGCGCACATTAAATACTGTTTCTTGTAAAATAATCCAAAGATAGGGTTTTAAAAGCGTTAACTTATGTAAGAATGAAGTTCTTGTTTATTTAATCCATTTTAGCAAGATGCCGCCATCTTTTTCGGTACCGTCAATAGACGTTTCCCAAGATAGTAAATAATTAGCATGAAATCGAGGTTTTGGTAAGTACATTGCTCCAGACGTAGGAACATCCCGCCATATTTGTTTTCGGAAGAAGATGGCTAGTAACCTCAGAACTACGCATTGTTGAAATAAATCGAGCACTTATGTTGTTAGATGTTGATGTATATAGTTCGAGTTTTTGCGTTATGTGTAACTTTTTAAAAGGTCCATAATGTTCGCACCTCTGCGTTCGCGAATAACAATAATGGAAATTAGCTTTTCATAAATAGTATAGAATTTACGATTTTTCTTTTCAAATACTTAACGCACAACATTGATCTATATATCAAACTGTTTGAAACTATTTTTTAAAAACTACCCGTTTAGGTAGAAACTTGAAATTTCTACCACAAACAGCAGTTTCTAATCGCTACAGTTTGTTATGTAGATCAATCTTGTGCGTTAAGTATTTGAAAAGAAAAATCAGAAATTCTAAACTACTTATGAGAAGCTAATTTTCCATTATTGTTATTTACGAATGCACATTTTGGACATTTTAAAAAGTTACACCTAACGCAAAAACTTGAACTATACATCAAATGGAAGTTTATGAAATTTCTAACAGCATATTATACTTGATTTATTTCAAGGTATTCTTAAAGGTATTCTAAAATTACGAAACTTGGAGCACGTCTGCAGCAATGTATTTACCAAAGCCTCGGTTCCATGCTACTTATTTACTATATTGAATCAAAATACTTGTTTAAAACTCATGAATTCAAATACCAGAAGAAGAAAAATCATTAAGTTTACTCTGGTTGTGACGTCGTTAATACAACAAGGCATTACAACAAAATGGCGAATAACAGAATTGTCTTTCATTCTTTCGTCAAAATTAGTGATGTGGTATGGCACGATTTCAAAACTAAACAGAACTTATGTTTAAAAAAAATGTGGTTAACAGAAGAGAGAGTAAAAACAGTACCTTAAAAAGCAATCGGTCCAGTAATTATTATCGAACTTCAATTTAAAAACTTTGCACACTGACGGTTCAAACAAGTGTAACTCTACAAGAAAAGATTTAATTATATTAACAAAAACAGAACTGATTTACTTGAAAATTGTCCACACGTTGCAGATGGACACAGTGCATTGTATATTACAAAATAACATGTATACTACGCGATCCCTGATTGGTCAATTGCCGTGTTTGAATCAGAGTATCCAAACACAGAAAATTCCCACGAAAACGATTTTTTGAAAATGTCGGACAGTATATCATATTCACTTGTGATTATTTTATAAAAGAAATACCAATAATAAATGGTTTTTCTCAACTTCACACAAAAATAAGTACACAATATTACAATATACACCTTCTTTATGAAGCAGGACTGCTGCTCCGGTGTTAATCCAAACAAACTCAGACAGTTTGCTGTGACAAGGTGGTAATTCCATGCTGTCAGGTCCTTGTCGATAAAAAAAAGAAATTGCAAGTATGAATTACTTGAGAAGAAAGCAATGACCTAATAGCTATGCAGGTTAATGTACCAACTAAGAATGAACAAAATACGAGGGAATATCTTGTTGATATTCAAAGTCAAAGTGGCAAACAAAAAGCAACAACAAACGAGTCAAACCTTGTAAGATAAGATGGTGACACGGTGGATGCTCAGCGTTGCAATCCAAAAGATGAAGTACGTAACCAGGAAGAATAACTGCAACACAGTCGTCTTAAAAATATACAAGCATGAGTTAAATACGACCTTTCAGGAATACTTCCAATTTCTGGCTAATCGACTGTATACATGCATAGATCTGCATAGACGGGACTTAGAGATCTTAAGCCTGGTTTCCATTTGGTCGCAACGGTGGTCGCGGAATCAAAGCGCAGCGATGTGTTTCTTTTGTGCTAAAGGCTGTTTTCCATTTCTTCCGCTTTGTCCGCGCGGGTGGAGCGTGCATTGTTCAATTCGCTTTGGAAGTTGAAACTTTCATGTAACGCCAGCGCATGTAACGGAAAACGGCCTTAACCGCTGCTACGCTTCAAATAGAAACCAGACTTAACTCTATTTATTATATAGAAGCGAGTGTTTTACTAGGAAATATACAGTGTCGTATTTTCCATATCCTCACTAGTGAAGATATCGATGACGTCATTTAGAATTTTACCGCTTTTTGCATTGAATCTATATATAATAAAAAGAACATTACACGGTGGCTTGAAAATATGAATTTTATCTTCTCGTGGTAAAAACAATATTTTATTCATTCGCTACGCTCATTCGTAAAATATTGTTTTCCCCCCACTCAAAGATAAAATTCATATCTTCGCGCCGCCGTGTAATATCCTCTATATATAGTCAAATTCCACATCGGTATTAGACGGTGAGTACTTTTTCAGTAACCACAAAGACGCAGCAATGTCACTGAAAACCACCAAATACCAATAAATATTATATGAAAACTAAGCACAACCCAAGGCCTGATACTAGGCATGAATGACCCTCAAAGTTAAGTTCGTGCGATAAGTTCGTCCGTGGTCATCCCACTTCACCAACTCAGAAATTTAATTGTGACGTGAGACACTCCCCCCTCACAACATAACTCCTTAGCTTTTAAACCTACCATCTGCAAGGTACACAAAAAGATTTTTACACTTTTAATCTTTTTTTTATCTTTTTCATTGACATTTGACCTTCGGTAAAAAAATAGATCATCTCTAAAAAAGTAATCTCAATCAAAAAGAAGAATGCTATATGGCAATCAGGACACGTTTACTAAGGAGCAAAAACTCATTACCTGTGCAGCTATGTAATTAATTCTTAACACACAAATTTAGGTAAATTTTAGGATAATACTATTTTTCCATGTAATTTATCAATTAATCAGTATTTTCGTTAATTAACAAACACAATTTTAGGTCTAACTGGTCATTTAGGTTCCAGTTCGCATAGTGTTGGAGAAACAGTCAAAACATATTCGTTTTTCCGTATGTAATTGTGCTAGAAGATATTTAAACTATTATCACTTACTTAGCATTGCAAAAAGTAACCTGGCGCTACCAACAAGGTCCTCAGGTATAATGTTTGGAATCTTGCACTTCAAAACTGATCCTGTAAATTAGGCAAAAAATATTTTAGAAAATCTGTATTTCTCAAAATCATTGATTAATGAGAAGATCGTCCAAACAGAAGGAATGAAATGCACCAAAAATACCTAATGATTATATAGACAACGTTGAGCAGGATATCGGTTAGTCGGTATGGTACGTACACTTATAGAACGTTTTTTACGCGTGAAAAGTAAAAAAAGTTACGTTGACCGAAAAAATGTTGTACAGTATCCGTTTACAATGTTACGGAGTTCACTGGTCGGGATAAAACTAGTTTACTTTTTTTCGCAAATTTCAAAGGTGACACTGAACAAGTTCCAGTTCCATATGTCTTCGCAAGGTATAGGAAACGTGTTTAAACTTACTAATACTATGCCTACTGACAATTACGAAGAAGAAACGTTTTTGAGTCACCGTCAAGAGCTAATTGAATGGAAACACGTCAAGAAGTCGCGTCCAATATTTATCCCTTCACATTGAAAACTTGTAAAAGATGTCAGTGATCATCATTCGTAGTGACAGTTGCGTTTCAGTGTACTTGATGCAAGCAATTCATCTCGCAACGGAAAAGTGGAATCGAGTTCTACTGTGTGAAACGGTTGTAGCAAGTTGTCTCGAAACGATTTGACATTGCATAGAATGTTTACACGTTGCATTTGATCGTGCAACTTGTCTCGCAACAATTACGTTACCGCCATTGGTGCCGAGACAAGTTGCAGAAAAAAGTGCACGGTGTAACAAGGCATTTATGCAAAAGTTAATTTTTTTTAAAACTATATAATTTGTATACAGTTACCAAAAACTGACGTATACCATATTTGCATATTAGCCAAACACAATCAAGAGAGAACGAAATTGAATGATAATGCTAAAATCTGAAGTGGTTAATGTAATATCTCAGACCCAGAGTTAGTGTTTTCAGTTTGGAATAGAAATACAGCATATATGATTCTAATAAAAGAGTCTACATGTTATGCTACTATTGAGAAACGTTCACACTGGACAAATAAGAGCCTTACCGTGATGACACATTAAAACTGAATATTCCAGAATGTTTGGCGGTGTTTCGCTTCCTATACATTCATTGATTTCTTCATTTGACAGAATTGAATCCTAAAACAAAAGAAAACTGCTCTTAAAACAAGATTCTCAAATCGACTGAACAAAATGTTAGACTGTTCCAAAACACATTCCAAGATGTAACTACAGTTTTGCGCATTACAACTATATCAAATCCGACAAGCTTATTGCACGTCGTGTACCTATTTGCAAGGCTATACATCTGCACACTGTAATAAATTGCGCGATTAATTGAGCTATGGTTTAATGCACACCAAGAAGAGAAATAGCCTGTAAAATATCTATAGGGTAATCTTCTTTATTATATAACATGCATCTAAACTACAAATCAATCCCATTAATTGTAAAGGTATAACAAAGTTATTTATTTCAATAAGCTGTAACAAAGGAGCATCTACATGAAACTAAAGTAAAAAATGTTGTGTCTACAATAGACACTTCCGAGGACATACAAAGCCTGTTGTTTGCTGTTTGAAAATGGCCATATAATAAATATATAGTTCAGAGAGTTTTATTACAAACCATACAGTGCTAAAAAAGCAGTGCCCTGCTTGACGTCGAAAGTCTCGCTTGCTATTGATTCCGAACGAACGAACGAACGAACGAACGAACGAACGAACGAACGAACGAACGAACGAACGAACGAACGAACGAACGAACGAACGAACGAACGAACGAACGAACGAACGAACGAACGAACGAACGAACGAACGAACGAACGAACGAACGAACGAACGAACGAACGAACGAACGAACGAACGAACGAACGAACGAACGAACGAACGAACGAACGAACGAACGAACGAACGAACGAACGAACGAACGAACGAACGAACGAACGAACGAACGAACGAACGAACGAACGAACGAACGAACGAACGAACGAACGAACGAACGATAATAGACCACCATAATATCATCGCAACAAACCGCAGCAAGTCATGGGAACACACCATAAACTTCTTTGCGTTTCGATACCAACGAAAACATTGATTTTTTTCACGTATTTGATATACTAGTAATACCACCTAGTACCTATACTGTAATACTGCCACAAGTCGTCAAAGTACGTGCCTGAGATAGCCTCCGTTCCTTGGATGGAGAATGTTGATAACAAAGGAAAAATGAACCTAAAATCAAAATCAAAATTTCTATAATTCGAATCTTTAATCTACTTATTTTATGGAGATATATGCAAGAGGTATATAAAATACTGGATACAAACAAGGATACGTTTAGAATTTCAGAAAAGCACGAGTATAGCACTTGTTGTCAGCGTGCTGCCTGCATGCCCTCTCACTTCTGATGTCTGCAGAGTTACCCGATCGGAAAAGGTTATTATTTTTGGAAAGGGCTGAGATTGAGACTCGTGAGTGAGCTATTGAGCTGACATTGAGTTATGGGTTCTCTCCTGCATGCATAGGCGTAGAGTTTTGTTTTCGTCTAGGGAGGCTGAAGTGCTGAACAGGGCCTTTCTAAGAATTTTCTCGTGGGCGGCGTTTACAAAAAGGGACTCTTCTATGGGGGTCCGGAATTTTTTAAATTTAGAGTCTTGGAAATGCCATTTCCTACATTCTGCGGGGTGATTTTTTAGAACATTGAAGTTCATGAAATGTCATAAAAAATAGTTAAAATACAACACATTTCAACAATTTTTCGATGTTGTGTTTACTGGGTTGACTTATCACTGTATATGGGTGCTTTTGGCTGACAGGAATGAGGCTGTCACAGTTACTTTAGCCTAACGAGTAGCCTATAATTTGTGAATGGTGATTGATGAGTCAGTTGCTGCAAAATGTCGGGGGGGGGGGCTCAGTCCCCCCCATAGAGATTTCTCCGGGGGCTAAAGCCCCTCAGTCCCCCCCCCCCCCCCCCCATACTCTACGCCTATGCCTGCATGCGCTTTTCTCCGGGTTCTCAGGTTTTCTCCCCACAAAATTAACAGTATAGTGTCCCGAATTAGTTCTACAAGCTATAGACACATTTGACACTTAAATAAAGTTTACCATACGATACATGATTCAGACTGAAAGTTTTTTCAAGTACGTTAAAAAAAGGAACAAATACAAAACAGTACGTCGCTAATTCAAACTAGGTAGAACTTAAGATTGCTATAGGCTTGCCATTACACCTTGGACAAAAGTAATGTAACCTTCTCCTCCGAATAATGATAATAAGGTGTTACTCCGAGTGACGAACCATACTGGACAATTAGAGGAAACTCTACTTGGCCCGACTGGGATTCGAACCCGCGACCTTCGGTTTAATAGTCCGACGCTCTACCGACTGAGCTACACAGGTCAAGTTGGGAGCTGGTGGTTATGGTTATTTGATATTTCGAAACAGATACTAGTTTCTTCAATATCGAGATATTATATATACATGTAGATTTAGAACAATTATTAAATTAACACTGTCGCTTAATAATTCTCCTTCCCCGCTACAACATTTTAGACTCCCTTAACTACACGATTTTAGGCAATAACTTAAAAAAATCGTAAAACAAAGTAGATGAAATAAAGTAGAACTAAAATAAAGCAGATGCAAGAGCGCTTGAATGATACACTGTCAACTATCAATTTTACTCCAAAGAATCTTATTTTGTACAGTATACCTTTTTAGAGTTAAAGTGCCTCTAACCTCGACAATTTTTATTGTCTGATTTGGAAGAACTTTTAAAATGATAAAGTAACTTCTTTGGAAGATTTTTGCCTTTTCGCTTTGTTTTTGAGATATTTCATTTTGTTTGATATGCAAATGTCCGGAATTTACGTCACACATACATAATGACTTATTGAAGAAGTTTGTGTATCTCTTTCAGTCTCGAACGAAATCCTTTGAAATCGAGAAGTTTGGTGTTGTGGGAGAAACACGCACACACATTATTCATACTTTAGTGTTTTTATTTGATGAACGCAAAGATATATAACATTCTCTGATAAGTCATTATGCATGTATGACGTAAATTCCGGACATTTGCATATCAAACAAAGTGAAATATCTCAAAAACAAAGCGAAAAAGCGAAAATCGTCCAAAGAAGTTACTTTATCATTTAAAAGTTCTTCCAAATAAGACAATAAAAATTGTCGAGGTTAGGGGCACTTTAATTAAACTCTTACTGTACGCATAACTAATTGTAACAAAAAACTTTTTTTATAAAAAGACAATATTCTTTGTCATACCGTCAGGTGATGAAACTACTTGCATGTTTACTTTTCGTTCTGAAAACATTATAAAAACAAATGAAAATCAAATTGTTATCACAGGGCGTAACATAATCATGACATCATAACATGGACACGTAAAAATCTCAGAGCTTGTCACCCAGTCTGCTGGAGTCATCAACCTTGGTACATGGTACAAGTTGTCAACAACCTATTACAGACATGTTAACAAAGTGAGACAACCAGTGCGAACGCATGCATGACGGTGACAGCCTGTTGAACCACCTTGGAACAACTTGCTTGCAGGCATATTACAACTTGCGCGTTTTTACGGGTGTACTGGGAGGCCCCCTAAACCTCTATTTTGCCCGGAGTTCCTGGGGATTAACCTGTAGTTGGGCCATTGTTTCGAGAGATTTACATTTATGTTCGCAATGAAAAGTTGAGAATGCTTATACTTAAAGCTGAGAATGCTCAAACGTGTAGGTCTTCTCTCTACTCATCCTCCCATTCAAACAAAGGCCCGGCACTCGGGTTAGCGTATATCAACTGTTAATTTTCACATGCCTCGGTTTTCTTTGTTCTTTTCGGGGAATATATTCAATAGCCCCCGCAAAACAATAGATTAATATTCCCCTCTAAGGGTCTGTTTATATGATCCCGGTGTACTGGGACGGGATGGCAGCCGGGATGATTTTGATGTATTGAAATAAGTCAACACGTAAAACAGAAAAACCACGCGATGCCTGAAGAAACTCAGATTTTGTTGATCTGATCCTAAAGTTAAAAGTGAATGATTGTGGTAATTGAAAATGGCTTTTGGTGAAGTTATTTAGTAATATAGGCCTTGAAAAATGTAGGCGAAAGCTTTCCGATGCACATAATCAAAGACCGTGACTTATTTCAATACATCAAAATCATCCCGGCTGCCATCCCGTCCCGGTACACCGGAATCATATAAACAGGCCCTAAGGCGTGCGCTAAACGTCGCATAATAGACGAATTTAATTCAGACGAATTTAATTGTTTAAATTTTATTTGACAAAACTGCGACGTATAACTCGATTAAATTCGACACACGAATTAAATTCGTCTCGGCAATTAAGTTCGTCTGAGTCAGACGGAAAATGCGACGATAATCATTAATGCGTGTTCGAGTTATACGACGAATTATCGTCGCGTCGAATTAAATGTTTCGCTTCTGTCTGTGACTATTCGAAGTCGTTTTCAAGATCAACGAGTCCAAGTAAAAACAATTAAATTCGACTGAAATTCGACGTTTAACTCGACGTCGCATTTACCTCGTATTACCGACGAAGTTAATTTGAATTAAATTCGTCTATACTCTATTGTGCGACGTTTAGCGCAGGCCTAATATTCCCTCAATATTTATTTTCTATTGTGACTCCTGTCAACGTCGTCCATGTGAAAATTAAGTACGTTATTTTGAGGCCCCTCGGGGATATGTGTTTATTCAATAAATCACATATCCCGCGTGGCCTCAAAATAACCTATACTTATTAAGATACTGTCGTAATTGAAAGTATCATGGCTAAATCCATAAATTAATAAAAATCGAAATCAAACCTGCAATGATGTTCGTTAGGGCTTTGCGGTCGTATTGAAATCTAAAACAATAAAAAATATAAAACCAAAACTTTAGAATGAAAAAAATAATCTTAGGTATGCTAAGATTAATCGAGGTTAATCGATTGGAGGAAAAACCCTTCAGCATTTTCGAAAACCATTACTTCCAAAGAAAAACCGTAAAATCGGACAAAAATCGATACCGTTCTACAGTAAAACTATTTTTAAAATCCAGTGACGGTTGATACAGATTTATTTTGTCTATAAGAATTAGAAAATATATTTCAAATAACGTGTTTGAGTTTCTCTCGCTGTTCAACCCTGAATGATGATCATACAGGTTTGCTTAAAAGAGTTTAGTGTTTGTGTTTTAGTGTTGTGCAAAACTGAAACTGAAACAAAAAAGTTAAAACGAACTAACTTGAAAAGGGTATATTACAAGTAATATTTGGCATTTCACTCGATTAAAATGGATGTACTAAAGGAAAATTTCGAGTGTAGAATATATACATTATAAGACCAAACTGGGACCAGTTGCGAAATATGCAACATCAAGGCCTTCCGGCTGCGAACTGAACCCGCGACCTTCACAAAAATTACCCAACTTGAAAAGGTCCTTGCAATGCCGTCGTTTGTTTGCCATGCAGGTACGATCAGTCGTGTGAAAACAAAAAGACACCAACAACACAGAAACTAACATAAATAAGCTTTGTGGCAAAATATTTATTTGCTAAATATGTATTTTATTCGTAAAATATTTCTTGCTCTGATGAAGGCCTGACAAGTCAACAGGCCGAAAACTTAGCAAAATAGATATTTTAAGTGGTGTTTCCACAAACTTATTTATATTACATTATAGCCATGAAAACTTTCAAAGATTTAAACACAGAAACTATCAAAGCTTCGCGGATGCTGGTTAGTTAGGAGTTTGCACGGTTTTTAATGACTTTTTAATCCACGTCATTTCTGTGAATGCTTGTATAATATTCCTGTGACGTCACTCTGGTATTTGAATTGTTTATAATATATTTGTTTTTAAAACTAAAGACTAAAAACTTTAGTTTGTAACTAGTGACGCGCAGTGAAAAGATCGCCTCACTCATCTTTTTTTTAATATTTTTTAGAGAATTTTCACTGTTCGGTTTTTTACCAATATCTCCTAAAAGGGTATACAGAGTTACCAGATTGCTAAAAATATCCGCAGAAGCTGGAATATAAGAACGCATATTACTTGTCAGCAGTATCTTCCATACGTGAGTCGACGGGAAAAGGACATGGCATTCTAACCTATAAGAAATATCAAAATATGTATTGAGCAGAGTATTAACTTTACATATATTAATCAAAAAAGCCCCAGGTATTATTGTAATTATACGTGTGCATGTGGTACAAGCGAGCAAACAATCGCATACGCCACAATGACAGTCGTGTACAAGAATCATTACGTGCAGATGGACCTTAAACACCGTCGTGTGTCGAGACCAAAACCTATACTGTCCGTTGCTTGGATGAGTCTACTGCCTAGATATTTCGTTATAAAGGTTGAACTAAATAAATAAAGCTAGGACCTAGACTTACTACACGTAGTGAAAAAGTGTTCGTTATATACAAGTCACATTGTATTCGTGGTCGTGCGATTGACCGTACTGAAAAAGATGGCGACTTGTACATTTAACCACAATCCTTTGCGTGCAGTAAATATTGTTTCGTGTAGAATTATTGGAAGATATGGTTTTAAAACGATCAACTTTGGTAGGAATGAAGTTCTTGCTTACTTAATCCTTAGCATGATAAACAATGTTTAGTTGTTATTTGAGCTAATTTGAGGTCGCAAAGCATTGTGGTTAAATGTACCACCGCCTTCTTTTTCGGTACCGTCAATTGATATTCTTCACCAACCTAACACCACACCCCCATGCTTAACGGTACCGATAGCAAACATTGCCAAATCAACTGTAAAATATCTTGAACGACGTGAAATACAATGCGAAATGTATAATAAAAGTTTAAAAACGATTGTGGACTCACTGTAATAACACGTGGTGACTTTTCACAAAATTGAATAGCTGAAAAGATAAGTCTTACTCCAGCTGTTTCGTCTTTTGACTGAAAAAAATAAAAAATAAAAAACGTACATTAACTAACTCATTCTTGCCTAGACACGAAAAAACTTGTATTAGAGTTTCCAAAAGAATGAATAAAATATTTTCATCACGGCTCTTTAGAAAAATACAGCGATCTACTGTAGCTTGATACAGCCTGTTGCTCAATATATCAGGTATGACACAGCTATGATATTGTATCTGTATCATACTATAATTGTCACTACAATCTATTGGTTTATCAGCACTGTACTAGACTGGAGTAACATCGCTTTATTGCATTCAACTATCGTGGCTTTGTAATAACCTGAGTTGTGATTGGTCAACGCACGGTCCGGTTCTTTTGGATCCAGACTGCTGTCCCGGATGTTAAATTGACTTCGCTGGCGTGATTTGTAAGGTTTTCAAATCAATTTTTTTATTCAAATTGCATCAAAAAACTTGAGGTAGCCATATACTGTAATAAACAATTCATTAATCGCGTTTACTCGGTCTGTACGGAAAAATATCAGACCTTGGTCCTAGTTTTGTACAAACCACGTCTACGGCCCGGTACGTACTGTCAAGACCTTGGTCTGATATTTCCCCGTACACAGCTCGGGTAATAATCTCTTAATACCGAGTCGCTAGTAGTGCATATTGTACTCACTACTTCGAGTTCATTGTACTCAACTTTTTTTGCAGTGTATGTTGCTAACAGAAGTATTGCAGTCTACAGTCTTCTGAAGCGGTCAGATCTAAACAGGTTGTCGCTATCACAGGTTGTTACAGATATGACAATATGACATAGTCACATCAAACATAATACTGCAACATACTGTAACAGGAGTCGCTACACTTCTCTGTACAGACCTGATATCATGTGATTGTCTGATACATTGTGTTTTTTTAATAAAACAAATTATTAATAAAACAATTGTCGCGTCCTTTTACCCAAATATCCAGTTTGGACATTTGCTTGGCCTCAATATCATGATCGATGCTGGTGGACTGGAAACGAGTGTTTTCGCAATTTCTCGAGTTTTTTTTCTTCTCACAACAACATTATGTTCATACTGTAATATAGTCATTTATTAAAAGGATGTTTGCAATTACTTACGTTGTTACTAGGATACACATAATAGAGACGTTTGTTCAGTCGGTCAAGTTGAGCCCAGACGAATCCTTTAACTACATTTTCTACCTGTGGCTGCCCACTCATTATCTAAAATAGTTAATATTAAACAAAATGGAGGAACGTTATACATATCCAAACAATAAACAAGCTTTCTTCTCCTGTGGCAAAACTAAAGCAGTTATACCAATTATAAGATCTACTAAGGCCAATGTGGTCAGTTGGTCTTATAGTTATCATGCGTGTGTATATGTAAGTGACAGTGATTGTAATATATAGTTTTAATTGTATTAATAATTTTAGTCGATTAAAAGTTAACTTTATTTAGAACACTGACGGTATACCATCATTGAGTCATTAGGCAAAATTAAACTGAATGTCCTACACGAATAACAACAAAATATTGTTCATGCCTATTAATAGGCCATTGGGTGACTACAACTACCAGTCTAGAATGCTTAATAATATACGCGCAGTGTCACCTAGCCGAGTTTCGTAATGTGCCGTCAAATATGGTTTTTCCAAAAAGCTAGGCGGTAAACCATATTTCAGATTAGTCTGTTAGGGTTTATGTTGTGGTTAGGGTATCGGAAAAATTGCTAAAATCTTGAGACTTACTGAAAGTTGACGACACATTTGGAAACAACAAATTTGACAACATATTTTGGAAAAGGCGCGAAAGGACTAGACGGGTCCTCTTGAGTCATCCCTTTTAGCCGAGACCCTAGAATAATGGCAAAGCATTCTGGTAGTTGTAGTCACCCAACGCTATCTCACGTCATCGTGCATGCAAATGGTCTATTCAGACGCATGCATACATGTCTAATTATCCTGCGTAGCCGATCGTATCCTGGGAGATTGGAGCCGCAAAATAGAGTATAAGTTTGTAAGTCCACTCTCTGAACAAGTGAGTGTTTTATCTGCACATGCGCATAAGTCTCAATAAATAATAAAGTTTAATAAAGTTGTCATGAGCTTACCATTCCAACATCAATCCTTGCCAGTGGAATGTGATATAAGTCTATTGCTAAAGTAAACGTTAAGAGACAAGATATGAGCAGTTGTAACCAACTCCGGCTATAGCCTTGCGGGCATCCTGCTATTACGGAAACCTCGCTTAGTCTGTCCCCCGGCAAGAGTAACAGCCTGAGGTTTTAATTGAAATAGCTCTCCCTATTATTTAACAATTATTCGCCGAAGGCGAGGTCGAGGTCATTATTCACCGGTATTCACTGAGCCTGAGGTGAATAATTGTTTTAGTATAAATACACATTTTCGTACTTTTAGGAACAACATTTTCTTTAAAATTATGCAACATTTTCTGTCGCATGGACAAATTGGCTGGTGGCCATTTTGAATAAACGCTGTAGGTGATTATCGAGAATTAGTTAAGCACCTTGCTGATCAGTTCAGTCCTGGTTCTCTAACTGTGGCCAATGAACTGTGGTTAATGAACTGTGCCCAATGAATTGTGCCCAATAAACTGTGACCAATGAACTGTGGCAATGAACTGTGGCCAATTGCGCAAATTGTTGCGAGACAAGTTGCAAAAGGAGTGTTACACTGTGCAATGCTTCAAACATCTGTTGCAGCGTTGTCGCAATCGTTGTAAAAATGAGTAGAACTCGATTGATTCAACTTCGTCCAACGCTTGCGGCAACAAAATGTTACGAAACTTGGTGATTGCGAGCTATATGTATATTACACCAAGCAAATTGCAAGTTGCACAAATGAATAGTGTAACACCGCCTTCAGTTCCAACAGAAATGTTTAATTGTATTTACAGTACTCTCAGCAAAGCGGACGCCTTGATTATTCCACGTGTCTTACCAAGCACGTACCTTAGTATTTTACTCTACCCTGCGAGCACAGCCTTCTTTTCCTTATTTCTTCGCTGAGAGGGAGGAAGAAAAGAAGGCTCTGCTCAACCTCGTCCCCAGGGCCATTTGTGGGGGCTGGGCCAAGATGGCGGCCAAAAACAAAATGGCGGGAACAAATGGCCCTGGCACAGGCTGCAAAAAATGAGTCATATTTTGACTCATTTTTGACTCGGCCCAGGCTTCACGAAGTTTATCGCGCCTAGTTCAGGCTCAATTATTTTCTGAATATTTAGTTCAGCTTGACTGACACAAACTGAAAACAATCAATACATCATTTCCAAATACATTGTCGAATTATTAAAATAAATACACTTTTAATAAATATCTGTAAATGCTTATTATTTATCATTTGCTTCACACCAAATTCGCAAGAAACTGGATTGCCGTTGTCTGGCCGGGCCGCCTTGTTTTTGTAAGTTTTCGGTGGATTCAATTCAGCGTTTTGAAAAACATTTAGGCTTCGTTTCGTCGAGAACTCTTGTTTGAAAAAAGCCTACTTCTTAATGGCCAAACATGTAAATTCTGCCCTGTGGTGTACTTTCCTTTCGCAGCCAAAATACTTTTTGACTTTGTTCACCAAGTCCTTCGTTCGCCCGATTTAGAAAACACACTGAATTTCCGTCCCATGGACTTCTTTGTATGGCAGCCAGGGCACAGAGACGACACGGCCCATCATTACATATTCTTCCGACGTTTTCACGGGTGTTTCGCCAGCTTTCCTCACATTTTCATTCACTTCGAAGTTGTTTTTTAACAGCCGGCAATTCTGAATATAATTTGAGCCCAAAAAACAAATGCCCGCGAGTTAGCCTGCCGGCCGCCTTGTTTCCACCAATCAGAATACCTAAAACATCCAAAGTTATCTCGACCAATCAAATGTGGTGATAGCTCAGCCTGTGCCAGGGCCATTTGTTCTTGGCCGCCATCTTGGCCCAGCCCCCACAAATGGCCCTGGGGACGAGGTTGGGCTCTGCTGTATTCGTGTTTGGCTTCGCCAAAGATTTAGGACCCGTTTAACCGGTTCTTGTTTTGTTTTGTTTTGTTTTGTTTCGTTTCGTTTCGTGTCGTGTCGTTTCGTTTCGTTTCGTTTCGTTTCGTTTCGTTTCGTTTCGTTTCGTTTCGTTTCGTTTCGTTTCGTTTCGTTTCGTTTCGTTTCGTTTCGTTTCGTTTCGTTTCGTTTCGTTTCGTTTCGTTTCGTTTCGTTTCGTTTCGTTTCGTTTCGTTTCGTTTCGTTTCGTTTCGTTTCGTTTCGTTTCGTTTCGTTTCGTTTCGTTTCGTTTCGTTTCGTTTCGTTTCGTTTCGTTTTGTTTTGTTTTGTTTTGTTTTGTTTTGTTTTGTTTTGTTTTGTTTTCTGCTCTGATTTGGACTGGGTTCGAGATTGTAACCAAGCAACTGACATGCATGCGCAATGGAAACCAGTCACAAATACAGCAGAGCCTTGTTTTCTTCCTCTCTCTCAGCGAAGAAATAAGGAAAAGCAGGCTTTGCTCGCAGGGCAATTTTACTCTGGCGCCAAACGATTTTACTCGTCAATGGGGAAACCCCAACACTTTCAGTATACCAAGCACGTACTTTAGTATTTTACTCTGGCTAACACCAGACTATTTTACTCGTCAATAGGGGAACCTCTGGTACTCTAAGGACTAAGGGTTACTAAGGGTTAACCTATCTCTATTAACCCCATTAGGCTTAGCAGCCCAATTCTCTTTGGGGGGGGGGGAGGCAGAGATCTTTCCGCGAAAAAGTTAGGGTTAAACACCGATTTATAAGTCGTATTTTTTCAGTCTTAGTTTAACGTATTAATTTTGCCTAAAAATTGCCCGAAATTCCCAGCAGAAAGTGCCTGAATTCTCCTTTTTCAAATATTTTGGGAGGGCAATTGCCGCCCCTGCCGCCCTGCCTAATACGCCTATATGCTCTGGCTAACGCCAGACATTTTACTCGACAATATATTCACAATTTTTGCAATCAATAATTATCATTATTATACAATACTAACACAATCTCGATTTTAATTGGCTAAAAGGCTTTAAAGCATACTGCTGATTCCAAATGTTACTGTATCATATCTACAGACTGTAAGAGACAGTGGTATTTATCAATAGATATGACGTCATTTCTACAAATAATAGCCTGCTCGTTCTGCTCGCGCGAAAACAAACATGGCCTTGGCGGTGGCAGAACCACGAAACACGAATTTGAAGGGAAAAACTCTTCAATTGAAAGAAACTTTAGAAGTAAATTTTGTCGCCACTTTGGTATATTATTTATCACACTTTCACTTTTATTTTAGTGTTGAAATGTTGTTGACATTGTAAAACTTTTAACTGTCGTTTTGTTGTTTACAAACGAACTAGTTCTTTGTTAAAAGACACGTATCCTTTGTATAATAAAGCAATTTCGGCCAAGACGGATAAAAACACACCGAGGACTTGATAATTCTTGATATCATGCGATAACGGAGTCCAATAATTGTTAATTGTTTGTCAACTTCAAAATTATCTTTACAGAATACTTCCGAAATGTTTGTTTATGTTGCATGCTGACCATCTTGACTTTGTTGATCAATGTATCTGCGCTTCTTCCGTCTGGTCCCCACATAAGCGATTATACCGTTTTCCAATTTCACAAATGTTATAGCAGGTCACTGCTTTTGATCAGTTAGCGTCAAGTCTTTCGGTCAGGAAATGTGGGCTACTGTATGCAATGTAATGTAATAAAAGTAGTGTGCTGCGTAGGCAGTGTAGAAACAACAATCGAAATATAGTAAGGCTAGATATACTGCCGAAACAGAGAACGTAGGAGTCTAACGTTTCGAGAAGGGCGAAGGGCCTTCGCTCGAAACGTTAGACTCCAACGTTCTCTGTTTCGGCAGTATATCTAACCTTACTATATTTCGATTAATGTAATGTAATGTAATGTAATGTAATGTAATGTAATGTAATGTAATGTAATGTAATGTAATGTAATGTAATGTAATGTAATGTAATGTAATGTAATGTAATGTAATGTAATGTAATGTAATGTAATGTAATGTAATGTAATGTAATGTAATGTAATGTAATGTAATGTAATGTAATGTAATGTAATGTAATGTAATGTAACCTAACGTAACGTAACATTTCATAAACGAATGCGAGTGTTTTACCAGGGGTTACAAACACGAAAGGACAATGAAAATCACGAGGCCGTTAACCGAGTAATTTTCATTGTTCTCGAGTGTTTGTAAAACATGAGAGAATAATGAAAATCACGAGGCTGCACGAGAGAACAAGGAAAATTACGAGGTAATCGGCCAAGTGATTTTTGTTGTTCTCGAGTGGTTGTAACCCCTGTAAGCACGATACACGAGTTTATGAAATAGCTTCTTAATTGTCTATTATAGTAAAATTCACGAGGGACTTGATGATATTGGTGCATATTAGATTAGACAATGGTGCATATTAGCGTCCAATGTTGAATATATAATTAAGAAATGTGGTAATAAACGGTACTTTGTTAGCGCCGTTTATTTATCTTAATTATGAATTCAGTTTGCGCGATCTTTACCGGGTTTCAAAACTCAATCATGCACAAGACCAAATATTTTTCTCTGATCAGATTGGCTAGTTAAAATAACATACATACATTCTGAGTGATGGAAAAATAGCATGTGACTTTCTCTGCGAGATGAACTTCCATAAAGTGGGTACTTTCCGTACAAGAACTAAAGAAAAAATTGTAGAATAGTGAAAAACCTTCTTATTTGATAATAGTCACGTTCATACAATATCATTGCGGCCAGGCGCGCAACGAGGGGGTGGTCGAATAGGGTGGTTGCTCCCCCACCCCACCCTCTTTGAGTTCAAACGAAAATTTGCAGTTCAAAAGTTACTTCTACTTGCTACTCTTTTTGAAATTATCAAAATTTATCTCAAACCATATTAAAATAAAATGTAAAATCAAAGTCTAATCTCATTTGGACCGAAATCATGAGATCACCGAAATATTTCCTAGAAATAGTGAGATGTACGTTTTGTTCAAACGTGACCTCAGAATGCAGGAAAAGCCGTTTTAGAGACCCAAAGTTCAGAAATTATGCCGGGAGGGGCATGCCCCCGGACCCCCTATACTACTCGTCACTTTGTGGTAAAAACGACCCCCCTTTCAAAAATCCTGGTTGGGCCCTTGATTGCAGCTCTCTCTATATAACATTTTCTTCATTTTCACTTCATCACCTCCTCCCCACTCTATCCTGTACATTTTCTCTCTTCCCCTCCCTTTCTCATTCTTCACATTCCTTTTCCACTTCAATCCCCTTTCCTCCTTCCCTAATGGCAACTCTATAATTATAACAACCTCTGCTTGTAACATTACACGGTCCTCCGGTTTCCTTTATCACTTACTTGTACTTGCTGGTACTGAGGTCCTTCATCGACTAATGAAAAAACCCTGTTCTTTGGAGATATTTCAGCAATAAAGGACTTGTAGATTCCTTAAAATAAAACAAAAGAAAAAGTAAACACTAAACAAAACAGTGCCATCAGCTAATTTAAATGACTATAGAAGACAGACAGGGTCAGGCATTTTTATTCAATCAAACATATCAATAATTCATGAATAATCAACCAATCACAACTATTCATTTTATCACATAATTAAATTTGGATACTCAGGTAAATTCCATCCATCTATGCATTCATACCAACGACTGTCTGTCCATTCGTTCTTGCATCCATCTATCCATCCATCCATCCATCCATCCATCCATCCATCCATCCATCCATCCATCCATCCATCCATCCATCCATCCATCCATCCATCCATCCATCCATCCATCCATCCATCCATCCATCCATCCATCCATCCATCCATCCATCCACTAACCCACCCAAACTCAATGTACACGTATCAGATCAATATCTTGTAAAATGTACATGTACATAAATTTTGAATTATTCTGTATCATTTGCCAATGCTGTTTGGCCATCAAAGAGAAACAAGAGAAACTTCGGGTTGCCCGCCATATTTCATTACAGTACATATACTATATAATAATCGTCTTGTTAATGTCACATTGGCAGCATAACAGTGTGTGTTTATAGCCTGTTTGCGAGAACACTACTCATACAAATTTCATATAACTCAGAAACAGACAAAAGATTGAAGTCTAAAACTTGGATCTGGTAAATCTGATAGCATAGACGCGTACAGGGTTTTTCAGATAACTTACCGATAGTTTCCTCAGCTGGACTATCAAATAAAGGCTTGAACTCGATAATGGTAAAAGCTAAAAACATTAACATTAACAAACATTGCATTATAGTACAGTACATTTCAAATGTCCGTCATAACAGATTTCATTATAAAATAAAGTCTCCTCAACGGCCATTAACTCTTTCTGAATCGGTCTTTAGTATTTTATTCTGGCTATACCGTCAGACGATTTTATTCACCTCTGGGGAAGCCCACGGACGGGAATGAGTTATGGCCTAATCTACACGCAACTTTTTTTATCCGTTTTCAAAAAAAAATCCGCGTCCACACGAGAACAGGAAAACGGCGTCTTCGAAAAGTTCGGTTTTTGATAACCGCTTCATCGTTTACGTGTGGACAGAAGGCCAACCCGTAACAAAAAAGTTGCGTTTTCAAAAAAACCGGATACGTGTGGACGTAGCCTAAGTTCCGTTGCGTATTATTTTAGCGTACAATGATCATACAAAATGACGTCCACGATACATGTACTAGGACACTTGAAAAGCCTTTTTAAAGTTACAGCGTCATAAATTTAATGGCTCGTATATTGCCTGTGCTGTTTTTCTTTGTGCTTTTTGTGTTCAAAAGACGACAATGAATCAGCGATTTTTCCACGATTCCTCTAGACATATATCATAATTTACACAAGCCTTTTACAAGCTTTACCTCAAAGTGGTTTTTACTATTTTTAGTTCGATTCTTTCCTGGGAGTCCTGACTCCTGATAGTGCTGATACAAAGCGCTCAAAACCGCGCCGGCGTTTTTCGATATTCGATTCTAGGAAAACGTTTTCCAACATTTTGTAAACTGACAAAAAAAAACCTAAACGCACGAGAATGGACATCAACGTAATAGCTTTCGAAATTACCAAAATCCTTGACACGGTTTTGTTAGTGATATATTTATCCATTGAAGAAAGTCGAAGAAATTTCCCTTTAAGTTGCAACTCTTTAAAATCTCGTTTGTTGGCTTGTTGCGAAGAATAAGTTTTGAGTAAACAGTACTTAAAGAAAATTTTACCTTAAATGTTATTTCCGGTCAAAACTTAACACCGTCATTTTATCATCGCTATTTACTCGTTTTTCTTAATTCTTCTATATGAAAGTTTAGCACGAAACCTTAACGTAGTCCAAAATTAATTTTTTTTCAAAGAAATATCGAACGGTGTGTCGTCAAAATCTCTCTCTTCCACAGAGGCTCAGAGGCACAGACGTGCTCGTGCGGGCGAGGGAGAAGACGCGTTGCACCGCACGCATCTGCGTACCTCACGCTCGCGCGCCTTGGCAACATGGGAACGGGTGACCTGGTGACATGGTAACAGATGAAAAACTTTGATCGTACGATTAACGCCTGTATTCTAAAAGCTCACTCACACTCACACTCACACTCACACTCACACTCACACTCACACTCACACTCACACTCACACTCACACTCACACTCACACTCACACTCACACTCACACTCACACTCACAACCAATGAATGGCCCCGCATACTCAATAAGTGTAACTCAACACTCAATGAGTCTCCACTCACCCTCACTGAGTATGAGACTACACTCACCATCCAATCATTCATTTGATAACTCGAAGTACGATTGTTAGAAAATAAAACCATTTAATACAAGGACAGTTGTAGATTTGATTTAATTGTTGCCTTCATGGGGCAGGGTAACACCTTCGCCTCTCCTATGGCCCTATTAATTGCTATAGCCTCTACGGAGACGAGAGCGTCAAAATTGAAAAGAAAATTCTGCTTTACATCAAACACAAAATGGTGGCATTACTATGAGAATGATAATGAGTCGTGGATTTCTCTAGTACAAGATTAGATATCGTAAAACTATTAACATTTCGAAACATTAAATTTGACTGAAGTTCCCTTTAATAGCATTACTTTCATGGGGTGTTCGAGAAGATCTCTACTATACTTTCCACACAAGTAAACTAACTTTGGCAATGATTTCGGTTCGGGAAGTTATATATAACAGACGGTTGTTATTTTAGGACGTTTATTGATTGAAATTGGCGAATTAAAAAACAGATTAGTAAAAGCAGCAAACTATTACCTAACAATGTTCTTTCCTCATTGACAGAAGCTGTGACAACGTCAACCTTTCGATCATGGTCAAACAAAACCTTTAGAAAATTAAATCATAAACAAAGTAAGTAAATAATTCACCACGTACTTAAACAATAGAATTTTATGTCAAATATAAGGAGTTTTTTCAAGTGCTAGAGAGCCTGTTCGCAGGCTATTCAAGTGCTAGCGTCAGGAGTAATCTTCGCGCCGTCGTTACTCTATTGACAACGCAGAAAAATCATTTTTACCTTATAAAGACAACGCAAAACCTAGCTGTGCCACTACAGAACCATAGAGAAGCTTACTCATATCCTTGCGATGAATATTGGTTTAGCAAATTCTAAACTATAACTGTTAAATTTTCTATCGTAGTTATACTGTCGTGCTAGGTGTGACGATAGAAGTGTTTCTAAAACCTAACCAATTCAATTAAATTGATAAAATCTGGTGAACAAGTTCTTCTTTAAATTTGATTGGTGTTTGACTCATAATCATATTTCCTATTGGTTGTTCAAAAACCACAAACCAATCAGATTCAAAACAGAAAGTTTCCAACAAATTTGATCAAATGAATTGGAAACTGACAGAAACAGACAATTGCAACAATATTTTAGAAACACTTCTATTGTCACGAGAGTAAATACACAAGTACAGAAGTAGTGAAGCCCAATGCTTAATTATATACTAACATTATTATTGATAATAAATAGCTTACTGATGGTTTCTTGGTGGACAGATTATACAGACAAAAGAAGGTATTCAAGGTAACCTCTTTCTCACACTAAATAAGGAAGGACGGTAAAAATTGAAATTGTGCAATATACATTCGATGTACATGGAGAAACGAATTGGTACTGTACTGTACTGTGCCGTGCTAGTAGTAGTGGTAGTCGGCCACAAAAAAATATTTATTACAAAAATACAGTACTAATGTAAGAATTAATAAAATGCCCACAACTAAAGAAGTTCGGCATAAGAAATATCCGGCTTCAGGATCCCACTAAAATTACGTTATTGGTATCCCGGTTTTTTAACTTTTGTAACGTCACCTTTTATCATGCAGAACAATGGACACTCCGAAAAGGGTTAACATTTTTATTCAACGTTTCGACTATCATCAGGGATGATGACTACAAGTTTTTAATAGTCGAAACGTTGACAAAAATGTTAACCCTTTTTGAAGTGTACATGGTTTTGTATTTTATTAATTTACTCAGTGGTAACGTTTTATCACATCAACAGAATTGTGAAAAATGCCGAACTTAGCACATTTGTGAAAAGCACGAGTGCCGTGTGCTGTTAGCGCGCTGTCTCGGGAAAATTTTGAGTTTTAGAGTTTCTAAAATGGTATTTCCTGCAATTTGCGAAGAGTTCTTTTGTTACTTTTAACTTTGTATTTTTCTGCTTTCCCATTTTCTTAATATTTCTTCCTAAAGAATATAGTAATTTTAGTTCTACAAAGTGAGAACGAAAACTGGAAAAAATTCGGACAGCACGCATTCAGAACGAGTGCGTGCAATAAACTGTCCAAGACTATGCAAATTAAATGCGGTACACACAGACACATAGCAGTTAACGTGAACAATTATGAGACTGTTGTGTCTTTTCTTACTCATGGTGATATAGTACCAGCAAGGTAATCGTTGGACCAACTATGACACCAGAGTTAGAGTAGCGTCTTACCAGACAAAAAAAGAAGCTCCTCTTAGTGCTGCTCTTCCAATGGGAGAGAGGAGGTTTCTCCCATTACCTCCCCCCCCCCCCCCCCCTCCCCCTCAACGCGTGGTATTCAATACACTGATTCATTGTGTAAACTTACAAAACATAAAATAAGTTCAGTATACATTACATATTAACTCATTCCTATTTCCTGTACATGTAGACGGTCTACCCTCCGGCCAAATTTTACCAAATTTCATCGTAGCCAAACAAAAAATGACCATGGATATAAAAATTTTAACTCTAAAATAAATCCATTCACTGTTCAAAATAATATACACTGTACAGTGTATATGTAAATTACCCCTTTTTGTGGCAACTAAAAGTATAGCCTAGTACTGTATGTCTTGTAACAAAGCTGCATTTTAGTTTGTTTGTGCACGCAATGTGCATCTATTTTTATAAATCCTGCAAAAAAGTCTTCGCCAGAACTGGCCTATCTAAGTAAAAAGTTTACAAATTTCCCTTGAAACCCTTGACAAAATGAAATTACACAGGGTATGTAAGACAGTGAACATTACAGATCTGACTTAGCGATTGGGAGACTAGAGTGGCTTGGCAGGAATGGGTTAATTAATTAGGTTTCTTAACCCATCCCTAAAATGTAAATGGGTTAAATTAACCCTTACTAAGTATAGTCTAGTACTGTATGAGTGTATGTCTTGTAACAAAGCGGCATTTTACTTTTTTTTTGTGCATGCATTGTGCATCTATTTTTGTAAATCCTGCAAAAAAAGTCTTCACCAAACAGACCCAGCCTATCTAAGTAAAAAATTAACAAATTTGCCTTAGACAGCCTTAACCAAATACATTTACACAGCTGGGCATGTAAGGCAGTGAACATCACAGACCATAAGCAAATGGATAGTATCGCTTTTATTGCTCAGAATAAAGAAAATAGAATCTAAGCCTTGACTGATCTTGACAAATTAGAATACATGTAGAAATATTACAGCAAAACAAATCCTTGTCAGTGGTCATCCACCCCCACCTTCTAACTGTATATGTATATACATTATAATATTACTGTCAAAAAATGCAGGAATGTTGAAAATTTAAACTGACAAAACATTGATAATTTTTTATAGAAAGAAAAAACATTGTTGGTTCAACTTTATACATTACAGTACATGTATACACACCAAGTCCAACTTAATAAAATACATTACACAGTCTAAAAAAACTACTTACTTTTCTTTGTCAAGTCATATTTTTAAGAGCCATCAACATTTAAAACAATGTTACAGTAAACAACTGACTACATCATGTCATGTGTGATTTGATACAAATTGTATGCAGCGTTTGAATATTTTCAAAAATTTTATGATTGGGAAAGGCTTGCAAAACTATGAAATATAATTAATTCTCAAATTACAGTAGATCTCCTCCTGGTGGCACTTCTATTGACCTTTTCCCAAACTCTGCCAATATCAGAGATGATCAAAATATATGATTTCCTTTGTGCAGTTTTCCTCATGAATTACTAACGAGTTTGGAATGTTGATATAATTTGTTTTGATTGGTTTATTTACCATGAGTACATGTACTTACTGTGAGTAAAAAAAAAAAATTTCCACTGCCACGAGTGCTAAAATACTCGCAGTGAGCTGTGAGTTGCTTTGTGTATGGTATCCTGTACTAGGAGGTTATTCACTTAACAGTTGAATACAAACTGAGATACTCAAAACATGATTTTGTTCAGATGTGAGGCGGTACTAGTACTTACCCTTTCATTTTTGCCATCCCAAGTAAATAACAACACATCATCACTCAACTGACCAACAATATGTGCATTGGATTCTCTTTTTATGGTCTCTAAATCTACAAAACAGAGTTCGTTCATGATACAGTATATGGGGCAATATACAGATATAATTAAATACACAGTATAGTATTGAATATGTACTGGACCCTAAAAACAAAAAAATGTTATCGTAAGAATGTCTAACTGGTCATTAGAAGATTTAAATAAGTCATTACAGGTTTGAAATATAGTAAGGTTAGATATACTGCCGAAACAGAGAATGTAGGAGTCTAACGTTTCGAGCGAAGGCCCTTCGTCAGAGAGAAACGTTAGACTCCTACGTTCTCCGTTTCAGCAGTATATCTAACCTTACTATATTTCGATTGTTGTTTGTCATATTACAGTCCAAGCACATGTAAAGTACAACATGTACTACATGTATACATAACATACTACATTGTCAATTACAGTAATGGACATGTACCAGTGTGTTATAAATCTGTCATAGAAACATGTTTTAAATATCATTCACTGGTGAGTAGGGCAACTTGCTGCTGATATAAACAATATTTTCCTCAAATTTCCTGTAGATATAAACCCTGCTATAAATCCAAAGTTAAGCAATAGTATTTTAATAACCCCAGATTAATCCATCATAGATTTAGTCAGACTTAGAACATGTTTCAATTTACAACCTAAACATGATAAAATACCTGGATCTACATCTTTTTTTCTGAATGTCTTTCTCTCCTTTTCTTTGATCAATGGTAGAATATCATCATCAAAACTGAAAAACTGCTCAAGGTTCATTTTACCATGATACTATATTTTTTAGAAAAATAAAAATGCCCATGTAAACGTGTTATTTATATAGACTATATACTATGTCATTTAATCAAAAGTCTCTCAGAGATCTCGTGATAAAGGTGATACAGATGGATAAGTTGGGGATCACAAGGGATGCAAGGAAATTCGTTGGTATGGCAACCAGAGTCAAGGGAGATCAGTTCATATAATTTTACGAAGGGAATCATGAGTAAACGGCCGTAAAACTGGTCTAAATCTGGCTTCATATAGTTTAGTGAGAAATGAGTGACGCAGAAGAACAGCAAGAAGGCCATAGTGGAGCTGATTCCGCTATATATGCCGTTGCACCGAAACTCTCTCAGGAAGAAGGACAAGTTGATGTCTCATCGAGTCCAGCTTTCCAATGCCTCGATGATGTGAGTGTTGATCTTGTTGTTTAAGTCTTATGTCGACTTTTCATGACAATTTTTAATGTGGTGCTTTAATAAATGTTTTATTGTTGATTTTAAGTACAAAATGACATACACATCTTTCAAAAATTAAAACTGTTTCGTACTATATAGCTATTTCTTCAAGGCAAACTCGATGGCGAGAAACTAGCCAATTTAAAATCAATGTACACTGGCCACCATCAACTCTTGCAGGCTACTAGAGAATCAGAGACCAATTTATTACGTAAGGCAAAAGATTTACACCAGGAGGTTCAAAAACAGAGATCAGAACTGGAAAAAGCTGACAATTTTCCCGAAGGTGAGGCTACAGAAGTGAGTAGACTGAGACAAGATCTTTTGAAGCATTCTAATGAACTAGCACAAGCTGATGAAAGACAGTATCAACTTGATTTTATTTTGGATGGACTGAAGGAGGAACAAACTATGTTAGAAAAAGAGTACTCTCGTATGCCTAAGGCAGATGAAGTTGAAAAAGAAGTGAAAGAAATTAACAAAGTAACAGAGGAGATGAAATTAGAAGTGGCTAAAAGAAATCAAGAGGCTAAAGGTTTGAAAGAAGAGTTAGAGTCTCGAGATAAAGAAGTGAAACAAATTCAAAGTGAATGTGAGAAAAATTTATATGAAGAGCAAAACTTTAAGGAAGAATTGTTACAAATTCATTCACAACCTGCCCATTTATTAAAGCAAGTCGATTTAATGTCCAGGCAATTAAGGTATAATAAATTTAATCTTACATATTTATAACTTGAGTTTACACTGCATGCGTTGATATATAAATGTCAAGCTAAGGGGGGTGGGAATGGTTATATACATGTTAACTGGCACATAGCTGTGATTAAGAATTATCTTTATTTTTAAAATGTACACAATAGAGATACACTGTAGTACCAAAACAGTGACCTGTTTGAATGATGGAGAATTAAAGTACAGTATATACAAAACATATATTTCAGTAATTACTATTAATAGAAAATTACTTGCCAGAGTAATTTTTGTAAAGTGTAATCTGTTATGCATGGTAACTAAATTAGGGACTCAGATTTCTGAACTTGTACAAGTCATGTGACGTTAGTTCTAACATGTATATAATACTGCAACAACTATAGTGAAATAAAAGTAGCATCCTGTGTAGTGTTGAAACAACAATCGAAATATAGTAATTAGGTAAGATATACTGCTGAAACAAAGACTATAGGAATCTCACGTTTCGAGCGAAGGCCCTTCACTCAAAAGTTGTTATAATACAACTAGTACAGTTATATATAATACCTATTATACATAAATTAAAGTAAAATACTGTATGTTTTTTGTATTCAGAGAGATTGATGAAAAAAGAGCAGCTCTTGACTCAAATATTGGAGATATAAATAAGGAAGTATGTCAAACTTACTGTATATAATGACTATTACAGTCTGTTTCAGGTTACTTTTGATTGAAATGTTTGAAGTTTGTTCCAAAGTTCACAAGTTTCTTTTGAACCTTGCATTTGATTTGATACGAGCTTGTGAACTTTGTAATGAAATTCAAACATTTCTGTCAAAAGCAACCTGAGACCAGCTGTAAATATATCAATTTTATTGATAGTCTTAAATTAATTTATTACTACTGTACTGTACTGTACTGTACTGTACTGTACTGTACTGTACTGTACTGTACTGTACTGTACTGTACTGTACTGTACTGTACTGTACTGTACTGTACTGTACTGTACTGTACTGTACTGTACTGTACTGTACTGTACTAGGTGCACTGTAAATTATGCCTTTTGGGATTTTTCAATTAGCCTTGTTCCAGTAAACAATGTACCTAAGAAGCTGAAATCATTCAATGTTTGCAATATGTATAGTTCCAGCCTTTGTTCCCATGTAGATCCATTTACTTTGAAATTACACGTGTACCTTAGCTAGGCAGGCTACGACAATTACATGTAAGTGCACTTAAGTGTACTGTGCATGATTGAATATGTAGTTTTATTCAATACTCATAATTCAAGTTAGTTGCAGTAATGCAGTATACAGTATGCCCAGGATTTACTGTATTGTTATTGATTTTCTTTAGCTCCAGTCTATAGAAAACAAAAAACAGAATTTTGAAGATGAAAAAACAGAACTTTCTATTGGACTGGACAGGCAAAGACATACTAATGAGTCAAAGGTATATACTGTATTTTTTAACAAATTTAATGTACACTTATATACTGTCATACATGTACACACCACTAAGCACAAATAAAAAATTATTATGATTTCAAGCAAACAACAATCCAATTGCCAACAATACTGTATATTAATTGGCAAAACTTATGCCATCTAAGCATGTATACTGACTACAGACTACAATTATATAATAATCTAGATTGTTTACAATCAGTAGTAATATTTAAATGCTGACTTACTTATTAAAATTACAAATAACGTACTTGTGTGCACAATAAAATTTCAAAATATGTAACTATATACAGTACACTGTATATATTAATTATCATAATGTTACTTACATGTACTGTAGTGACTTAGCACGGGCTTCGGATAGAAGGATATTAATTATTCAAAGTATTTTTTGCTTCTATGAACCAATTAAGCTGAAGGTGAATATATTGATCATTAAACGTTTTTGCAATATAGCGTAATGTCTTCAAATCAATGTAATGCAACTTCTTAATATAACGTCTTATATTAATAAAGTGTTAAACATAATGTCTATTACGTAAAACGTAGTGCAACAACTCACTGTAACGTGTAGCGCAACGTCTTAAAATCTAGCATTCAACGTAGCCTATATACAACATCAAGCGTAACGTCTTACAGTAGTAATGTAATATCCCACAACGTACTGTGGTAAAGTCGTACAAACTAGCGTAATGTCTTAAAACGTAGAGTAACCTAACCTTTCACACCGTACTATAGCGTAACGTCTTTCAAGTTTCAAAGTAGCGTACAAGATTTTATAATTTTCATAGTGGAACGTCTTACAACGTTTACAACATAATCACTTTAGTTTTCAGTGGTCTCTCACGTTACATCCACAACTGTGAAAATGGTGACTTCACTGAATCAGTTTCACAATTCTCAGAAAAATCACTTTGCAGTCGCACATTTTCGCAATTTGTGTAGCGCTAATTTGGACCTTAAAGAATCATCACAAATTGATCAAACATATTATTAAGATCCGGAGTAAAACGAGTTGTACAGGTAACTTATCCTCCACTTCAGTTTTAATAAAAACTGCAATGCCACGCAAATACGAACATTTAATTGTTTAATCTATATCGTAAGCACAGATCAAGTTACGTGTACAGTACGATTGACCACACACACACTATAGTTTCCACATTGAGTAGTCTGTCCCGGTGAAAATCCTTGCAAGCGGATCCTTGAGAATCCTACAGGATCCTTGCAGGATTCCTAAAGACCCTTGCAAGGATACACACCGTCATGCGATTATATGATTTAATACCGGTACCTTTGGTACAGGTATAGTGGTGGGCTCAGACGCTGGCAAGAATGTGTTAATAATTGGAAACAAAAGCGCTGTAACATGTATTTTTAAGATCTTTACATTTCCAACAAGTACGTGTAACAAGAGAAATAAAAATTAAAGTGGCACTACGATGAAAAAATCGTCAGTCTTTTTTGTTTATCTTACCATAAAATACATTTAAAATGAGGATGAACAGCGTTTGTGGTTTGTCGTTATCTCATCTCGTTCAAGAGATATTCACGTTTTGGAAATATGCAAATTATATGGCTGATGATATATTTACTCCAAACGAGTGAAATGAAAATCGTAAAATAAGGAATATCTCTAGAAATAAACAATAGAACGTGTTTAAACTTTGTATGCTTATAGTATCCTATAAAATACACTTCTCTATGAACCTTTGTCATTGCCATGGTGAAAAACGAATTATCATTTTTGCCTCATTGTTTAAAAATAGAAAGATTTAAACGTTTGAATTACAATTCCTACATAAGCTCTACTAACTGTAATCTTCACTTTGCTGATAAATAAGCAAATTTAATTTTATCGTTGGAAGAGGCCAGGCACCAGCAGTTTCCATGAAAACAACTAATGTTCCCCGGTGAAGCGTATTTTATTTAATACTATAAGCATCCAAAATTTGAGTATTTTCTATTGTTTATTTCTAGAGATATTCCTAATGTTACGATTTTCATTTTGCTCGTTTGGAGTAAATGACGTCATCAGACATATAACTGACGATTGTGGTAACACCACGTTTATTATTTATTGCTTCTGATGAAGGTCTGAGTCAACAGGCTGAAAGCTAAGCAATAAAGTGATAAACCTATATAATTAATAAAAAATAATCATAAAATTAGAGTACATTCAATTTTTTTTTGACAGTATACATGACGGTTGCCTTATTGATTATATGGTCTTGAAGTTTTAATATATGTTATATTTTTAATACTTAATAATAATAGAAGCTTTAATCAAACTCACTAAGTAATACAGTACTACAATAATAACAACAGATCACAATACATTACAAACAGAAAAAGATGAGTTTGATATGGGGCTAGCGTACGGGCACGAGGTCCCAACTAAGGACCTTTCATTTTAATTTTCCACATTTCGCAAAATTATATAGAGCCAATTAACTTTTTATTTCCTACACATGCGAGGTTTTTAAAGACCTCAAATATTATACTGGCACATGAAAAAGTTTGAGAGAAATTAGATCTACTTACAACTATCTATTGCACGCACGAGCTTAAAGACCACGCAGTGATTTGGCCGCTCCTTGAAGCTTTTGTGTCACATTGCTTCATTCACCAGAGACATAAGTTTTATATACCATGTAGCCTCATCTACTCTTCTTGCAATAATTTTAATGGTAATATTAAACATGAGACTGAGACCGGTATAAAAGGGGCGAGCCCTGAGGTTTCTAACCTTCAGGTGTAAATCAGCCTGAATACGAGTGTAAACACCTAAGACTACTGTACGTTCACACGAAAAATTTCTTTACATCATGGCTTATCTGCTGATCGAAACCTGAAATAAAACATTGAAGGAAAACAGACAAGAACTACAGATAATATTTCAAGCTTTATGGAACAGAATTATATCAAGATCTTCCTAGTTCAAAACGAATGTGCGGTCGCGTGGTGCCAAGACTGTTTTGTTTCTGAGCAGATTTGGATTTTGTCACACGCGAAGTGGGAGGAGAATTTTGTGGAAGTCACACGCAAAGTGGGAGGAGAACCCTATTTATAGCAGAACTTTGTGTTTTATATAAATAATCCATATTTTATCAAGGTTTTGGTTGCCGTATTGGATTTTGTTTTGTAAAGGAAAATACTATCCTAAACATCTACACGTCAAGCACTTAATTAGCTCAATTAGTCAATCAGAATGTTTATTTAATCAAATTTACATTCTATTTCCTTTTCCCAGCCAGTATTACATCTTTTCTGCATGCGCTTGTAAAAACTGTACTAACTGTCTTTTCTTATAGCCATTCAGCTGAGAATTATTTCACCCAATCCTCGTGTGTTATAAAACTATGTGTAATTGTTATACAGTGTAATTGCAAGAAATCTAAAGCTAAGAAATGCAAAATAATTAATTTATTAGGAACGAGAAGTGGATATGTTTCTTAAAGATCTTGAGTTTGCCAAAGAGAAACAGGCGGAACTTATTGGAGACAGGTAGGAAAATGGCAAGAAAAATACATATTGTCTTATAGTGCCTATGAAAGGACACTTCAGTTTTTTAAGAATGTATTTAGAAGAACACCTAAGATAATGAAAAATGGCTTTAAGTCTTTTACACGACTTTCAAATCTTATCCCATTCTTGAGTTATGCATGAGCTATGTAGTTGAGCAATGATGTCACACGTTGTACATGTAGAAAACGGGAAATCAGTCATATCTTTGGATTGGTTTAACTACACGAAACCATACATTGCAGATGTAATCAGGCCATATACCCCAAGGAAAATTCCCATTGTTTATTTCCGTTTGGTCAAACCAATCCAAAGATATGACTAATTTTCTTTTTTCTCCCACATACTAAATTGCATAGTCAATAACTCAAAAATGGGATAAGATTTGAAAGGCATGTAAAAGCCCGATTTTTCATTATCTTAGGTATTCTTCCAAATACAATTTTAAAAACCTGAAGTAAAATTTCGTTTCATGGGCACTTTATGAAAAGCTATTTTAAGTAATTATAATTCATTAATTCAAATGTGGGTCATGTATTTTCGCATAAAAATTCAACAGTGACACCTCTTTCCCCTCTCCGTCTAAAAAAAACAAATAATAAGAGTCACCCTAAGTTGCAAAAGTACGTAACTACGCACCCCTGAAATTAACCTCTTGTTTTGGTGTTGATGTCAGTGCTTGTATTTGACTGCACTCAACTTGCATATTTTCTGACAAAAAAAGCTAAATCGATTAATTTAATTGTCTGTGAGTGATACTTAGCAGTAAAATAAGAAACTAGTTTAATAAATTACATCTTCAATTTAATAATATAAATAATTTGAGTAGCATATTAAATAGGAAGTATTAATTTTTATTATCATTCTACGCTGTGCATTATTTTTGTCTATAGACTGATTTATGCAGTGCAGTCTATCACTACTACATAAATATATACCATAAATCTTAATTTTCAGCTACGACTGCTAGGACTGCCATTAGAAATTCCCCTTACGAACGATGTGAAATGAAATTGTTTTTAGAATACTATGGTAGAAACAGTTACTGGGTTGTTGTGAATAATTGGAGATGACAGAGCCAAGTCTTGGAGTTATTCCCTCGGTCTAGACTTGGATCAGGTCTTTTTGGAAATGTTTGCAGACGTATCATTTTGAGCAAGTGCGGGATAGACAAAGAACGAAATCAATGTCTTTAGTTTTAGTTGTTGAGAGAGTAAACCACCAACAGTAAGCAGAGCGAAAGTCATAGTCTGCAACAGGCGGAACAATTTACGTTTAACGCTGTTATGTAATTATTCGGGAAAACACTTATGTCATTCCACGCTGTGATTGGATCGTACGTGTATGGTAACGATTCGTTTTTGGTAAAGTTTCTCCAATTCTTAAAATAAAACACTCTCAAAGTAATCTTGTGTCGAGATACGAAAGAAACAGACGATTTGGAATAATGTTGACCTACAGTACGAATGTTAACACATGTACAGTACTGTACTAAATTCATTATAATGTAAATCATTCAAATTACAAATAGACATACTGGATGGATGGATGGATGGATGGATGGATGGATGGATGGATGGACGGCCGGACGGACGGCCGGCCTGTATGCTAACTGCTGTAAGCAGTGGCGGCAGAACGTATTTGAAAGTAGAGGGGGCTATAGGCAGCAAAGTCACTGATTAAAAGGGCGTGGACGTAATCTGACGTGAAAACAAGTTAACAAGTTTCGGAATAGTTAATAATTAGTTTTTGAATAGTTAATCGATTGTAGACGTATCTCTGCATGAAGATCGATTGTAGACGTATCTCTGCATGAAGATCGATTGTAGATGTATCTCTGCAAGGGGACTTAGCCTCCCTGGTTTTTCCGCCTTTGCATGCATGTAAGACAACGAAACTAATTTCTTCTTTGTTTTATCGTGCCCAGCTTTCAACTTAGTTAGCTCACGACATGATTGGTATGGATATACTGTCAACTTCTATAAATGTGTACTTATAACTGCATACAGCCTAACTTTAGTAACTTGGCTAAACTGGTTGTGTACTATGAAATATTTCTAGCGAGAATAAAACAATGAGTTATCACCTAATTTTTTAAATCCAGTTATAATTTCGTAAATCATCAAACCATAACTTACAAGTAACTGATTATACGAGCAAATAGTTTATGCTTTTATGCAAAGCAGTGTAGTTGCGAAAATATAACCTTAATTACTTGTTAAAAGTATTCGTTCAGATTAATATTATATACCCTGTAGTTAATACTGTATTTCTAACGAAGTACAAATATTAAATCGATGCTGAATATTTTAGTGGCTGCTACAGTATAATTATGTGAACGGTGTTCGGTCACTGTTACAGTCCTATAGTAATCTCGACCATAGTCATTCAAAATATGGTCTGGAAACTGAGCTAAAGTCTTTGTTCTATCTTTTTGTTCGGCTTCACGCATTTTTGTGCACGGTGCACGGACACTGAAGCCATGCATTGTATTTTAGTATCAATGAACGAATTATCCAATAGCAACGGTTCAGTTCAATCGCTCAACCGTGCACGGTGCAAGGATGTGTAAGGTACGGGTCACCGTAAAATTACAGCTTTTTATAGGCGATTTAAAGTTTGCTGAGTTTCCAGACCATATCTCTATATGGACAATGTCTCGACAACACCGCTGCCAAACGTTTGAGCATGCGTGAATTCGCTAGAGTAAACATTGCAAGAGAAGTGTCTAAATATTCCAGTATTTTCCCGCTCTTTTTTTGAGGACGAGCTCGGAGTCGGACGTCGCGCATGCGCTGAACGTTTGGCAGCTTTTTTCTCGACAGGATGATGATGTTGACACATGTTATAAGTTATTGCTTTTTTCTTGTTTTCAGGGCAACTGTTGATATAAATCTGAAGCATATTGCTCTAGAAAAAAAGACAGAACACGATGTTCACTCCAGAAAACTAAGAGAAAAGGACAGAGACCTGAAGTATGGTATTTCACGTATTTTTGTTAATTTTTTGTTTCATTGTCATTATTTGACGTATTACATTCTCAAATTTATTTTGTGCAACTCACATTTGTATGCCCCACGCTATATATTAACCCTTTCAATTCGTCAATTTGAAGGACGTGTATACACGTCGTCTTAAACAAATACTTGAGGCCAGTTTTCAATATTTTGGCGTCCAACCTAAATTTTTGGGAAGTAGAAGACGTTTAGGTGCATAGATGCAAAAGTAGCCTGCGTGCAGTCTCTACGAGGAAAGCGTGCAGTCTCTACCAGGAAAGCGTGCAGTCTCTACCAGGAAAGCGTGCAGTCTCTACCAGGAAAGCGTGCAGTCTCTACCAGGAAAGCGGGAATTTCCGCTTTCTGGGTAGAGACTGCACGCAGGCTAATGCAAAAGCTGATCAAACAGTATTTCAAACGCAGAGTCATTACTAATTCGTAGAAGTACAATGTACCTTTCCGCACGAAGTGAACGGATCACGTGATCTTCCTTTTTGACAAACCTGATTGGCTAACGTCCAATGTTTGTCCGACGTTTTCGATGTCCGAAGTTTTGCGAGAGCCAATCAAATCTCTCAACGCATTATCCACGCACTTCATGCAGAAAGGTCTATTGACCGTACCGAAAAAGATGGCGACTTGTACATTTAACCACAATCCTTTGCGTGCAGTAAATATTGTTTCTTGCAGAATTATTGGAAGATATGGTTTTAAAACGATCGATTTTGGTAGGAATGAAGTTCTTGCTTACTTAATCTACGTTAGCATGATAAACAATGTTTAGTTGTTATTTGAGCTGATTTGAGGTTGCAAAGCATTGTGGTTAAATGTACTGCCGCCATCTTTTTCTGTACGGTCAATTGGAGACACTATAGACCTGACTTTCATAAAAGCCAATAATTAACTTTAAAGTTTAAATATTTTTTTATGTGCATCAGCCTTTCGTTTTACGTAAATCAGCATTTCTGGCTTCATTACGAAGCAAATATTCTTTGTATAAATAAATAAATAAATAAATAAATAAATAAATAAATAAATAAATAAATAAATAAATAAATAAATAAATAAATAAATAAATAAATAAATAAATAAATAAATAAATAAATAAATAAATAAATAAATAAATAAAATTTTTTGACTAGTTTTAGGCAAGGATTTGCTAATTTTTGATGGAATGCATACCGTTGCCATTTCAGAAATCTAAAAAAAGCTGACCTTCAACTAAAAGTTGCAAATGACGCTTTAGAGCAAGTGAAAATGGTTTATGAAAAGGTTAAATCGCAAATTGACAGTGCTCCAAGAGATGATGGATCGTTGTTTCAAAAGAGAAAAGAATTACAAAAGGAAGTTGATGTAACCAAAAGAACCTTGGCACAGCAAGTAAGATTTTCAATGAATATTACATTCTGTATGTACAACCCGCATATACTGTGTACACAACTCACATATTGTATGCATAACTTACATAATTCTCGTATGCATAATTTTCATTATTAATTAATGTGTGCACAACATACAGTACATAATTATTGTATGCATAACTCACTCGCATACTGTATTACACACACAAATGAAACAATTATTCACAACTCATATACAGTATTGTACATGTATGCACAATTTGCATATTGCGTCAACAACTTATTGCGTATACACAACTCACATTGGTTTAAATGCATGGCCATAGAAAGTAAGTGGTGCACGCCAAACGAGCTGGCTCAGCCCCCGTAGAAATTTACAATACTTGGTATTTTAGTATCTTAACTAGAAAGTTAAACTCGGAAGAATACAGTACAAATGGGGTCAAAATGTCCCAGAATTATGCCAGAGCATCCAAATTTACAAAGAATTGCGGGTGGCGTGGCATTCTCCCGTACACATGTTTTACCGGCATCGGAAAATAATTCAATCCTACCCCAACTAATTCAAATTTATATCTGATTTGAATATTTTATACAGCGTTTCATAACCTTCAGAATTCTGTAAATTCTTTCCCCAAAATGCAGGATATGGCATTTCTGATACCATATAGGTTTCATGGGGTGGGGGGGGGGGGGGGGAGGATGTTCACGGACCTTCCTATAGCAGTCTTTCGTGGGGGACGCTCGCACTTCACGTCGCAGTTTTCAGCCCCCTAACATGAAACATCTTCCTACGACGACTTTGTGTTTTGGAAAAATCAATAAACTCTATTTCCAAAAAAAGCGCAATGAAAACATTTGGGAGTTACATGTAATTTTCAATTGTTCATGTTGTTTACATTAAAATTGTTGTTAATGGTATACTACTTGAAATGTTAATGATGTACTAAAGTTTAGTTATTCTTATTTAGAATGGCTATACGTCACATGAAAGAGCAAGAGTGGAGCAAATGATCCTTGAGCAAGAAAATCTTCTTCGTGATCAGGCGAACTTAAGAATAGATGTTGTGGATCTAAAAAGACTTGCACAAATAAAGGTAGAGTAGGTATCTGTTAAATGTACTGTAATATAAGTTACGCAAAGAAAAGCAAGACTTCAGTTTGCTTAAAATATTTACATTTTTAAAACTAAC
Organism: Corallium rubrum; assembly: GCA_964035015.1. Lineage (NCBI taxonomy): Eukaryota > Metazoa > Cnidaria > Anthozoa > Scleralcyonacea > Coralliidae > Corallium > Corallium rubrum. Next base: position 38,600,718 of record OZ035997.1, read on the forward strand.
GAAGTGATATGCTGTCATTGTTAACTCTCTACTCTTCAGGCTGACGAAAGAGAACAGAAAGCACGTGATTTTGTGAGAGCAGAGGTGAGTTAGTATACAGTAGCAAAGGATTTGCCAGGCGCAAAACGTTAGATCAGGAGAAATATAAAACCATCTATTTTATAAAATATGGGCTTGGGAGTCCCACTAGATATCAACTACACCTACTAACTTTTCTTAAATGCTTTTACCTACATTTAAACATTTTTAATGTTATTTGTAGTTAAGATATCAAAGAGCTCAGGAGGACCTGAAAACTAAAAACCTTAACATTCAAGACAGTGCCAAAAAATATTCTGAAATGCAGCACAAGTATGTAGACTAACTAATGTTGATCTAGTAGAATTTTTATCATCGTCATCATCGTCGCCACCGTCGTCGTCATCATCATCATCATCATCACCTACCATACCCGTTATCATCACTATGATTATCATTACCCTCTCGTTGTCAATTTAACCTCTCCTAATGAACTTCTGATATGTGTGATAGCTAACTCTGACCTTTGGTCTTTATTAAATTTAACATGTTTTTATTTATAGGCTATCTGATTTTGCCAAATTGTATGATGTAATTAAGAACGAAAGAAATAAATGTGTCAATCTGATTCAGACCAGCACTCAGGTAATTATTCACTCTGTGTCAATTGATTTTCATGTATTTTACAGATAGATTTAATTTTTAGATTGCTGATATATTTTTTCTTTATTTCTCTTGACAGAGAGCATCAGAAATGCGTGAAAAAATCAAGATTCTACAAAACGAAATCGAAATTTTGCGTTCAAAAGTTAATTCAAAAGATAGGTAAGAATTTATGATTGCATACGAATACCAGTGCTAGAAAACTTGTTAGTCGAGAATGAGCGACGATTTAGTGCGTGATCTTATTACCGAGTTAGCAATCTCGTTCCCAGTAGTCTTCCCACGCGGTCACAACTAGATTTCATTTTGAAATAAAAGTAGCGTGCTGCGTAGGCAGTGTTGAAACAACAATCGAAATATAGTAAGGTTAGATATACTGCCGAAACAGAGAACGTAAGAGTCTAACGTTTCGAGGCCCTTCGTCAGGGAGAAACGTTAGACTCCTACGTTCTCTGTTTCGGCAGTATATCTAACCTTACTATATTTCGATTGTAGATTTCATTTTCCCGTGCGTCTTAATAGATTCACGGATGACGTCACAGGGTGTAAAGAACAAAAAATTATGTTACAAGATGAAATTGAGTAGCGTGACTGTTGTTTACACCCTGTAACGTCTTCCGTGCATCTCCCTAACGGGAAAATTTAAATCTATTTGTTTCGTACAACAAAATTTTCCGGGATCTGGGAATCTTAAATGGTTAAGTGGGCGCAGGGTTAAGTGGGCGCAGGGTTAAGTGGGCGAAGAGAAAGAAATTGCGAGGTAAAATATTCCTACGACAAAATAAAATTCATGTTTTATTACGTTTTAAATTTTCCATACAAATCGAGCAACCTGATTGACTGACAATAGAAAGACGGCTGTTCTGATTGGTTTGAGGGATTTCGTTACGTCTACTGTGCATCTATACAGTAGTAACATTAGACTTGCTCCAAGTCCCATGTTTATTGGTACATGCGTGCGTGCCGGCGTGGGTCCCATGCATGTGGGCACGCGCGCGTGTACCGATAAACAAGGGACTTGGAGCAAGTCTGTAGTAACACAGACATGAAAGATTTCACAAAATTCTTGGTAAGTCTTTGATGAAGAATTTCAATCCTGGAAAGTTTATGAAAATCCCTAGAAGTTTTTGAAAGTTCTAGAATTTTCCGCCAGCTATGCTTATAATTTAAGCATACGGAAATAACTGGTTTTAAACAAAATGTGTTGCTTTTTGGTGGTAGTTTAAGTACTGTTTAATAAACGAGCAGGAGTGTTTTATCAGATATAAAGACACGAGGCGAAGCCGAGTGTTTTTATATCTGATAAAACACGAACTGCGAGTTTATTGAATGGCTTCAAAATCGAAGCACTTGGTAAGTTCATTGGCGTAGTAAGTTTGAAAAATAACCTTGTCTAAGCCGAGAAAATCAAAGCTAAAGTTTATGTAAATCAGGAGGTATCTTTCTCACATATAAAGACACTGATTAAACTTTAATTTCTTTTGAATTTTCCTCATGAATTATTAACGAGTTTTTGAACTATTGATAACTGAATTTAGACAAAGTGTTTTGCGTTTTGGTGGTAGTTTAACTATTGGCTTGAACCAATAACCAAGCACGTTTTATAAAAGGAGATGTGATTGTTTTTAAAAGGATATTACAGAAGTCGCACTTAAAAAAGAACAACGCTATAGCTATCAGGGATAGCTTAAGAAATGAAGTAAGCAAGCAAGCTCAAATTGGAGAAGAAAACAAAGAGAAGCGTGAACAAAGGGTAGGAACAAAATGCTCACTTTAGATTATTTAACAACTTCCTGCCATGTCGAATGCATTTTTATACTAGGCCTTTTTTAATGATTTTGCCAGTGCGGCGTGCAGCATAATAAATGAGCTCACTTCTTTGAGATTTGCATGTGTAACCAGGTTTCATTCAAGATGGCTCCCTGCATGTGAGATTAACTTATAATGTCACCCAAACAAAAACCCTAGCCAGATTTACCAAGTTTACCCCAGCCAGTAAACTCGATGTAAGTTAAAATCTGATACCTGGAACGCTAAACCAAAAGGTGAAGCAAAAAGTTCCAGGTCCCTACGCGGTTTGCAGGTAGGTTTCAGTCTCCCACAAAATGTTTTTACACGGCCGCCCGTCTTGAGGGAACTGCGAAGGCTCGAAAAAAGATTTGGAAAAATTATTTATCAAATGATTTTGTCAGACTAAACGTGCATTTAATGGTTTCCCATTGTTGTGTAGTGCTGTTGTTGTTTTATTTACTGTATAGCATCCCAAGCTAGGGATGAAAATAGGCTGAGAAAACAGACGTCCTTTTGCTGGCTAAGGATGAAAACAGCCAGCTGAGGGTGAGAACAAGAGTGAGAAAGCTATTCTTGTACGAGTTTGAAGACGTATTGATACTTAATATTTCATAATATACATCTAATTTCATTTTCTTATTTCTGCTCCTTTAATTCTTTGTTCGAATGTGTTAAACAGCATTATGATATTTTAAGAAATAACTGACAACTAGATTGTTTATTTTTCACGTTTACTCATGGCTAGTTGTTGTTTTCGGTACGAATGCAGAATGCTTTTTAAACAAAACGACACTGATAAAACTGGCACTAACGGCATATTCTATACTAAGTTTGTGTTGACTTTTTTTATCCTCTTCGCAGTGACGAAACTCTAAATGGTTTATAATATAACGAAAATTTGATTTAATTTTTTCACTGACAAACTTCGTGCACGTTTTGTAAAGACAATTACTTTTACCATAGTAACAAATAAACAATCACTGCATAATTAGTTCGGCAGCATAGCACAACCAATCAAAATTTTAAATGCACGTTTAGGAAAGCGTGATAAAATGATTCAATAAACAATTTTCAAACCTTTTCGAGCCTTCGCGGTTCGGTAAAGACCGGTGACCGTGTAAAAAAAAATTGTGGGAGACTGAAATCTACATGCAAACCGCGCAGGGGCCTGGAACTTTGCCTCACTTTTTGCCCCACGAATGACTGGACGTTAGCGTTCCAAGGTATCAAATTTTAACTTACATCGAGTTCACTGACCCTAGCTTACACGCTTGCTTGCGCGCTGTCCGCAGACCATAAGTGTCTGTGTACGAGGCTGCATGCACATGGTTTTCCATGCAGTTAATGAGATGCTCCAGTTGATCTACAATTCTGAACAAAAGGAATGAGGAAAGAAGCCAACATGCATATTTTCTCGTTTTACTTGAAGCACGCTCTTCCCTCCCTCTTCTTTGCAATGTTGCACATTGCTTTTGATTGCCGGCGCCCAGAATTTGGCAGAATAGTCTAATGAACATAGAAGGTTAGTCTATCGTAACGAAGACTTTGGTTTACAAAAGAAAAAATGAAGAAAGTTAGCAATTGTCTGAAAAGGCTTGACCAAGATTGTAGTCGTATTTTGAGGGAAGTGCTCTGCATGGTTACCTCGTAGTTCTATCACATACATCAGGAGGACAAAGTGAGCCCGATTAGTGGCAATGTGTAAATGCAGTCAGACTAGCTCTATATCCTGGTTAATGCGTGGTATCTATGTATTATTTCAGAGAATGGATATCGCAAAATTAAATGATTTGATTAACAAAGCAGAGGAAAATATGGTTCAGGTAACGTGTACAGATTTTCAGATTCAGATTTTAATATAATTCCACAATATTAAGATTGAATACAAAGTAAAGAAGTTACATACTGTATATATGAGCATTTTTTGTTAACATTTTGCCTCAAGTTCTAGCTATTGAATGAGATTTGTATTTATAAGGAGTAGCATAAAAAGAGGTGTATTGGCTATTAAACGTCCCGCTCGATGAGGGTCATTTAGTAAATGATTTTACTAAATGACCCAAATCGAGCGGGACGTTTAATAGCTAATGAACCTCTTTTTATGCTATTCCTTTGTAATATCATGTTTGCGGGAATTTCTTTTGTTCTCACCTCCGTTGACGTCAAACTGGGTATGATTAGTTCTAATCAGACCTGGTTTGACATCAACGGAGGTAGTATTAGTTAAAATGAATATAGTGAGGTATATTGGTTGTTAATGGTCTGTGAAAACCAAAGAAATTCCCTCAAACATGATATTACTGGACTAATGCAGCTGCCAGTCAAGTGTGTCAGCTGCCAGTCAAATTTACGCCTTTAGTAGTTGGGTTAATTTGAATCTGATAATTTTAAAATAGTTTATATAGGTACATGAATTACACGAGGTATGTGAATGGTGTTTTTTATCCGAGGTTTACGTTCCTTTTTTATAACTGCAGCTAAGAAAACGTTACGAACAGTCTATTCAACAGCGAAATGACAGGTTTGTTACTTTCTTTTGATATAATTATGCTGTGCAGCTTTCGATTTAGACGCTTGCACATCAATATACTGGTATAGAAACAGATATAGTTTAGATGATGGCAATTAACGAAAAAAGCTAATAAACGCATTTTATAAATATTTTTTTATCTATTTTTAGAGGGATCATGCTTATTGAACGAAACGAAGAAGTTTGTGTTTTCTATGAAAAGCTTAATGTTCAAGGTAAGTGCAACTACAGATAGGCAAGTTCTATTTCAAATTAAAAGGCTTGCACTTGATTCACACTTAGGAAAACTTATTTAATATAAAATAAAGTCCGATCCACACTTGATGCGTTTACGATTTGCGTCTTTTTAATGGAACAGTTTTTCTCGTCGACGTACTTGAATTGAAACAAACTACATATTTCCTTTAATTTTTACAGAAACAATGCTGCGTAATGGAGATGTGGAACTTCGTGCAAGAGAAGAAGAGATCAGATTTCTTGAACTGGAGGTAATGATTAATATGGTCATTATATCTGAGAGAATAAATGTCTGGATAATCAATCCACATTTGTTAAATTTTGCATGCTGGTATCTAAAACTTCACTGCAGACAATGTTACACTCAATTGTAATTTTACGAATTTGTTTTCCATAGGTGTCTGAATTAAAACGTTTGGTTGCCGTGGCAAAGAAGACACTTCCGAAAAAGAGGTTTTTGGATGACGATTTAGTTACAACTCAAATTCAGGTTTGTCGGTATTTATTATGATGGGGTTTCACGCAGGTTAAGCCAAGGTACTAAAATGTTTTTAGGTGAATTTAAAGTGCCTATGAAACGAAAATTAAGTTTGTCTTATCACTTAAAATGATAGAGTAACATCTTTTGAAGTTTTTCGTTTCCTTGCTTCGTTCTGGAGATATTTCAGTTTGTTTGATATGCAAATTAAACATTTGTGCATAATGAGTTATTGAAAAAAGTTATATATCTTTGCTATTATCAAACCAAAATAATTCGAGGGGAGCATGTGCGTGTGTCTCGCCCAGAACACTAAACATGTAAATTTTCAAGTAATTATATTTGACATTATTATATGTCTTGCGAGTCCGAACTGGCGTATTGAACGCTGATTGGCTAACGTGCGAGTCCGTACTTTAGCGTACGGACTCGGTGTACGGACCCGCATAAAAACAACAAACTACAGCGAAACAATTTGTGAGCAAAATTAAACGAAATAGCGAAAAATGGACAAAAAATGGACGAAAAATTATATTCTTTTCAAAAGGTTTTCCCTTTTGGTTGTTTTGTTGTCAATTATATCGAATCGCGACTATGAGACCGCTCACCCTCCGCTTGCGCTGACGTGCAGGAAGACGTACTGTAGACGATAATGTTTTCTCTAAATTATTTCTCGTTGTTGTGGAGACATATAATAAATTCCTTATTAACCTCACAAGCGAGGTCCGTACGGGAAAATATTTTACTTGAGATCTTTTGAGTACAGACCGAGCCCGCGCTCGGTTAATAAGTACTTAATAGCAAAGATATATAACGTTTTCCGATAACTCATTATGCACGTGTGACGTCGCAACACTGTGACATTTACATCAAACAAACTGAAATATCTCAAGAACGAAGCAAAGAAACGAAAAACTTCAAAATATGTTTCTCTATCATTTTAAGTGTTCTTTCAAATAAGACAAACTTAATTTTCGTTTCATAGGCACTTTAATGTTAGCACTTGATTGAGCAACGCATGGACATAAATAATAAAGCATAGACTAATTCTTATTTGAATATAATCACACTTGTTATGGAGACATGGTTGGTACGTGTTGTTAGCGCGCTGCTTCTTACCAATGAAGTTAAGCCCGGTCAGACGGGGTTAGTATTTGCATGGATGGGTGACAACCTTAGTCCTGCGCTAAACGTCGCACAATAGACGAATTTAATTCAGACGAATTTAATTCGAATCAACTTCATCGGTAATGCGACGTCGAGTTAAACGTCGAATTTCAGTCGAATTTAATGGTTTTTACTTACACCCATGGAGCCTGAAAACAATTTCTTGAAAACATGGTGGCGAATTGTCACAGATAGAAGAGAAACATTTAATTCGACGCGATGGTAATTCGTCGTGTAACTCGAACACGCATTATCGTCGCATTACTCTCTCCTCCGCAGAGGCGCGGGCATGCGGGCGAGGGAGAAGACGCGCGAGGAATGATGGGAAGAGGGAAAGAAAAGTAGCCTCTGCCAGATAATGTTGTCAATATGGCGCCCAAATTCCGTGATGGACTAGGCACCAGACTCGGAATTTCAATATATAATCAAATTTAACTTACGGAAAAGTTGGAAATCCATAAATTGTGAATAAAAGACACATTTAAATTGCTGGCAGACAATTCTCAACTCGAGAATGTTAATATTGTTACACAAGGACAGGATTTTCCAGTTTTGAATTATGCAATTAAACATGTAAACAAACGCTAGCCGAGAAAGTTTATATCAAAAGACACTGAACTGTTGTAAACATAGATCTTACCTATGATAAGTTGCACGTATATACGTAGTGCATGTGGGACGTTTGCGAGCTTGGTGTAATGTAGAAAGTTAGCGCTGCATGTTCGTCGGCTTTGTTTATCAACGATTAAACGTTCGATATTAAAACTTTTGTCAGTCTGGCAGCGTTTCGAATTTTTTGATTCGTTCCGCAGGTGATTTCCATAGAAGAATTCAGAACTAATAACGTCCAGAGCAACATTCTAGACTTAGATCTTGAAGAAAACATTGTACTTCGTGCAAACTATCGTCGCTATCTCCCATGACCAGAGAACCGCCGATTTGTTACTTTACTGAAATCTCTTCGTATTCAGTTCGTCTGCCGACTTGAAATTCGATGTTAAAAAATCCTTCTCCGGCGTACTTGCACTTATTGCAAAGCATTCTATATCTTCTTCTGCATTATGGTTATCGTAAAGAGAATAAAGAAGTCTAAATTAATTGAAATATAGTTTACATCTAAATTGATTTAAAATGGTAGACACGTAAATAACAGCAAAAATCAAATAAATTCATGTAATCGCACTATTTCTTCACGAAAATCGTCATGCTAACCTTTGATACTTAGATCTTGAAGGGAGTGCTGAATTTCCCCCAAATCGTCGGGTTTTTATGCCATTTAGTAGCACTTACCGCAGAACCGCAAATCCTGCCACAGAACCGCACATTATCTGGCAGAGGCTTCTCGCCTCTTCTCGCCGCTTTTTCCACCTTCCCGACGTTCCCCGCGCGCTTTAGATAGCCCGCGCGCCTGCGACAATTGCCTGCAACTAACCAGAATAGAAGCCTCTGCGGAGGAGAGAGGTCGCATTATCCGTCTGACTCAGACGAATTTAATTGATTTGCCCAGACGAATTTAATTCGTGCGTCGAATTTAATCGAGTTATACGTCGCAGTTTCGTCGAATAAAATTCAAAAAATTAAATTCGTCTGAATTAAATTCGTCGATTGTGCGACGTTTAGCTTCACGTGAGTAGAGTTGTTTGGTTCTCTCCTGTGCCTCGAGGGTTTTTCTCCAGTCTCCCTCTTCACTATTAAAAACCAAAGTGTCTCCCATTAGTTCTGTGAACTAAATACGTTTGACACTTAAATAAAGTTTAATGCATACATCACGTGAAATCCGCGGCTGGTTTTTATCTCAAACTCATTAATAGCTCATGAGGTAATCAGCCAATTACAATGGTTCATTCAATCACCTGATTGAAGTTGGATACTGACGTCGTCCTGAAGACGGCGTAAAAATGCGCTAAGTGGCGTTGTATAAAGAACGAGGACGGTGTTGAGATTACTCTGGTGACTAAAAATTATTCATGCTCTTTGTTTCGCAACTAGAATTATTTTGTTTTAAGGACGTCGCCGGTGACGTTGACGTCGTAGATCTTATTAAAGTCCCTATTAGATGAAAACCGGTGTTCATCTAATTCTTAAGATCTCAATTATCTATGCAAAATGAACAAGTTGCTGTATGAATAAATTTTTCACACACTTATCAATAAAATTCATGAGGGTTTCTTTTAATTGCACTTTTCAATTGAAATCGCTCGATTGAGATTCATATCAACAACTCGTTTATCGTGTTTCATCAGGGAAATGCAAAAATTACACTCGAAAACAATAAAACCACTCGGCCTTCGCCTTCGGCCTCTTGCTTCGTCATGTTTTCTCGTGTTTGGATTCCCTGATGAAACACTCAGCCCATGTCCACCCGTATGCGTTTTCATAGCGTTTTTATATTGTTCTCGGTCCTCAGGGGAGCAGAAAACAATGGTCTCATTACCTGAAACAATATGAAAACGCTATGAAAACGTATAGAGCGTTTTCATCTTACGTCACGGCGGCCATATTGGTGTACCAAAACAATGAAATGGCGGCCATATTGGTGTACGGTATGGGAATTAGCTCTTTCTTATTCAAATATTTCGTATTGTTTCTCCACCCCAATGGGCCACCGATCACGTGAGTGAAAACGCTCTATACGCGTGGATGGGGTCTCAGACTCGTTTTTGATATATTACGTACCCGCCTTCTTTGTCACCTTAATTGACAAACAGCACCGAACAAACATTCTCCAATTCTTATAGCAAGTTCTTTTGTACTGACACGCGGGCCATAAAACAAGTCATATTGGGGTAAATTATATTCATTCAGTTACCTGGAGAACAAATACAACTTATCTGGTCTTAGTCTCAAAATGAAAATAAAATTATTTACTAGAATTTCTGCATATCAGCTATTCGTCAACTTTAGCTTCGCACAGTGTTGTTCCAGTCGTTGTACGTTGTAAAGCTGTGGTTGTTTTAAACCTTTAGCCATGACTTATTCAAATCGACACTCTTTATGCAGTGTCCTGATAATTTTCTATGACCCAATTCAAAGACGGTGGAACACAAGCAGTCACCTTTGTTCATCTAACAACCAAGTATATAAATCTTGCACAATCTCACACTTTTGAAATATCTTCTGTTCTTTCATTTCGTTCTCATCAACGAATATTCGGTCATACATATATACTTCTTTATCACCCTTCATTACATATATTCCTTTCCACGTGAAAAAAAATCCCAAAATTGATTATGAAGTGCATCGCCCATGCATGCATGACACACAAAAAAAAACATGCACGAGTAACGTTAATTAAAGAAATTCCCTTGGGCAAAGAAAACCACAACAAAAAATGCTTTTTTAAGTACGGAATTTGAAGGCCGATTCATGAGGCGAGTAACCTCAGGCTTGTTTGGTTAAAATAGTGCTGTGGTTTTGAAACTCGCATATACTAAATTTAAAAAGAATTGGTTTGGTTTAAATGCAAACTGCTAATCTGAGCATTGATTCAAACCTCTTCTTTCGGCCAAGTAAAAAATTGTGTGACAAGAACTAGCCCAGTTAGCTGGGACAGCCTGGGATCTATCATGTAAATAGCTTCTAAATTTCAAATCTATAGATTCGAAAAACCTCTGAAAAACAAACGCTATATGGTTTGGCGCGCCTATATAAACAAGTCCGTAAAAACTATATATTTGGCTTTTAAACCCTGACCCTGAAATTTTTTTCCAAGCCTGTTTACTGAAAACAGTCTCATGTAAACTCGGAGGGATGCTTTTTCAGTTGATCTCATTTCGCGTATTCTATAATCAAGTATTTACTTTTTTGTAGCTGCTTCTATGTCGCGATCGTCTGCTGGACTTAGAAAAACTGCTAGAAGATCCAACAGAAGACGGTAGAATACGATTATTAAAAGGTGATGATCCTGAGCCAGACGAACTCACTTCAAAGATTGAAGAAGTAAGTCATGATTACTGTTATATTTGTTTGTGTTTTAAACTCAAGTAGTTTAAACTCAGTTTGTTTATGTCTTCCACAGTTAGAAATGCGATTGGCAGAAAAAGAAGAGCAACTGCTGGAGAAGGATTTGATATATGAAGAAGTTAGTAGACTGTCAGAAAGAACTAAGAAAAAAGCCGAAACAGGAAAGCAAGACACGCTCACTCTGGCAAAGAAGGTGAGTGCTGCTGCCATGAGTATATATAACAAGCCATCTCACCTCCATTTGCAGTTGAACTTGAAACATGCATGTGTTAATTTTTATTGCCTGTAACGTGGTGTTCATTGGAACGCCGAAGATGTCGTTAGGCCTGTGATAAACGGCGTATTTTTCATGCGCCGTATAAAATATGAGAATTAAGTTCATGAAAAATACGTCGTCTGTATAACCATAAAATACGGCAATTTCAATCAGTTCGACAGAGCCATTAAATACGACGAGCCCAGTCGTGTATAATACGACTCAACTATGGTGTTGATGCAAACAGCGTACTAATCATTTGCCGAATAAAATATAAAGCATTAATTTAAAATATGATGATACATTTCCTACCCATCTCTATATAAACTGTGTAATAAAAGTAGCGTGCTTGCGTAGGCAGTGTAGAAACAACAATCGAAATATAGTAAGGTTAGATATACTGCCGAAACAGAGAACGTAGGAGTCTAACGTTTCGAGCGAAGGCCCTTCGTCAGAGAGAAACGTAAAGAGTGTAAACAAACAACGAGCTTATATACAGAAGGTAATCATGACAAAAAATAAGCCAATCAGATAAAAATGACAATAACAAACTGATAATGAGATGCGAAAAATTAGCCAGTTGGATCAAAATAACAATAACAAATCGATAATGAGATGCGAAATACATTTGCTATTCATACCGTCGATGACCAAGAAGGGTGTAAAAAGAATGAGTGAGAGTAAAAATAAATAAATATATAAAATGAAAACGCTGTTTGTGTCCATCCTTGCTAAACAGAAACAATGTCTTCAGAGGTGTTAAATAAAAGAAAAACGTTCGTTGAGTCCGTGAGGATGAATGGTACCAATTTTGAAAATGAGACGCTTTTCTAGTCTTTTGCGGATGACATTACCGCCAGAAATGGGCGAGATGGCACAAACTTGCATGTCCGAAATACAATGGTTGGCACTATTAAAATGTCGGGCAACAGGCTTGTCAACATCATTGTTCCGCACAGAACGAAGATGTTCAGCAAACCTGTCAGATAAACGTCTGCCAGTTTCACCGATGTAAAGCATGCAACATTTATTGCAAGAAATACAGTAAATGATGTTGGAAGAGATGCAAGTAAAATTATGCTGAATAACAAAATTAGATTTAGGTCCCAAAATGCATGTAGCGGAGTTAAGAAAGGAACACGTGTAACAACGGGTATGGGAGCAAGAAAAAGTACCCGCTGGTGCCAATGTTATCTGGTTGGCTTATTTTTTGGTCACATGATTACCTTCCGTATATAAACTCGTTGTTTGTGTACACTCTTTACGTTTCTCTCTGACGAAGGGCCTTCGCTCGAAACGTTAGACTCCTACGTTCTCTGTTTCGGCAGTATATCTAACCTTACTATATTTCGATATAAACTGGATTGCTCATTTGGCTCCAAAAATGAAGCCAGCGGAGATGATGAATTGGGAGTACCAAGATGGCCGCCACGGAAACTTTGTATGTTTTTTTCCGAAAAGAGACGAAAAGAGCCAATGACATTAAAAATATTTCTGCCATTGGTATCAAACAAAGAACATTGTACAAGGTTTAGAAGCTTAGCTTTTGCATTTGTTGGTATTATTAAGCAGTAAAACGTGTTATTTCGTAGTTTTTTTTACTCTGCCCGGTAATCGATAAACTTGCCTACATCACAAAACTCGTAAGAATACAACAAAAACAGTCAATAACTTCATTATGAAACACTTTATGTACCTTTGATAGTAAAATATGTCTTTACAAAGCCTTGAAGTATAATGTTAGTTGACGATTTCGAACTGTATTTGCTTGTATTTTCTTTCCGTTTCCTATAGTGGTATTGTTTTACGACTTTTCCAACTCTCCCGGTCAACTCCCCGGTTAACTCTTACTACTCTTAAGCCCGCAAAGAGTACTGGACAGAGAGTAGTAAGATGGCGGATCTGGCTTTAAAATTTTGACTGCTGGACAGTAGGAATGCGCTATCCAATATATATAGAGATCAGTGCATGCCTACAACTCGAGAACTTGTAAAAAATCCGACTTATTAAATACGCCAAAAATACGCCGTATAACTCAACCGGAACAATTCATAATTTGGGTCGACCCTAAATAGGTATTTTGTACGGCGCTTCTCAAACTCATTAATAATGCATAAGCTAATTAGCCAATCAGAGAAAAATATTTGGTCATGTGTATGGGTTTTGAAACCCGGTAAAGGTCGCGCAAACTGAATTTATAATTATGAAATCAGATAATAAACGGCACAAACAAAAAACCGTTTATTACCACATTTCTTAATTATAAATTCAACGTGAAACCATTATCTAATCTAATATACACCAATATCACCAAGTCCTACTATAATTGAGAAGCTATTTCATAAACTCGTGTCTCGTGTTTTACCAGGGGTTACACACACTCGAGTACAACAAAAATCACTTGGTCATTCGAAAACAATAAAAATCACTTGACCTGCAGCCTCGTGATTTTCATTATTCTCCATGTTTTACAAACACTTGGGAACAATGAAAATTACTCGGGTAACGGTTGATTTTCATTGTCCTCTCGTATTTGTAACCCTTGGTAAAACACTCGCACTCGTTTATGAAATATTACATGAAAAATACGCCGTTTATCACAGGCCTAATAAGCAATCGATATCGAGCACTTTATCGCAGTCTCAATCTGACTATCTCTCACACGGTCCCATGTAATAAATAACTCTAAGACTGGAAAGGTTTATAAATCCGACGACGACGACATGTTCTTAGGTTCTTGTACTGCATGTATAGTCTTGCTAAACTATCTGCGTCCCGCATTAATTAGCGCATGCGTTTCAAGCTCCACTGGGAGTGGCGAAATTCAGTCCTTCTACAAGGACTACAAGTGTGATGACGTGCAAAACGTTGTAACGAAGGCAAACAATGAGACTCAGACTCGCTGTATTTTAATTTTTGAAAACACTGGTGAAATTAACCTTAAATATTTTACTCGCGGCCCCGTGCGATGATTACATAACTGACTGAATAGGTTTGATTGTTTTGATAAAGGTGAACGAATTTCAAGCAAAGATTAAAGCCACGACGAGAAAAATGATGGCAATGGTGTCAGAACTGTCTATGAATCAGGTGAGGTTAAGAATCAGCGATTTTGTCATGGAAAAATTCTTGTCGTTCTCATTATACCGTATTAAAATAGCTTTTTGAAATCTTACTTGAATGGTGATCATTTGAAAGCCATGTTTCTATAACTTGATGTTGCGAGTAAAGAAAGTTTGTTATAAGTTCTTGCTGCATGTACAAGCTGTCGTTATATATATTAATACTCAATACCTATATTTCTTGTTATTTACCTACCCATTAAATTTCTGCACCGTTACCTAACAGAGCAACTGCTGGCTCTACTGATCATATAGTACGCGTTTTATGATTGGTTAAAAGAAGGCTTTCTGTTGGCTTATCGCTTGAAGTTTACATTAACGGATAGGAACTTCTCCAATTGGCAAATTCAAGGATTTTATTTAACAAAAATAAAATTATTATTCACCGGTATTCACTGCGCCTGAGGCTAGTAATTGTTTTAGTATAGACTGCATTTTCGTACTTTTAGGAACAACATTTCCATTGACAAATTGGCTGGCGGCCATTTTGAATCGAAATTAGTCCGAAGTAGCTCGACCAATCAGCGCGCGCGATTTTCTATAATCGCCTGTGTATTTATACTAAACTAAGTTATAACAACATTTGTAAAACTCTTTTTTTTTACATTTTGTTCGACAGGCCAATGCCATGAAATTTCAGCAGGAAGTAAAAGAAAAAGAAGCTTCACTTGAACAATGTTACATACGTATGGAGAGAGGAGAGGCGCCAGATGAACAGGCGGAAAAATTGTGGTTAAAGAAATTACGAGATGAACAACGAAGGAAGAACGAAAAGTTTCAGCGTTCTGAGGTACTATATCACTTTTCCCGATTTTCTATAATCTTGTTAATTTAAAGATCGTCACGCCTTTCAACTTTGTTGTACAATGTCAGGTACAGTAAACAATGATAAAAATGAATGTAAATGTTTCCCAACATTCAACGTATTGGTCAGATATTGGATATAATTTGCATTTGGTTTAACATTGTTTCAGGCCTGATGTTGTGCAACGAAGTTGAGCGCTTGATCAGGCCTTAACGCAATACAGACACAATTATATGTATAAGTTCGATGCGTCAAAATATGAGTATTGCCGACTTGCAACCACTTCTTTGATATTTAAGACAAAGTTACAACAGCCGTGTTGGTATCAAATACCAATTTCTTCAACTCGCTCTCTTCGGGGCTTTTCAGCGGTTGAATACACTAATAATTCTTATTTTTCACATGCCTCGGTTTCCTTTGTTCTTTTAGGGGAATATATTCAATAGCCCCTGGTAAAACAATAGATTAATATTCCCCTCTAAGGCTCTAATATTCCCCTCTACCATTCCTCGCTATAATATTCTCCTCTAATCTTCCCGTCTAATATCCCCCGCACCACTCCTTATCTTATGAAATCCCTCGGGGATATGTGTTTATTCACCTCGGGCTTCGCCCTCGGTGAATAAATCACATATCTCCTCGTGGCCTCAAAATAACCTGTACATATCTCAACTATATCTGACTCAAGTAAATATATTTACAATTTCCCTCTTTTTTCACCCACCTTGTCAATATTCCCTGTGTATGAAACTCGAGTGCCCAGAAAACACCCAAAACTTTCGGCACTCGAGTTGACGAACGCCTCTCGTGCACCGTAGGCTTCGAACTCGCAAGCTCAGAGGTGAACGGCTGTTACTCCGGGCGACTGCGCACAGCACGGAAGCTCCATACAAGGTTCTTTTGTTAAAGTTCCAACTTGACCGCCATGACGTCACGCGCAAGTACTTCTACTGCCCGCCAACGTTAACTTACGCCTAGCTTCTGCCGCAATACAAATAATTATAGTGCTATCAAAATACCATTAATGACTGCAGCTTATAGATAACTGGCAAGATGTTTGCGCTAGTCTGATGGTACAAGCTGATTAAGAAAGAATACTCAATATTTATTTTACAGATGGAAGCTATGCAAGAACATTACAATGTTGGTGGCGATGTGTACACAACAGCAGAGCCTCGTCCAAATGCTTATATCCCGGATGATGACGTGGAGTTGCCTATTCCTCGTCCTTATGGTGCTCTGGCGCCATTCAAACCAACAGAACCTGGCTCTTCAATGAGGCACGTGAGAAAACCAGTCATTAAACCCATCGAGATTTAAAAACACGAACGTTGAAGAATTATTTATAGCTGCTTGTAGATATAAAATTCCACCAATGTACATTTGTAAATTGTACATTTTTGAGATATCGTTCAGTAAAATGTCGATTGTTAAAATTTGTTTCTCTACATGTTACGAGTAAGACACGAGCAAATTTTCTGTGACTATTTTCTTTTTTTTTCTCGTGTATAATATATATATATATATTTAATAATTAATATATGAAAATTTTAAAGTATGTATATTATTCGATCTTTTTATGACAAAGAAATTTTGTCATATTTGAAATTTAGTCGTGTACAAGCTCGTCACAGAAAATTAGTCAAAGATTTTTGAGAAAATTATTAAATTAGTTCTGTTTGCAGCCGCGTTAAATCTTGTATTCAATTATTCACCGAAGTAGAGGTGAATAGTGCTGGATATTCACCAAGCCACGAAGCGGCGAGGTGAATATCTACACTATTCACTGACACTGAGGTGAATAACTGTTTTAGCATATACCTCATAAAATGAAATAACAAGTTTAACATTCTTGTATTTTTCGGTATTTTATACAAGACACGGCCGCTTGCAAGTTGGCGTACTCGATATTTGTCGATAAAACCGTTTTTACAACTTTTGAATATATTAATGGCTAGAAAATTGTAAAGAAACATACCTGTGGACACTCTTCTACTTAATTTTGTTGATTTTTCTCTGTTTTTCAACAAAATCTCCTGCTTCGGTAAACAAAGCAAAACTGGCCGCCATTTTGTTTTGCCCGCAGGTGAATAGTGCAGGATATCCCGAGCTAGAGGAACCAATCAGATTGCGTGAAAATCGCTATTTACCATATGCTAAAATTTCAGAAGTAACTACAATCTCGTTCCCAGAGCCCACGGTGGGCGGGAAACGAGAGGCTCTGGGATATTCCGTTCTTGCCATCACAGGATTCTTGTTATCCGAAAGAAGAGTAATCATGTTCATCAGCCAATGAAATATCGATGTGAAACGGATTATCCCAAAGTAACTATTGAATTTCTCGTCCTCTGATTGGTCGAGCTGAACTGCCTATTTCGCAATAGTTTCCTCGCGCGAAGTAACTATGTTGTCGGAATCATGATTCTGACGGATGGTGTCTAAACAATGGTGTAATTATTTTTCAAAATGGCGACTGCAGCGACTATTCTTTTAAACCTACTGACAAATCGTCAAAAAATAGAGACTGTATAACAGAAAAGCTCTAAGTTGGAACTATTTGAAGGTGAGCACATGTTTAGTCAAAAAAATAGTTGAATTTTGGGTCAGTTTTAATCGTATGTGGAATAATTGAAGAAGGCTTAGACAGTTGTCAAAGCGTGAAGAAACTTCGCAGGGTTGAATTTACATGATAAAACTACGACAGTTAAAAATGTCTGTTTTTCTCAGTGATTATCGTTTATATTTACCTCGCCGCTTTGCGGATCGGTAAATATTCAACGATAATCACTTCGACGTCGGTGACTAATCAATGTTCATTTGTGTGATGAATAGATCGTTTTCATCTGACGTCAAGACGGCCATATTGGTGTACCAAAACAGTGAAATGCGACCATATTGGTGTACCATCTTTATCCTATGGGAATTTAGCTCTATTCTTATTCAAACATTTCGTATTGTTTCACCATCCCAATGGGGTCTCCGAGTGAAAACGATCCATAATTTATCATCGTGAGTGAAGAACATCGTGAGTGAAGTAATATATCATACACGAGAAGCCGTTTATTATCTGATTTGAAAACACCGAGAAGTGTGTTGAAAAACGAGGCGATAGCTGAGTTTTTTAACTCACTTCGAGGTGTTTTTAAATCCGATAATAAACGGCTTTCGAGTGTATGGTATAGCTTCTCAAACAAATCAGTATTTAAAGAGAAATTTGAGGTTAAACTTGTCTTAATTTATGGGCGTTTATTACCACATTTCACAACAATGTCTCGGTTACTGATTTCCATTGTGTTTTCCTCATGAATTATTAATGAGTTTGAGATGTTTTTTAATAACGGACCACACTTATCATACTCGATTAACCATTCCCGGATTAACCTTTACTTATTTCTTGCTTTCTGCGTACATGGGCGAATCCACTATATTCGTCTCCGATTCATTTTCCAACTGTTCTGAGTCATTGTACAACTTGTTCACAAACTCATTGTTACAAACATGTTGCTGCACGTGTGTGTGGGTGTCCATTACATTGACAACAGGTGGGCAATTTGTCTGCGCTGACCAAGAAATTGCGGGCGTAAATCAATGGTTCTACCATTTTCTCTCCCAAAACAGGACGATAACGTTTATGCAACTGGGCCCAGTTAGACTTTTTCAAAGTCCTTTTCAAACATTTTTGACCTTTCGGTTCCTTCTTTGAAAAGGACTTTTCCCACCTGCAGCGCGCCAAAATTCGAGCGGTGACGTAATTCGGGAAGTAATTATATTCAGGCTAGATTGCTATGCAAGTGCTATCTTTGGAAGTTGGAGTTAAACAGACCCTTGAAAATGTTTTAGTAGGGGTAGAACCACTTTCCATTGCATGTACGACAACCCGAAACACGTCAAAACAGGGCGATGTACATTTCAGCGATTTCCCGCTAGAATATTTAATTAGATTAAAAAACCTGCAAGCGAAACAAGTCCGCCTCTTTCCTCCCGCTTTTCCACTCTCCCGCCTTTCCGCTCGCCCGCAAAAACTAGCGCTAAGAGGCGGACTTGGAGCAAGTCTAGGGCCCAGTAAGCCAAATGGAAATACAGTTCCAGTATCTGCATGTACGCAGCGCGTACCTATTTTTCTAATAGAGTCCATGCATGCATGTTAAAGACTTCAAATCGACACTTAATTAACGTTCTAATTAATATTTAATTTAATCTCAATTTAATTTAAAAGAACAAACGATTAGAATGAAAACTTATTTAATATAACCAATAGTTTTGGTGCAAGATTTATAAATTACAATGTTATTTTCGATCAATAATGTATATTAAATAACTACATAAATAAATTTAAACTACTATACCTCTTATATTTACTTAAAATTTACATCGCGACTATACGATAAATTAAGAGAGCAACTTGTACACTTAGCCAAGATTCTTTGCGCGCAGAAAACATATACCTTGCAAGGAATTTTGCATGCAGACACCAGAAACGTTTCCGCGTATGAACGCCCTTATTGTTTAAAGCTGGGTTTCCATAAGATCAGACGATCGCCCCAATCGTCCCGAGCGCCTGAATTCATCCAATCAGATTGGGCGATTCGAAATACATCTAGTCTGAGTGGAGAAATTTGGGCAACCGGGGCGATCGAGACGATCGGGACGATCGTATGGAAACTAGGCTTAACATGCATGTTTCTTCGGCAAAAGCTTACGTTAATCGGTCTTATTAACTTGGATCAATGAAAAGTCACTATAGTTTTCGTCAGGGCCTAGGATATTTGCTGCTTTTATAACAATTTCTTGCTCAAGCTATAGGTCGAGCAGAAACAAATCCTAGCCATTACTCAACATTAACCCTAACCAGGAGTTGGAACGTCATTTTTCAGATTAAAACTATGCAAGGAAAACTATATAGTCGAGATGGGTTCCCGATTGACGTCTCGTTCCAGTGTCTTAAACAGGTGGGACCTCTCATGCACAGCCCGACGCTCGTAAATTATCACGTAACGTAAATAAAATATTCGTAAAACAGCAAAACAGTAAAGTAAATGCTAATAGTAATAGTAATAGTAATGGTATACTAAGTCGTCGGTCGCTCGTGCAATTGAATTAGACTCGTTTCAAGAGAAATACAAACTGCAATAGAATGACCAGGACGAGAGAAGGAATTAACGACTTTCCAGAACTGCACTCGCCAGTTTCCTAAACACAAATCAAGAAATGCAATATTACAAAATAAGTTTTACGAGAACAAAAGCATGGCGGTCATATTGGTTGGCAAGTTCAATGGCGTTAAATATTTGACCTATATCAACCAACGTGACCACAGTGATGTGTAATGCAGTCAACCAGTAAGAGGCTCAATAGAATTTTTAAGTAACGCAAAAATACAAAAAAGTTCTTGTATAGTTTTTATCTTGGTGTTCTTTTCGAAAATATCTTTCTTCACCAAAACGCCCCATTTTAAATTTCCAAAGAGAAATTTTGGCAAACAACGAGTTTCTAATTACTAGGCCCGTAAACCAGTGTTGGCTAAGGTTTTGTTTACGTTAAATAAGTAAGGGTTATGCTCTCGGTTTATAAAACAACCAGTTGATCTCGGTCTGTTCAATAACTTACTTATTATCCAACAAAGGAGGTTTTCTCTTGGGATATTAATTTGACGTAAGTAATTGGCAAGAGTGCTGTATATAGGTTATAGACCGATCCATAGTTAGTGGAGGGGGATGGTTTGGAAGCTCCATTGTCTTTCAAGATTATGCAATGGTCATGTTGATGAACACAATAGTTCATGTTGGAGGAAGGCAATTGGTTGAAGAAAGGAAATTCTATGGACACGTGATGACGAAGGACTACACAACGAACAAAGGACTTACAACACGTGACGACGAAGGACTACTAATTGTACCCAAACGTTGGTATTGGATGACTGCTTATTATACAGAAAATACAATACGTTCAGTGAGCGTGAAATTAGACAAATTGAACAAAAGCATGGAACGATGACTTTTGCCGAGTTTCCAAACCATCCCCCTCCACTAACTATGACCGATCATGGTCAATAGATGGTTTTTATCTGACGTCACGGCGGCCATATTGGTGTACCGAAACAATAAAATACGGCAATATTGGTGTACCATCTTTATCCTATGGGAATATAGCTCTATTCTTATTCAAAAAATTCGTATTGTTTCACCACCCCAATGGGGCCACCGATCACGCGAGTGAAAACGATCCATAGAGATATGGTCTGGAAACGCGGCAAACTTCAAAGCGCCCATAAGGAGACGTGATTTTACGTTGAACCGTACCTTACACCGTGCACATTCTTTGTTTTAGGTTTATTCATATATAAATAGCACGGTTGAGTGATTGATGAAACGTTGCTATTGGATAATTCCTTCATTATACTAACATTCAATGTGTTCAGTGACCGTGCACCGTGCACAAAAATGCATAAAGGCGAACAAAAAGATAGAACAAAGACTTTAGCTGAGTTTCCAGACCATATTTTGAATGACTATGCACCGATTCATTTTCGGAATATTCGTGATATATATCCCGCGGTAGATCAAAGAAAACCGACTTTTGTCGGCTAATAAGACTTTGTACTGTACCGTACTGTCTCAAATCATTAATAATTCATGAGCAAAATTCAAAAGAAATCAATATTTAATCAGTATTTAGAAATTGGAGGAAGATTACAGTCAAATGTAGCAAACTTGGAGGACGATTTTCTCTTAAAATATTGATTCGTCTGAGAAGCTATATCCAACACTTGTCAGTGTTCATGCATCCTCCAATTTCTAAATACAGCCAAGCTGGTTAAAAAACTCAACCTGCTTGACTGTATTTAGAAATCGGAAGAAGAACACGGACTCGTGTTGGATGTAATATATCATACACGAGGAGGAGTATTTCATCAGGATATCCAAACACTGAGACGTTTGTTGAAAGCGTTTGAATATTTTAAGAGAAAATCGGGGTAAAAGTTTGCTTAATTTATGTAATTTCTTCCTCCGGTATCCAAATCACCGACACGGTACTGTTTTTCTTTTGTGTTTTCCTCATGAATTATTAATGAGTTTGAGATATATTACGTATTGTATTGTATTGCATTGCATTGCATTGCATTGCATTGCATTGCATTGCATTGCATTGCATTGCATTGCATTGCATTGCATTGCATTGCATTGCATTGCATTGCATTGTATTGTATTGTATTGTATTGTATTGTATTGTATTGTATTGTATTGTATTGTATTGTATTGTATTGTATCATCCAAGAGCTCTGTCACAAAACAGCACGGCGGCGCATTGACTCGAAACTTTTGCAGAACAGCGAGGTTCAGATTACACTACCGTAGATTTAAGTCACCGTTCTTTTACCACTAAAGGATTAAGATCCACTGATTTGGGAAATTAATGGTTCTTACACGAGGGTTTTTACTGTATATATTTACCTTGGCCTTTGGAAGACAACCACCAAATTCTTCTGGTTCCCGGCGATAAGATTTAGCTGGCTCACATGATCCATCAAAGTTAAGTTTGAAAGGTCAAGGATGAAAAACAGTTACAACAGAAAAATCAAAAAGTCCAACAAAAGACGCTAGCTGCGTTGGGCAACTAAGGTTGCTGCGAGTCTGTCCGAAACGCAGTCTGGTCGGAGGCAGTACAGCAAAGGGGCAGTAACTATCTAACTATGACTGTCTTATTAACAATAACGTAAAGTTTAGTTAAAATCTTGAAAGTGAAAGTGAAAAGGATATCTATTTCGGGATCATCCTTTATTTTCTTCTTCTTTGCACTACAATAGGTGTTATTTTCGCTTTTAACAATAATCAGCATCAGATTTGTACCGTTAACGATATACGACTCATAAGAACTAAAGCATAAAGAGTTAAAATCAGAACAACATTGTAATGTACATGTAATTAATTAATTAAGATTGGACTTTAGATTGGATTATTCATATATAGTGTTAATTTTGTTGGTATTTCTACGCGTTCGACATAATGATGATGACGATATGGTGATGACGATGATGGTGACGAAAGATGATGATGATGATGATAATGATGACGACGATGATGATGACATTCATACAATAATCTTACCTTTTACATCCATCGTACAACAAAGATTCTTAAAAGAAACGGTAAAGAACGCAGTGTTAGATTTTTAGTTACAACGAAAATGTGTTCACTCGTATACACGTGCAAAATAGGAATTTACGGACAATACTGCATTTAAATTAATGTTTTGCCCAAAATGATTGATCCAATGTGCAAGCTTCCTTCTTTTCTGAGGAGTTCAACAGTTTAAACATTGGCTGTATTTATACTAGAGACGTTTAAGACGTGGAGTGTGGACGAATTAAACGTGTTGCTAAGTGCTACTAATATAAATACGGGACGTAGTTAATTCGTGGTTTCAAGCTCACTTTCTGGGCACGTTTCTTTCCTTCCCCGGCCGTCATCTTGTTTAGTGACGAGCTCCCTTGGGATTTCCACAAATCCTCCCTCGATCGGCTTTCGGGGACATTTAATCACTAATTTCCCTGTCATGGTATTACTTATGATTTAATACCATGGTTTTGCACTCCTACTTTAATTTACAGACGCACTTAACAGTACTAGACGTTTAAGCCGTCTGAGACCATAGTCAATCGAGATATGGTCTGGAAACTCGGCAAACTTCAAAGCGCCTATAATGAGCTGCGATTTTATGTTGAACCGTACCTTACACCGTGCACATCCTTTGTTTTAGGTTTATTAATATTTAAATAGCACGGTTGAGTGATTGAACTGAAACGTTGCTATTGGCCAATTCGTTCATTATACTAAAATACAATGTGTTCAGTGACCGTGCACCGTGCACAAAAATGCATAAAGGCGAACAAAAAGATAGACCAAAGACTTTAGCTGAGTTTCCAGACCACCTACTTGAATGACTATGCTGAGACGTTTAAGACGTTTAAGAAGGTTACAGGTTCGAATCCTGTCTGGGGCTCAGAAATCTTTTCTGAGTAATTGAGCTTGACGAACGTGCCATTGCAAAAAATTTAAAGTTCACAAGAAATATTTACCGTTCTTCTCGACTCCCTCAAAATCTTCACGAATATATAAATCCATCTTTTTGAAACAAGATGTGCTAGCTTCACATTTTTCACCTTCTGCATTAACTGCAAGATACAAAGCATATGTATATCACGACGTTACACGGAACAGCGGAGCCAACCGCATATTTTTAACTTTTTATACGTTATATACTATATAAATATACATAAATCTTATTGGTCCTTGAATTCAGTCTGTTTAGTTTAAAAAAACTACTGAAAAATGTTTTTTGACGTGAAAAGTAAGGCTTTTGACAAGAAAAATAAAAGTTTTCTCATGACACTTGTGGGCCACCGTAGTTTATACTTCTTTACTTCACTTTTATTATCATATTTACATTTACATCCAATTCATTAAATATCCACTTCTTCACTTATGACTTTCACTGAACATCCACTTTAACAACCTCGTTCCCAGGGCCTTTTATTTGAAATTTGGAGGGCGGGAAAAGGCCCTGGTATCGGCTGATCACAGCACCCAGAAATACTGGGTCTAATAAATTAGCAATTTAGTTTAGTATGCAAAATCATTCTGAGTAATGGCAGTCCCGGGAAGTTCATTGTAATGGCAGTCCTGTTCACGGTTGCGTTGAAGCTATTTGATCATAACTGGCACAAAACTATGCATAATTATGTTTCCTAAAGAATGTTTAAGAAAAGCCATCAACCACTTGGAAATGCAGAGTTTACCAGCCGTTGCCAGGGCCTTATCCCGCCTTACCGATTTCAAAAAGGCCCTGGGAACGAGGTTGCCACTTTAATTAATAGACCTTAGAAATGTTCACGTCACGTCATTTCCTCCCTGAATATATTGCCATGGTAATAATTCCCAAATGTATCCCATTGCATGCATATCCTACAAGTCGTGACGTAAACGCGTCACCAGACCAATGTACTTCACCGACTTTCACTTCGCATCCTATCCCATTTCCTTTGCAATGCGATTGTTTGATGTAACCATTTCCAAGTCTTACCTTGACTAGTCGCCATCATAATTGAGTAAACGCTGTACTGAATAAAACTCCTACAGAAGTAAAAATCCCAATGCAAATATATTTATTTAAGTACAATATAGGGAAATAAGTAAGATAAAATTGAAGAGTTTGCTCTTTAGTCACAGTATAGTACAGTCACAGTATAAGTTACGGACCAGAAAAAATACGTTATAACCACGTTCTCTTCAAAAAACACTACTCACAAAGCAACTGTTTTAGTCCACCACTTGGCGTAGTTAACAAGCGCGTACAATGGCTATAAAATGTATAAAAGATGTGGTATAAACTAAAAGCCACTACCATCCGACAATTTTAGAATATATACAGTATACTGAAACATATTCTTAAAAAATAATGCCATGCTGGAAAACCCCCCTGTGGTTTGAAATAATATATTATATATCAGAACGACATTTCCCCCCTAGAATATCAATATATGATTCATTTTATTATATGAACTATAAATATATTACTTTCGATAGTACGAAATAATTTAAACTGTACACTAGCATCATTATCCTCCCCCCGAAAATAAGCCCTTCCAATTATAAGTTTTGATAAAAATATAAACTAAATAAGTAGTATTTAAAATACGAGCGTCCAATCTTTATGGGCATTTACAATGGTGAGCCGAAACTTACTTATCAAAGTGTTAATGATGATGAACTCTTCGTTTAACAGTCGTAGGAAAGGTTAGATAAGATTATTTTAAGTCAGAAAAAGCTGAGTTTGAGCAACTAGTGTCTTATAACTTTGATAAAACATTGATATTTTATTAATCAATGTTTTAAGTACTGCTTAATAAACGAGCAGGAGCGTTTTATCAGATATAAAGACACAAGGCGAAGCCGAGTGTTTTTATATCTGATAAAACACAAACTGCGAGTTTACTGAACGACTTCAAAAACGAAGCATTTGACAATTTCATTGGCATAGTAGTTTGAAAAATAATTTTGCCTAAGCTGAGAGAATCAAAGCTAAAGACACTGATTAAACTTTAATTTCTTTTGAATTTTCTCATGAATTATTAATGATTTGATAATCTAAATTAAACATATCCGCTGACGTATAAAGGACTAAAGGACTGGGGGGACTAATCATCCTTACTTGCAGCCTGCGACTGAATTGCGAAAGATGCAGATCAACGTGGTCGTGTGGAGGCATATCAAAGGCGCTCCAGGCAGCCACCATACGACACAGTTCAGACCATGGATCACAACTAAGATGCAGATGTTGATTTTAAATTTTTACATTACTTACATCAAGAATTCTGATGGAGCTACTAGAGTCATCAGATTCAGCCGTACAACTGGCTTGAACATCTGTAAACTCGTACCTAGGTGTTAATTTAAATAACAAAAATGTAATAAAAAATCATTGTAACCGACAAAAAAGTGCTACAAATTACAAGTGTGTTAGTATAATCACAGCATGATTTGAAGTGCAATTTGAAAAAAAGACATGCACGAGTAAGTTTTTCAAAAACTCGTCTTTCGGACTCGTACTATCTGAAGGCTTGGACAAACTATGATATTATATCTCAACTGTAAATTGTCCAGTCAGAGAGCTTGATTTGTACCACGTGACCAGTTAATTTATCGTAGAATTGCCCGCCACAGCGGGGTATAACCTCGAATACCCCGCTGTGGCCGTGGTATTCGAGTTCGTGTACCACGCGTGAATGTCACGCACGATTCACGAAGCTGTCAACAATGGCGGAGTTTGGCGAGACTAGGAAACGTTTCGCCTGAACATTCAGATGTTGACAAGAAGATTGTTAGGTTACAAGAAAATAAGGATTCGGGGAATACAAAGAAAGCAACAAACAATGCATCCAGAAGCCTTGAGACGACAACAGAATGGAAACAGACAATGAAAAGCGGACAAAAGTTAAGCTAAGCGAACTTTATTAACATTATTTAAGCTTTTTTTGGAAAGGTTAATATGTTTCGATATAATATATCATTTATAGACCTTTCGCTCGGGAAATTCGATGAAATATTACCCCTCGGGATGATATATCATACCTCGGGGTAATATTTCATCGAATTCCCCTCGCTCCAGGTCTATAAATGATAATTGTTTTGAAAATTGCACAAGAAATCATGTGATTACTTATGAATAACTCACGCGAAGTTTGCAAAGTACTTAATCACATCGACTTAGGCCTGGTTTGCATGAAGCGGATTGACAGTCCAATCGGATCGAAAAACGAGAGTGAAGTCAATCCGGGCACATGTTTACATTCCCCTGGGAGTTAAAAATGCCAATTTAATTCCCCTGGGAGTTAAAAATGCCAATTTAATTCCCGTGGGAGTTAAAAATGCCAATTTAATTCCCCTGGGAGTTAAAAATGCCAACTTAATTTTTGGAAAATCCGATCTGCTTGGAACCTTGTTTATGGTTTTGGAACACTGTTCTCTGTGCTTCCCTCAATGCAGTGATCAGAGTCGTGTTCAGTGATCAGAGTCGGTGAATCAGAACCTGCACAGGTGGGAAGCGAGCTGTCTGCTTTCGCTGAGTTTGTTTTCATTACCGTATATGTGGAATTCATGATGAGAGAGGTAATGGAGGAAGTAGCAGAAGAGGGAGTATTGGTTGGAGGACAGAGACTTAGAAGAGATATTAGGTATGCAGATGATCAAGTGATGGTTGCAGACTCAGAAGAGGGTTTATCTGCCTAAATGAAAGAGGGGAAAATTATGATATGAAATTGAATGTACAAATGTGGAGAAAATGTGTACGAGGGAAACCCAGAATAGGAATGTTAAATGAACTGAAGAACCAACAACCATACGCAGTAATGAAGGAGAGGGCATTAAACAGGAGGAGTTTGAGGGAGAACCTGCCTTGGCAGATAACCAATGATGATGCACTAACTTCACTCATACGTATCAAGTCATTTTCAAGTCAAACTGTGTTTAGATAAATCAGATTGGAGACATTCAATTCGATTGCGTGGATTGACCATTCGTTTCGATCAGATCAAAAACTTCTCAATCTTCTCCAGGTAAACACAACAAGGAGAGACAACATGGGAGATTTGACTTGAACACTCAACTCCCGCTTCATGTAAACAGGGACTTAAACCACATTAGCCAACTTGATGGTTTTATGATTAGAGTTAGGTTTATAATAGCCTGCGAACCCAGACGTATTTTTCTGCCCTCGTACGTCCCGCAAAAGATAGCCAAGATTCAAGACCCGAGCCAAGATTCGATTTCCGTGACGTATTATCTTTTGGCTCGTGTTATCCAATCAAATTTGATAATATATTTAGCTAGAGTTGAGAATTTCTCATATATATTTAACAATTATTCGTGAATTTCGGTGAATAATAACCGAGACGAAATCGAGGTTATTATTCACCGATATTCACTGAGCATGGAGTGAATAATTGTTTTAGTATAAATACACATTTTTGTACTTTTAGGAACAACATTTTCTTTAAAATTACGCAACATTTTCTGTCGCATTGACAAATTAGCTGGCGGCCATTTTGAATAAACGCTGTAGGTGATTATCGAGAATTAGTCTGAAGTAGCTCGACCAATCAGCGCGCGCAATTTTCTATAATCACCTGTGTATTTATACTAATATTAATTAATTTAAAAATAGACGTTTACTTACTTCATGTATATGTTTTTGCGGATTAAATCCTTCATTACAGTGCCTTCAACTTTACCAAAGAATTTTCCAGGCTAGAGAAAAACAATTTATTTATTTTTTACCATGAACACATTGACCGAGAAAACATATATTAAGCGGATTTTAGACTAATATTTAACAAATAGATTCCATTTTGCCGTTGTCTGTTCAGTTATTATAGATACACAGATGACGTCAGAACGTGGTAAGAACAAAAAAGTGGCCCACGAGACGCAGTCGAGATTTTGTGGCATGAAGAAGAAGAAGAAAAGCAAGTCAGCGTCTAATCGATCATGGACAACAACCAGTGAAAACACGCATAGCAACGTTAAAGATCGAATTTAAATAGCGTACCTGATCCTGCTTGCCAGAAACTATAATATACCCGTTTTCATCCACCAAGTAGCAAAAAGTATCCTGAAAAAATTCGGAAAGATAAGATTTCTTGAGACCGGGTGTACATCAGAACTAATTCATATGACACTGTATGTTATCAACAGTAACTACGACAACGTGTTTAAACAAAATAATTTATTAAATTTATGTCAAATACAAATAGCTTTTGCAAATGACGCTCCCAAGAATAATCTCCACGTTCGTCGTGACTCCGTTGACAACGTAGCCTGTGTACAGCCTGAATATATAGAGAGGATATTATACGGTGGTGCGAAGATATGAATTTTATCTTCGAGTGGTGAAAACAATATTTTACGAATGAGCGTAGCGAATGAGTAAAATATTGTTTTTACCAACGAGAAGATAAAATTCATATCTTCAAGCCACCGTGTAATTTTCTTTTTATTATATAGATTCAATGCAAAAGGTGGGAAAATGTTTAATCACGTGATCGATATCTTCACTAGTGAGGATATGGAAAATATGTCACTGCATATTTCTTAGTAAAACACTCCCATCTATATAATAAATATATATACCTGTAATTCAGTCTGTGAAAACTCGCACGATAGCTTGTCGACCCCCCCCCCCCCCCCCCCCCGAGCTTATCAAATTTGAGACGTAAATTTTGATTCTCCAAATCACAAGCCATGTCTTATTCCAGTTACAATTGGTTCTCTAGGAATTCTCGTGAGCTCAAATAATCCATTCAAATAAACAATTATGAATTATATGAGTATTAAACCACTCAGAATCTACTTCTCAGATCTGAAGAGCTCAGCGGGGGTTGACAAGCTAGTGTATTCCGACTGTACGCAGGCTATTGACAACGTAGAAAAATTATTTTTAAGTTGTAAAGACAACGCGAAACCTGAGTCATTACAGAAGCCTTAACTCCTGACTGATTGAATCAGTCTTCTGGGACGGTTGCAGACTTTAGTATTTTACTCTGGCTAACGCCACACGATTGTACTTGTCAAGGGGAGAGCTCCCAGTCACCAAAAAGTTAAAGCTTATAACTTATATCCACGTGACCAACACTGACTAAGTCTTCTCTTCGAGAATTCCACAAAACAATTGAGTCCGAGCAATTGTTTATCTTGAAATTTAAAGGTATAAATACAACACAATTTTCTTTGGTTTGATAGCAACGATATATTATCTTCTCTGATAACTCATTATGCACACGTGACCGACACGGAGTACAAGTTTGTAGCACGTTGTTGTGATGAACAAGCTCCTTGCAGATTGTCCTAATAATTTGCTCCGGCATTATGAGTTGTACGTGTATACGTAGTGCATATGGTATATATAGGCTACGTTTGCGAGCTTGCTGAAATGTAACAGCTAGACATTTGATAGCTGACGTTCGTTAAGCTCAAATACTCAGAAAATACTCATCCCCAGATAGATATCGAACGTGCTACGTTTTAATGACCAATTAGACGCTCCAACCAATGAGCAATTGAGGCTAGGTTTATTGTTTATAACAAACTGCATGCTACAAAATGAACACTATTCATTACCAGCACCTTACAGAAGACTTATCCAAAACGCGTTACAAACAAACAAACAAACAAACAAACAAACAAACAAACAAACAAACAAACAAACAAACAAACAAACAAACAAACAAACAAACAAACAAACAAACAAACAAACAAACAAACAAACAAACAAACAAACAAACAAACAAACCGCAGATTCCCCCCCCCCCCCCCCCCCCGACAACACCCACCACAAATTCCACGCACACCGCAATCGTGACATAATGAACCGGACACATAAATATAGGCAAACCTGACAGAAACCTTTCACTTGACTCTGAAGGTAATGACCGTCGAAATGTCAGTCACTACCACCACAAACAGTCTTTCTCAAGACTTACTCTAGCCTAGACGAACAACTTTCTCAAACATCATGTTATTGTTACAACTTGTTCATAGGCTTGTTGCAAGCATGTTGCAAACAGATGTTGTTGATTGTTATGAAACTTTTACTTATGCGATCAACATCCTAAAAGACTGCTTCAAAACAGAACATCCACAAATGCATAGTATGGAATAGTTTTATTTGCAAACATGACCACCAACAGAACGTAATAATAACAATAATAAAGACTACAATATAATTTACCTCATCACTTGAACACTATAAAAGAAGAAATAAGATCCACTGGTTATCCATTTAGTATTCATGTCTAACTTAACATAAAGATTACAACTGGTAAATTATTTCAATGGCAAAAAAGCGGTATAGCGCGCAAAGAATTATGGGCCATCTAGCCATATTGTGGGTGTACGTGTATGCATACTGTATGTATATGTGTATAAAAAGAGGTGAAGTAAATTTAGATTAATTATAATAACTTCTCATAATTCATGAGGATTTCATAATTCATAATTCATGAGAATCATAATTCATGAGAATTTTACTCGATCAGACAGCTCTATTACTGTATGTCCCGTGAATGGGCTTTGGTATACAGCAGTAAAATACTGCTTAAAACACTAGTGTTTCTTCACCAAGCACTAGTGTTTCTAAAACTATTATACGACTGTAGGTTCTGTTTATTAACCCGTTTTTGAAATTGTACTTCGCAAGAATTAAAAAAGCACAGCTGGTTATTTCTGCATCTGATCTATAGCGTAAGCACAATAAAACCTAAAACCGTCTCTCCAAACGATCCCAAGAGCTCAATATACTCTTTACCAGTTTACCAGTCTTCAACTCATTTCGGTAAAAATGAGTCTGTTGGACACACATTTTGTGTATCTTATTTATTTATTTATTTATTTATTTATTTATTTATTTACTGTTTGTTTATTTATTTATTATTTTTATAATCATAATGTTATAGTTATCTATTTGGTTGGTTATTCTTATTATATATGTTGTATTTTCTACTATTTATTAATTACTGTATTATGTACTAGGTATATATAGAAAGAGGATGCATAGTGATAACAGTGTGTTACTGATACTGAAATGTTTATCCTCTGTAAAAATTCTCTACCACTACCACTACCACTACCACTACCACTACCACTACCACTACCACTACCACTACCACTACCACTACCACTACCACTACCACTAATAATAATGGCCAATTCAAATCATTAGGTAAATGCAAGGCCCATTACCTTGTCATGTGCTTGATGAAGCTTCTCTTCAAGTATTTTAGGAAGAAGGTGAATTCCAGCAACTAATAAAGCAGATAAAAATTAAAAACTTAGTTGATGACCTGACACCAAACGTATTGATTTATTAAAAATATTTAGTTTGTTTTAGTAACAAAAATCAAGAAATGTCTTTACAATATAAAAACATTGATTTCGTACGTGCCTTTGGGACGAGGTAGAAGCGTAATGTGGTACTCGCGGTGTTTCTTAATAGGTAACAGAACTCAAGAGTTTGCACATCTGCGTAATGGTACTTGGTGTTTGTTAAAAGGCAACAAAACTCAAGAGTTTGCACATCTGCGTAATGGTACTTGGCGTTTGTTAAAAGGTAACAAAACTCAAGAGTTTGCACATCTGCGTAATGGTACTTGGTGTTTGTTAAAAGGCAACAAAACTCAAGAGTTTGCACATCTGCGTAATGGTACTTGGTGTTTGTTAAAAGGCAACAAAACTCAAGAGTTTGCACATCTGCGTAATTGGTACTCGCGGTGTTTCTTCATAGGCAAAGCAACAGAACTCAAGAGTTTGCTTACTTTTATTTCACTGTTTGGATTATTGAATAGTTGCGCGCATGTGTATTCCGTGTCCTGCCACCATCTTGATTTTAACTCTACCTATACCGTATCGTTCGTTCTCAAACGAAGCAGACTTTTTAGTATTTTAGTCTAACCCCAGACAATTTTACTGGTCAAGAGGAGAGCCATCGGTAGTAAAATAGTTAAACGTATAATAGTGTTTTGAATATCGTAGTGCTTATCTCGCGATCTACCGATGCATCGCGGTGTATTATCCCAGCCTTATGATCATGGCTAAGTGGTATAAACTGTACGATCACCAAGTCCAAGGCACGTAACATTTTAGATGTAAATATCTGTAAAGGTTGTACCTCCCCAAAGAACTTTCTTTCCACCAGCATCATTAATTGTTACCGCTTTACTTGCGTGAACTGAAATTCAAGAAATACAGATTTTAGTACAGTAGAAATAGAAAGCAACTGCAAGAGCACTTCGTTTGAAACGTGTTCATGATTGATGTAATGTAGTATTGTTCAAGAATTATCAACGTGAAAGTGTCTATTAAGGTGAGGTAATACGGGCAACAAATTGCTGCAACATTTTTGCGTTGCAGGTTGAATAGCGTTGTTGCACATATTACCACCCACCTTAAACATTCTCACGCAACAATGATTCTGCTGCAAGTAGAATTGGAGTCTAACTTTTCTCAACAAATTTTTTCAACTTGCAACAAAATCATTGTTGCGCAACAAAATCATTGCTGCATAACAATGTTTAAGGTGGGTGGTAATATGTGCAACAACGCTTTTCAACTTGCAACAAAGTTGCGTTGCAAGTTGAAGAAAAATGTTGCTCGTATTACCTCACCTTTAGGTTTTTAAGCTTAAAAGCTGAATTTAGGCTTCGACAGACATGTCACACGAAGCGTCTATACAAGGAATCCCCCTTGCATCTTGCTGGTTTGCTTTGTGAATCAAAACATAGTCCCTAGAAATATATTGTCTGGAAACGCGGTGAACATCAGAGGGGCTAATAATGAGCTGCAATTTAAGTTGAGGGTGGACTGAAAGTGCACAAATCTTTTGTTTTACGTTCATTAATATTTAAACAACAACGCTGCTATTGGCTGATTGCTTCATTATACCAAAAATACAATGTGTTCAGCTAGCGTGAAGGTGCACAAACGTGAAGAGTTCATAGTCCCTAGAAATAGATTATCTGGAAACGCGGCCACAGTTTTGTTCTATGTTTTTTGTTCACGTTTGTGCACTTTCTCGCTTGCTGAACACATTGTATTTTTGGTATAATGAAGCAATCAGCCAATAGCAGCGTTGCTGTATAAATACAACTCAAACCAATAGAGTGAGACATCCCATAGTTAGTGGAGGGAGATGGTTTGGTAACATGGCAAAAGTCATTGTTCTATGGTTTTGTTCAATTTGTCTAATTTCACGGTCACTGAACGTATTGTATTTTCTGTATAATGAAGCAGTCATCCAATAGCAACGTTCGGGTTTAATTAGTGCAGTCACGTTCGTCGTCACGTGTCCATAGAATTTCCTTTCTTCAACCAATTGCCTTCCTCCAACATGAACACAATAACATGACCATTGCATAATCTTGAAAGACAATGGGACATCCCAAGCGATAGTTTCAAAGCAATATATATATATATATATATATATATATATATATATATATATATATATACATATACATATACATATACATATACATATACATATATATATATATATATATATATATATATATATATATATATATATATATATATATATATATATATATATAGCGTCGTCGTTTTCGTTTTCAAGCACGCCGTTCGTTTTCTAGTGTTCTGTTAGATTGTAGTACAGTCCCTATCTAGGTTGGGTCGTTGGAGGGAAACGCCACACCACACCTTACCTTTTAGTTTACCTTTAACAATTGTAACCTGTTAGAGATTTACTTGCTTCGCTCATAAACAGCTAGCAACAGTAAATCCAACAACAGTTATACTATAACACTAATGTTATTACAGAATCATCCTCAGAGACATGAGAACATTTTCATGATGTCTTACACTGCTGAAGTCAACCGAAAATTTTCGGCTGACTCGAGCGGGATTAATGTTCCAGGACACCTTATTGTTCAAAATCGTTCAACGAACATGCTTATAATTCTTAGTTATTTTAATTCATATCAACTCAGAATTTTTCCTGGGAAAGCTTACCGGTCTGGAAAAAAAAGCGTGTGACGTCGCACAGACCATGAGGAAAGCAGTATACACTTTTCCCGGATCTGTCAACAACCAATCAGCGTGCGCGATGAACCAAAAACAAGTCATCTGCAAGCTTACTGAAGTACTTTAAAAGTCTGGCGAAATATTAGCAATATCAGAAAAGCTTACCTTCGTCTTTTTGTGGAGCTGAAAAAACAATTGTTTGTGTCGTCCAGTAATCTGCTGCTCTTTCAAAGTATTCTTGTTTAACGGACGTGCTAAAGCTTGGATCGGGTTTTTTTGATCTATAACACGCAAGATGGTAGTATAAGCCTTTATAATGGAAAGTTTATGGCATAGATTTTGCGAACAGTTTTTTATAACGTACCACGTTATTACTTATTTACTGAGCTTTCAACCTGTTGACTCAGGCCTTCATCAGAGCATATGTCAACATGTTATGTATGGTATACATGACGCAAGCCAACAGCACGATAAAGTGCCTATGCAGCGGCATTTCACCCATTTTTTTGACTGCATTTGAAAAAACACTTAAAATGACAACGTAACATCTTTCGTAGAATTTCGTTTCCTTGCTTCATTCTTGAGATTTCAGGTTTGTTTAATATGCAAATGTCATACTTATGACATCATACTGACTTTTTAGAAAAGTATGATTTTCTATGTGTACTTATCAAAAGTGGACTATGGGGAGCATGGATGGCGTGTGCTATTAGGGCGCTGCCTCTCACCAATAGTTAAGCCTGGTTAGACGGGGTTAGTACTTGGATGGGTGACCGTCTGGGAATAACTCCGTTCTTGGGGTGGGGACTCATGTGAGTAGAGTTTAGTTGGTCTCTCCAGTGCTTCGAGGGTTTTTCGCCGGGTTCTCCGGTTTTCCTCCCTCGGTAAAATCAACACATATAGGTCTTAGCTGTAAATGGAGGACCCCACTAGCTCTGCTGAAAAACTTATCCTCCTTAAATAAATAAATAATAATAATAATAATAAGTACTTAATGAAAATTTGCACTTGCATGTATGTAGCCATGACTTGGTCACCAAACGTGTGTAGCTGTGCATGTGTAAAATATTTGGACTATCCTAAAACTGATGCTCTTTCAAAGTCATTATGCAGTGTCATGTCATAAGTATGACGTTTGCATATCAGACAAACCTGAATATCTCAAGAATGAAGCAAGGAAACGAAATTCTACGAGAGATGTTACTTTGTCATTTTAGGTGTTCTTTCAAATGCAATCATAAAAAAACTGGGATGAAATTTCGTTGCATAGGCATTTAACGTATTGCTCTGATGAAGGCCTAAGTCAACAGGCCATAATCTCAGTAAATAAACGATAAACGTGTTGTATCCACAAACTTATATCGATTTATACAATTATAACACGTTTAGCTAAACATTATACTTACTTAAAGAATGTCAATCCGGAAGTTGTTCCGAAGAAAACAGCGATAGTATCATTAGAGCTAAATAAATAAAATATTATAAAATATTTTAGAGAATGGTTGCACCCACTCAGCCAATCTCTATCGAGTATTTCAACGCTCTATATTCCATAGTGTTTTGATTCATCAAGATTAGACATACTAGTGAGCTCTATACAGCGTCCACTGTAAAGATCTTTCGTTTTCTTTTGTCATAGCACAGTGAACTCTATATAGAGTCACTATATAGAGTCACTAGTTAGCTCTGTATAGAGTCTACTGCAAAGATCTTTTGTTTTCTTTTGCCATAGCACAGTGAACTCTATATAGAATCACTAATGAATTCAATAGAGTCACTACTGTAGTCTATATAGAGTCACTAGTTAGCTCTATAGAGTCTACTGCAAACATATTTTGTTTTCTTTTGTCATAGCACAGTGAACTCTATATAGTCATTAACGAATTCAATAGAGTCACTACTCTAGTCTATATAGAGTAAATTCTCCGATAAACGTACTAGGCGCAAAAAAAACCACATTTATAGTTAAAATTGAAACTGCAACCATTCTCTAAGACCCCGTTTACACTAGAGCAAACGTTTTTGGATTCGTGACGAATCCGGAACGTTTTGCCGTTTACACACAAAAGAATGAATCCGGAATAAAAACTTCCCGGTTTGATCACGTATCAGGAGATTTCGAATCCGGAAAAAAATGTAGAAACTTCGTATCCGAATACTTTTGAATCCGAGACAATACGTAGTGTGAACGGTTATTCCAATGACTTCGGATGCTCTTCCGTTCGTATGGTCAACATATTAACTGAATTAAAGAAATTCCGAGCTTAGTGTAAGGGCCGAATCTGCGAATACTGTTGTAGTGTAAACGCCTAACGAATCCGAATACTCGGTACGAAGTGAATTCGGAAACATTTACGAATCCGGAAACTTTTGCTCTAGTGTAAACGGGGTCTAAGACGGTTAGAGAATGGTCACTCGTGCTCTATGGGATATAAAACCTCGAATTATAGGCCTTCTATCTAATTCTCGGGACTCTAGTAGTATAGACTAAATAGCACTGTGAGAGCAAAGGCAGATTATCATCACGAAAATAAAAACAAACAAAAACAAACACAAATAATAACACAATCACGATACGAACACGAACACAGCCAGGCATCAGGTCGTGTGGCGCAGTATATACGTAAGATTACAAAACATATCTTCAAAAAAATCAATTCATTTTAAAGAAATCTAACAGTTGGCCAAATGCCAAGATTTTAGAAAATAAAGTACTGACGTTTCGAACAAAGTCTTTAAAATTGATCATCGTTTTTTTATTATACTTTTATATCACAATTATTATATTTTTATATATTTGTTTCTCTTGAAAACTCCCTAACAACACTTTTCACTAGCAAAGAATAAGTAGGAACAAAGACTTCAAAAGAAGTAGTCGGGACTGAAATCATCCAAACAGTGAAATCAAAGTAGCGTGCTGCGTAGACAGTGTTCACGAAACACAAATCGAAATATAGTTAGATTGGATATACTGCCTAAACATGGAACGTTGGAGTCTAACGTTGCGAGCGAAGGCCCTTTGTCAGAGAGAAACGAGACGAAGGACCTTCACTCGAAAAGTTAGACTCCTACGTTCCTTGTTTCGGCAGTATATCCAACCTAACTCTATTTCGATTTATGGACTGACATTAGTTTGTTACAAGGACCATAAATATTACTCACTGAATTCATTTAAGACCAACAATTCGATATGCAGTATGTAAAGTAGAAAATTAAAGTTTTAAACCTTAGTTTAGACGTCGAATTTCACATGTGCCAAATTAAAGCAATAATTATTTTAAATTAGAAAAAATTGACGATTTTAATGACGAGTTTGCTATAGACGTCAAATTTTATTGTCGAACTATGATCTGGAAATAGCATGTATAGTTATAATGGTCAGCTGTTGCACAGTGTGTATGTAATCACCAATTTAAAGTTAACGGCACATGAAAAGTACACACGTACACAAATGTAGACGTATGATTGGACGATTACTTGTGAAGGTATAATAATTTAAGTTGTTGGTTTCAAAGATTACCTCAGATTTGGTTTCCAGCCTTTCATCTTTTCAATGTCATACACTGTATGACTTATTAACTGTTTGTTTTTACCTAGTTAAAGCAGAAGATAACATTATTTTTTTATATCACAACAACCAATAAATTTAATTCATCACTATTTCAAGTCGTTTTAACGTATGACACTTATTAAAATAAGTGTCGTACGTTTGTTACAGAAAATTTAGTGCGAAGTATATATAGATAAGACAATCGTATTTAATCACTTATCTTGATTTATGAAACAATTATTACCAAAACCGATGATGCACGGCATGGCCCCCCAAAAAACGTCATGATTTCCGCCCAAAACATCAACGAATCTGTCTGCATTCCTAAACCTTCTTGGCTGGAGAATTCAAAAGTAGAAAATGGACCAATCATATTTCAATGATCTCACGGTGTCAATTTCAAAGGCTAGAGAATGCAGAAGGATTCGTTAATGTTTCGACGGAAAACATTTGGCGGTTTTGGTAATAAGATAAACCTTTTATTAAACTTTAATTTGCGTCGGCCCAAATATTATTACTTCTGCTAGAAGGTTACGTTTTTACCCCTGTTTGTTTGTTTGTTTGTTTGTTTGTTTGTTTGTTTGTTTGTTTGTTTGTTTGTTTGTTTGTTTGTTTGTTTGTTTGTTTGTTTGTTTGTTTGTTTGTTTGTTTGTTTGTTTGTTTGTTTGTTTGTTTGTTTGTTTGTTTGTTTGTTTGTTTGTTTGTTCGTTCGCTGGTTTGTTTGTTTGTTTGTTTGTTTGTTTGTTTGTTTGTTTGTTTGTTTGTTTGTTTGGTTGGTTGGTTGGTTGGTTGGTTGGTTGGTTGGTTTGTTTGTTTGTTTGTTTGTTTGTTTGTTTGTTTGTTTGTTTGTTTGTTTTGTTTTGTTTTGTTTTGTTTTGTTTTTTGTTTGTTTGTTTGTTTGTTTGTTTGTTTGTTTGTTTGTTTGTTTGTTTGTTTTGTTTGTTTGTTTGTTTGTTTGTTTGTTTGTTTGTTTGTTTGTTTGTTTGTTTGTTTGTTTGTTTGTTTGTTTGTTTGTTTGTTTGTTTGTTTGTTTGTTTGTTTGTTTGTTTGTTTGTTTGTTTGTTTGTTTGTTTGTTTGTTTGTTTGTTTGTTTGTTTGTTTGTTTGTTTGTTTGTTTGTTTGTTTGTTTGTTTGTTTGTTTGTTTGTTTGTTTGTTTGTGTTTGTTTGTTTGTTTGTTTGTTTGTTTGTTTGTTTGTTTGTTTGTTTGTTTGTTTGTTTGTTTGTTTGTTTGTTTGAGTTGTCGGTTGGTTTGTCTGTCATCAGAGTATCTCAAAACGTATTAATTAAAGCGATTTTGATGTACCTTTGTGGAACTCTTAGACAGAGGCTAAGGACCGACCCATTGAATTTTGGAGGGTGGAAAATTAGATGAAAATTTGATAAAAATCTGGTCATATGATGTAGCTATAGCAAGAAGGTTTCTAGGTCGCGTAACCCAAATAACCCAAACAAAAACCCTAACCCTAGAGTAAGCAACGAGTATGGGAACAAATTCATAATTACCAATGTGATATCAGGTTATTTCTAGCCTGAAAACCCGTTCATATTAGGTAAGTCCTTACCGAAAATATGACTGTAAGCTACTCTGTGGAATAACTGAGTGAAATAATAAACAATTAGTGGATGAGACTTTTTTATATCAAGAATTATCAAGGTCGAAGTCTGTGTTATCTGCTGAAGCCTTTACGGCCGATAATGTGGGCTGAGACCTTGATAATTCAAGTAATAGCTACCATGATCGCCTCGGATTCTTTTGTTCTCCGAGGGAATGTAAACCTCGTATTTCCCTCATCGCTCATGCAAGGGGGGAATTTATCCTTTGTCTTCTAATTTTCCCGTGCATGTTGATGAGGGAAAATTAGAAGACAAAGAAATCCTTTGTACCAGAAACCTTTTCCAGCCAACAACTTTAAAAAATAAAAAAAAAAAAACCTCCGAAAAGTAGCTTCTTGTAAAAACGCAAGATTTGAGGAAATAAACAAGACGAGACAGTAATCAAGGTAATATTTCGAATCTATTACGGAATCAATTCATTGTCAAACCTAAGTTGACTGTTAGGTTTGACAATGAATTGATTCTGTAATAGATTCGAAATATCACCTCGATTACTGTTTCGTCTTGTTTATTTCCTCAAATCTTGAGATTTTACAAGACGCTACTTTTCGGAGTTTGTTTTGTTTTAAATCCTTTGTCTTCTAAATTTCCCGCTTGCACACATTTTCCCTCATCAACATGTACGGGAAAATTAGATGCAACTTCTCTGATCAACCGTGTAAATTTGCTGTCGGTAAGATTCTCAAAGTTTTCCTCGGCGTTCATAATATTGCAAACTAATAACAAGACTTTTCGGGAAATTAGCGATTAAATTTCCCCTTTGCCTCGGGAAGATTTGTAAAAGTCCTCGGGCCGCTTTCACAAACCTTCCCTCGGCTGCGGGAAATCGCTAATTTCCCTCAAGCCATGTTATTGCTTATAATAATTATAAATATCAAAAAGGTCGAATTCAATAATTGTTTTATTATACATTTTCAATTGAAAACGTAAAGAAAATCACTCCATCTGAACGAAAAAACGTTCCAAAAACGCAATTCAAAGACAGTTGCTTCTTTCCCACGCTCTTTTCGGTTTGCCTAGCTGGACAGGTCACGTCAGCACATGCATGATAAGTTCTTTTCCCTCCAGAAACTACAGATAATCGCACTGTGGGCTCAGAATCTGACAATCACAGCAGCAAATACGACAAAAAGAGAGCAGATATCGAGAATTTTCACCAACGTTCTAACCAATTAAAATCAAGGATTTAAAAAAAGTATAATAATATACAATTATTGGATGAGGTTGAGCATGATAGCTTGTGTTATCAACGCCGAGGTAAGTGTTATCTGCCGAAGCCGAAGGCCGAGGCGGATAATACAAACCGAGGCTTGATAACACAAGCTATCATGCGACAACCGAATTCAATAATTGTTTTATTATACAATTATAAATGTAGAAGCCTTTAAGGAGTTTTATACAAAGTTGAAAGTAAGATAAAAAAGTGAATCACATCATACCGTCTTCAGTTTCAGGTTTGCTTACTTTTTTCTCTTTCAAATACAATTTTCTCTTAAATACTGCTTTAAACCCTAACAGCTGTATGTATAGCTCGCTTGGTTTTTCTTTTTGGTTTTGGTGTCAACAAAACTTGCCAAATCCGGCCGATTAATTCACTTCTGATCGTCACTCCTAAAGGTCCCGGCGGCCATGTTTGTTTTGCTCAAACCGCTGGCCGGCTCGCAAAAATTACGTCATAGCTACAGACAATTTTTGATATTTTGTAGGTGGCAAGACATCAAGAATTGTATGTAGGTTTTTAGCCAATCACAATCGAGATTGTATCAGTATTGTATAATAATAGATTTTAGCAATTTATGAATTTATATTCCACAGAACCTATACTGATTATGTTTGGTTTTCGAAACAATATTGTTATATATGAAGTGTTAAAGTCTGTTTTTCTAACTCTCTGATTGGGCGAGCGGTCCTCGCGTGGCCGTCCGAAAATCGTGATGTTTCCCGCGTAACCCGTGGCAGCGGGCAACAATACATTTATTTTCCCCTAGGGCAAAATATCAAAACCGGAAGTAGATGGTCAGGTTCAGTTTTGTCTTCTCCAGTTTTCCTTTATTAAAAACAATGACTGAAGGTTTTGCACAACATTTTTGCTGTCATTTGACACTTGATATATAACAAAACACTTATTTACTGGTACCTCGGGAAAACAGTGTGTTTTGTGGCCCCTCGATCACTCGTTGTTGCCCCCGGCTTCTCCTCGGGAAACAACGGCAGTCTCGGGGCCAACAAAATACACTGTTTCCATCGGCGCCAGTAAATAAGTGTTAATTGTTGTATAGTGTTTCTAAAAGATAAGTAATTGGTTGTATGTCTTTGACATAGTAAATTTAAACGTGAATATTCAATAGAAACAATGCTACGAGTCGGATACATGCAACCCTTCACTTCAACGCTAGTAGTGTAAACACTGACGTCAAATAAATTCATATTTACCTGAACGTCACCGTCATATGAATGTTGTGTTTACCTCAGAACTCCGGTACGTTAGCTGATTTTATCAATGCAACCATAACAGATTTTCATAGACAGATATTT
The DNA here is from genome assembly GCA_964035015.1 of Corallium rubrum. Lineage (NCBI taxonomy): Eukaryota > Metazoa > Cnidaria > Anthozoa > Scleralcyonacea > Coralliidae > Corallium > Corallium rubrum. Next base: position 38,643,538 of record OZ035997.1, read on the forward strand.
TAACCACACAAATATTTATATTTTCTGGTAATTCTCTCATTACGTTTTGACCTGAATTTGACTGGTAAAGCCCCGAGGTCCGTATGGTTGTAGAGTATGTGTAACTCTTATTTACAAATTCGCCAAAGTATAACAAAGTACCGCAATAAAATTGTAGCAAAGTCTGTTGCCAGCTGTGGCAAAAGATTGTAAGCTGCAGCGATCCTTTGTAACAACTATCAAACAAATGCAAAGCATGGGTCTTGCAGCTCTTTTATAGTAAAGTATTCCCTCAATACATTTTACTTTATCGTTCTTAAAACAAAACTAGACGATCATGAAGAATTGAGACAGAAGAATTGTTAAAATACTTACAGAACGAGAAGTCACTGCCTTTTCCCAGTATTTTACTTAGTTCTTGCCAGTTTTTGACTGATTCGTTACAATATGGCCTAAATTAACAAATCAATCAACAAATATCTTAATTAAAAAATCATCAAAAGAGAAGAAAGAAAACAAAGACACGGCCGAAAGATGGGAAGGGAGGGAGGGACTCAAGGGAGGGAGGGAAGAAAGGAAGGAAGGAAGGAAGGAAGGAAGGAAGGAAGGAAGGAAGGAAGGAAGGAAGGAAGGAAGGAAGGAAGGAAGGAAGGAAGGAAGGAAGGAAGGAAGGAAGGAAGGAAGGAAGGAAGGAAGGAAGGAAGGAAGGAAGGAAGGAAGGAAGGAAGGAAGGAAGGAAGGAAGGAAGAAAAAAAAGGAAGGAAGAAGAGAAAAATATGGATATCATATTTTGTCTCTTACCAGTCAGCAGCACTACTGATGTTATATTCTGTTGTGTCCGTCGTTATACCTAAAAATAGCGTATATTATATACTGTAGTTGTGTTAAGGTCTTCGTTAAGGTTTGCAAGTTCATTTCGGTAAAGCGCCCTCAATTCGTCAGAATTTATGCCACAAAAATAAAAAGATATCGTTAGAAAGCTATTAATTTGTAGAAAACAATGTTGTCTTTGATTTTGCGATAAACACAAACCAATAATAATTATAATTGAGATTAAGGATAAGGTTAAGGTGACATTTGGTTTAATGTTAGGGTCAGGTGGGAAGTAATGTTAGGTTTGAGAGGGTAATATTAAGGGTTAAGGTTATTTGGTGGTTATTGTTAGCGTGATTAGGTTTTCCGAATTTTTTGGAAAACCAGATTTCTTCATTTACGTAAACTTTGAAGGTAAAAACGTTTTTAATAATCAACACCACCACTAGAACTATGTAATAAACTAAAAAGAAGCTCATAAGACATGTGTAAACTTTTTATGAAGAAAAAACATTTCTTATGATTTAGACGGTCGACGGCCACCTTAAATGGTACATTACGGCATTAAGCATCTTGTATAAGTATATACATATTAGTAAAACGAAAGGCCCAAACACTTACCGCCTTTTTTTGTTGTAGCCTTAGCGTCGATTTCTCTCACTGCGTAATCTGTCATTGCGATAGCCACGCTAAAAATGAAAAAATGAAATTATTAAACTTGACAAAACGATACAATTTGTAAGACGAAAACAACCCCGAAAACAAAAATTCTGTTTGTTTTTGGGCGCTGTTAGATGAGGCAATTCTTCTTGCAACTTGCAACGCAACGGTGTTTCAAGTCAAACACGAGGCGATTTTCCCTGTAACATACACCTTGAAATTCAGGGGTGTATAGATTTCAAGGTGTATGGACCTTATTCAAAAATGGCCGCCGAATTAAAATTCTTTTATATACAAATAAATTAGCTCTTATGAACTCGTTTACTTTAAAACGAGGTCATAAGGGCTAATTGTTTATTTATTTATTTATTTCATTTTTGCTGCAAATAAACGTTATAGCTTATTAAAATTCTAAAATAATCAAATTAAAAAAAGGTTAATATTACAATAGAATGTGGCAAGGGGTTTTGCTACAAGTTTCCCCAATTACATTAAAATTTAAAGGGTAACAAGAAAAATTACATGCATATTCGTCTTACAGGACCTAAAAACAACGGTGTTTTTCAGACAAGGAAATTAAAGGTCTGGGCAAGTGACATTTAACACAAACAGTCCTATACATTCTAGAATCATCAGGATTGTAAATTATTTGGAGATAATTAGAGTATAGTTTTCAAACAGTTATCACAGGCAGCATGTGCTAATCTTAGGTTCAAACCATTTACTAATTATTATAGTTCAGTCCTTTCTTTTCCTTTTTGTTTATGTTACATATACAAATGCTTGTCTCAATCGTCTTTATTACTAACATAGGCGAGGACCAACTCGAAAGTATTTTTGCTACTTTGGTCTCCGCACACGTATTTCGTATAGTTTGTATATTTGTAATTTGTCCTTCTTTATAATATGTAAAATTTCAACTTGTAATTATTATACAACATGTAAATAGTGTATAATAGTAATAAACTTGAAACGTAAATGTTTGTGTTGGTGTGGATAGGTCTCTCAGTACGTTGGGTAGTTGGTTCCAGGTGGCCCTAGTTCTTGGAAAGTATGACTGCTTGAAATGGACAGTTCAACATTAGGATAAAATTAGTTGATCCTTAGATGTTGATGGGTTCCTCAAATCTAAGAACCAACTAAGTTCATCCAAATGTCAACAGCAGTTCACTTGAAAGATTTAATATATATTTAAGGCGAGGTAATACGGGCAACATGTTTCTTCAATTTGCAACGCAACTTTAACAACGTATTACCACCCACCTTAAACATTGTTACGCAACAATGATTTTGTTGCAAGTTGAAAAAATTTCTTGAAAAAAGTAGACTCCAGTTCTACTTGCTGCAACATGCTGATTCATCTTGCAACAAAATCATTGTTGCGTGACAATGTTTAAGGTGGGTGGTAATACGTGCGACAACGCTATTCAACGTACAACGTAACCATGTTGCAGCAATTTGTTGCTCGTATGACTTCACCTTTACCAATAATTAATCTTCAAAAGTTTACCTAATTTTAACTAAATTTTATATACACTTGTAATGTGTGTACCTGAACGACGTGTTCACAATGTAATTGTAAAAATATTGAAGTTTTCTTTTCACAATACGAAACTAAAGAAGAAAACAACTGAGTAAATTAAAAAAAAATTAATAAATAAACTAAAATTTATTTAATTAATTAATTAATTAATTAATTAATTAATTAATTAATTAATTAATTAAAAAGTACATAAATAAATAAATAAATAAATAAATAAATAAATAAATAAATAAATAAACGACAAAATACGTTTACTAGCCAGAATTAGTCATATTATGATAAAATACATAATATAGTATACTGAAAATAAATGGAAATGATTATCAATAAATTTTATTTGGGACTAAAAGGGAATCAAACTAACCTTTTCATTGTATTTGGCCAAGGCATAATTTTTGTTTTGGGGGAGAGAAAAAGTTGATTTTTCTCCCTCTTCTCTGTCAACCATTGCTTTAGCCAGCTTAAAAAAACAAATTTTTTGTTAAACTTAGTATACCTATACTCGTATAGTGGCTATACGGGATCCCCAAGTTGCGTCAGTGGTTTCCATATGATCGCTACGATCGTTGCGTCAGTGGTTTCCATATGATCGCTATACGATCGTTGCGTCAGTGGTTTCCATATGATCGCTATACGATCGTTGCGTCAGTGGTTTCCATATGATCGCTACGATCGCTGCGATCGCCGAGTTCATTTTTGAGCGATCGTAGCGGATATATGGCTTAAGCACAACTACGTAAACCCTCTTAATATCACAATCATATGTATTTTTACACTCATCCTGGTCAACATGAACACATTGGTATTAATCTGCCCATTCCCGCATACAATCACAAATTACAAGTCGAGCTGATCTCTATAGCCTGGTTTCCATATAATCGCTACGATCGCTCAAAAATGAACTTGGCGATCACAGCGATTGTATAGCGATCATATGGAAACCACTGACGCAACGATCGTATAGCGATCATATGGAAACCACTGACGCAGCGATCGTATAGCGATCATATGGAAACCACTGACGCAGCGATCGTACAGCGATCATATGGAAACCACTGACGCAACGATCGCTACGATCGCGATCGCCAAGATAGAAAATGTTCTATCTCAGCGATCGTGGCGATCGTTGCGTTTTATATGGAAACGGTGATTTTGCAATCTCAGCGATCTTGGCGATCAGTACGCATCCCATGCAGCGGACCATTAAAACAATGGCCGCGGTCAACCATGGCCTCCTTAACGATCATATGGAAACAGCGACATGATTGTGGGTCGTTGCGATCGCCGAGCTAAGTTTTGAGCGATCGTAGCGATTACATGGAAACCAGGCTTATATACTTGTGCTCACACTTAGGAAACTGTATGACTCAAGTGACGTGCATTTAATAAACGGGACCGCAGTAACTGGCACACGCTGTCGCGGCTATCCTTGCCACTTCTCTTAAATTTTAATTTGTATATGTGCATGTTTGTCTGTCGTTAAATTTTGTATATATTTATTTGTGTGTAGGTATAAATATTCTTTATACACTGTTGGTAAAAACATAATAAATAAATAAATAATTTGTCGCTGACAAAAGAGCGGAAAACAATTGTAAATTCAACGTCCTTAAAGCTATTCATATTGGCCATTTTTACTTTGTATTAAATTAACGCGACAACGGCGAAAAAATGCTATAATTAAAACTACAGATACTACAGTACCCGTTTATAATCAAAATAATTAGATACGTTCCATAATAGCTAGCAATTGTACCTCTTCAGTAAATGTCTCCTCGCCGAAGTGGTGTTCAACTTCAGATAGATAGATGTTTGGACTATGTTTTACCTCATCCTAAACGAAAATTAAAACAAGGCTGTAAAGTGTTTGCAGAAGATGGAAAATTTCCGAATCCATGTTTCTCACCAACTTATGCCATCTTTACACGAACTGTGTGACCCCACTCCCAGTCTACTGACCAAACCACCTGTTAATTTTTTGTATATATTGTTATTTTATACAAGGGGTTAACCTCGCTAGGACTTCGTGTCTGTTCGTTTGCCCCTCGCCAATTACTGTTGCGATGTTCCAATTTATCTTTGTAATTATGTATTCATTTATTTGTATGTGTCATTTATTTGTAAGTGGCAAGCTGATTAAAGTTTCCAAATAAATAAAATATATAAACTTTAGAAATTGCTAATGCCATGACGTTATATACATTATTGTCGCGCGTAGATGTGACATTTTTTGGACTAAAATGTTCATTTATAACATAAAGCAAATTAAGCGGGATAACGTTTCTAAAAAGTTCGCCTCATAGCTAGCCCACTTTGCAAGGTAAAAAAGTGGTAAACTGCCGAGAATAGTTTTGATAACGAAATACTGACAATTCGAGCGGAGCCATTCATCAGAGTAAAATGTGATGAAAGTCAGGATTTTGTTATCAAAACTATTCTCGGCAGTTTACCATCTTATCACTTTGCTAAAACACTGCCCACGCAGCACTTTACAGTACTTTATTATTCTTTGTGAAATTCATGAATATAATTAATGAGGTTAAGAAGCAATCAAAACGTAGCATTCAAGTCACATGTATACATCTGTAAATCCTAATAAAGATCATCTTTTGGACAAAGTGATCTGTATCGAAAGTTAAGAATACTAATTAGCTTCATTCTATTGTTTCATTTCACAAGTACGATAAAGCATTCGCGTCCGATCTGTATGGGGATTTACTTCGGCTCGCCTGCGGCTCGCCTTGTAAATCCCATCTGATCCCCATAGAGATCGGCTGCTCATGCTTTATCTATTACTTAAATTCTATTCCATACCGATTTTTTCAACAGTGGGTGAAAGAAGATTAATCCATTGTTTGTTATTGAAAATCCGTATCCACCTGGTCCCAACTATACAAAAGTAAAAATGTATGTATGGAGCACGACAATTTCAAATGTAATGAGAAACTCATTTTTAATCAGCGAAATAGATATTGTTTTTCGTTGTTTTGATGTGGCTAAATGTAATTTAGGCAAGGTAAAAAAGGAGACAATGCTAGTCAGCAGACACCCACTATAATATATGGGGTTATCTCTGCACTCATCAAAGTCTTGTCAGCGTGGTCTGAGCTTGACTGGTTTGCGCGCGCTTATAATACGTGGTATTATCTCAGCACTCATCAAAGTCTTGTCAGCGTGGTCTGAGCTTGACTGGTTGCGCGCGCTATCTATGTAATAGATACTTGGTCAGCGGTCACTCATATATAATATGTGGTGATTACATCAGCGCTCATCAGTCTTGTCAGCGTGGTCTGAACTCGACTGGTTTTGCGCGCTCTGTTTATTGACTTAATACGTGGGGAGTCTTGCTTTGCTTTGCTTTGTGTTGTGTTGAGTCGAGTGATTTGGTTCTGTAAATGGAGCGACAAACAAGAAATGGCCGTCAGGCCGCAGAAGATGCTTCCTGGTGAAGTTCGCGAAGATGGCGCCGTCAGAAGCCAACCACCGACACCGAATGTTGACCAGCCTTCGCCTCAATTTCTTGCCACGGTGATAGCGGCGGTGAAGTCAGCCCTTAGAGAGGATCAAGGAACAGCTACATCTACTAGTGTGCCGTTGATGGAGGAGCGCAATCGCACCCAACGATCTTCAGCGCCGATTGTGTCTGTGGGAGATTCTGAGGGAGAATCGTTTGGCTTAGGGGCACAAACAAATGCCTTTCAGTTAAGTGGTGCGCCGCCTTCGTTCGCTCAAAGCATTGCAAGCGCTCAGGATTGTCAAGGTAGGTCACCGACTTTTTTTCCTAGTTTTGTGACTACGTTTTCGAGTCCTCGAACAGCAATTGCCCATGTCGATACAGACAATACTCCATTGTCTGGCGCTGTTAGCGGGATTTCACAGCTTGGCCAAGCCATCCCGTCGAACCAGTTTGGCCAGTTTGTCGGTAATTTAACTCCGCAATCCCGCAGCGCGGAAATGGCTACATCAAACCCTTCGTCGCAGCTGGCGTTTTCTCACTTTCAGCAACCGTTTATAGTTGGCCCTGGTTATTCCCCAGTGCCTTTTAAACTGGTCTCGCAGATATTGGCAGGGAAGTTTATAGATTTCGCAGATCTGCTGTCGGCCAACTTGAATAACTATGAAACGGAACCGCAATTGTTATTTGATGGCCGTTTAGTTTTAGCAGCAGCGCCTAAAAAACCTCGTCGCCAGATTACGGATATTGTTCAGTGGATGGAAGCGTTTACGATTTATTCGTCGGTGTTGATTTCACACTTTCCACATCGGTGGAAGGATTTGAACCAGTATAAACTCTTGATTCTGCGAACGTACCGTCAATATTTGGGGCGCGTGTGGCATAGCTACGATGTTGCCTTCCGTGAGCAGGCTGCAGCAACGCGATTAACAGATTGGTCGAAGTTTGACGTTCAGTTATTTAATTTTCATGCTGCTGGCGCGAATGTGAAGGGATTGGCAGAGTCGTCGCCGACAAATGCTGTTATTACTACTGGAGATGAGCCTCGCGGAAACGAGCGCTCTTCAGTGCGCTGTATTTCTTGGAATGCTGGGAGATGTCTTGCCCCGTCGCCCTTATGCAAGTTCACCCATGCATGTTTAAATTGTTATGGGGGGCATCGTCGTGACCGGTGTCCTGAAAAAGATCTTAGAACCTCATCTAAGAAACAAAAGAGGCTTTGATGGTGTTATTGTTGATTTGAGTTGTGGGGGGTCTTAATAAGAACAGTACTGTGGGCACGAAACTTTAAACAATTACTATAATTATGTTACGGGGTTGTTATTGCATGTTGGTTGCTGAATAGTGTGGCTGACTTGATAGTTTGTGGTTCTTGCATTATATTATATTGGTCTTCTTGTTTATTAATTGTTAATAATGTTAATAATAAAGTAATTGGGGGGGGACACTGTAGTTGGTATTCACCTTTCTGTCTTGCAGCGCTTGTATTAGTCCGGGTCCAGGGTTCACTACAGGTACTCTCCTAAATTTGCCTTTTTAGGGTTGAGCGATATGTTTCCAGTCTCCAAGGTGACCCCTTTGGCTGTAGCCGAGTTCAAAAAGGAGCTAGCAAACCACCCCGATGTCAACCTGGTTTCGTACGTTCTCCAGGGGCTGGAACATGGCTTTCGGCTGGGCTTCAACCATTCTGTCCAACTAAAATCTGCCAAGAAGAATAAAGCTTCTACTCATGCACATCCTAGGGTGATAGATGATTACCTGGCGAATGAGGTTGTGCTGGGCAGAGTTGCTGGCCCTTTTGTTAGCCCACCTATTCCCAACCTCCACATCAGTAGTTTTGGGGTAATCCCCAAGAAAGGGCAGGAGGGCAAATGGCGCCTGATAGTGGACCTATCCTCACCACTTGGCGCAAGTGTAAACGATGGCATCAATGCAGAGGACTTTGCCCTACAGTATATTAAGTTAGACCAGGTTATTAGTATGGTTAGCAGGTTTGGAGTAGGGGCTTTGATGGCAAAGTTTGATGTTGAGTCGGCATACCGGAATATCCCAGTGTCACCAATGGATCGTTATTTGTTAGGCTTAAGGTGGAGGGGTAAGTTTTATGTTGACCTGGCCCTTCCATTTGGCTTGCGCTCAGCTCCTTTTATCTTCAACTCTGTAGCAGACCTAGTGGAATGGATTTTGAAGACAAATCATTCCATACAAGACCTGTTGCACTATCTAGATGATTACATCACAGCAGGTCCACCGGATTCTCAGCAATGTGAGAATAATTTGACCTCGGCTATGGCAGTATGTGCTAGATTAGGCCTGCCATTACATCCCAAGAAATGTATTGGCCCTGTTGCTTGTCTAGTGGTGTTGGGTATCGAATTAGATTCCTTGCAGCAAATAGCTCGCCTCCCCACTGATAAACTACAGAGTTTGGTACAACTGTTGGAGTTGTGGGCTGGTCGTCGGTGGTGTAATAAGAAACAGCTGGAATCTTTAATCGGTCATTTACACCATGCCTCAATGGTGGTCTGGCCTGGTAGAACCTTTGTGCGCAGAATGATCGATTTGCTATGTTGCTTCAGGAGAAAGGACCACCCCATTAGACCGAATAAGGAATTTCAGTTGGATTTGTTTTGGTGGCAACAATTTCTTCAGGGGTGGAATGGGGTTAGCTTCTGGTTGTTCAATGGGCTAGGCCCTATTAATGATGTGGAGGTGACTTCGGATGCAGCGGGCAATGTTGGCTTTGGTGCCTTTTGGGGCACTGAGTGGTTCAATGGTAGGTGGATTCCTCTTCAGGTCCAGTTTTCTATTGCATACAAGGAACTATTCCCTATTGTCATGGCAGCGCGAATTTGGGGGGAGTATTGGAGACAGCGCAGTGTATGTTTCCACTGTGACAACTTTGCGGTTGTTAGCATACTTAATTCGCGTACATCCAAGGATCCACTAATCATGCACTTGTCGCGCAATTTACTTATGTCAGCAGCATATTTTGGCTTTATGTTTTGCGCGCAACATGTTCCAGGGGCTGAGAATAATGTAGCTGATGCACTGTCTCGTTTTCAGTGGCAACGTTTTCGTCACCATGCTCCACTGGCCAATGTGCATCCGGTGGAAATACCTCAATCATTGTGGGAGGAATTGCTTCCACAAGCTCAGCCTTAGAACAGCAGTGTCACCAATACTTGATGGAAGGTTTGGCACCGTCAACAAGACGAACTTACTCATCTGCACAAAAGAAATTTATTGAATTTTGTACTCAGTTAGGGAAACTAAATCAATTTGGATCACCTTGCCCAGCAGAAGAATGGACTTTATGTTTATTCTCGTCCCTCTTAGCCAAGTCTTTAAAACATTCTTCAGTAAAAGTATATTTATCAGCAGTGCGCTCACTCCACATTGAAATGGGTTTCACTGACCCTCTTACTAATGCCTTGAGGCTTCAACGAGTGGTTCGTGGTATCAAACGGGTGCAGGGAATGTCAGTCACTCCTCGCCTCCCAGTAACAAAGGAGGTCATGTTGGTGATTTACCGATCCCTGGATTTGCAAGTCTACGATCACATTATGTTATGGGCAGCTTGTACTTTGGCATATTTTGGGTTCTTGCGATCTTCTGAGTTCACAACACCAAATTCCAATGCCTTTTCATCCTCAGTCCATTTAACTGCACAGGATATAGCTTTTGACTCGCACAAAGACCCTTCCTGTCTGAGGGTTTTCATAAAAGCATCCAAAACTGATCCTTTTCGTAAAGGGTGTTACATTTACATTGGTCAAGGAAAAGCACCCTTGTGTGCTATTGATGCGCTGAGCAAATACTTGCAATGTAGAGGTGATGGGTATGGCCCATTGTTTATGAGAAGAGGTGGTCTTCCTCTTTCGCGCGCGCTCTTGACAGATTGGTTAAGAAGCATTGTGACTTCAGCTGGATTGGAGGGCAACTATTCCAGTCATAGCTTCAGGATTGGTGCTGCTACAATGGCTGGACAAAACGGGGTTCCTGATCACATTATCCAGTCTCTTGGTAGATGGACTAGTAATGCCTACCAAATGTATATTAGGACAGCACCGGATGTTCTGGCAAAGTTTGCACGCCATCTGTCATGATATTGGAAGGGAGATATTAAAGGTATTTGTCCATTTTGGTAGGTGTGGTTGGCTTACCGTTATTGGTGGAATGGTGCTTGGTGGCTATGGAGTCAGGCCTTGGTGACCCCGTCACAGGCCCTTCTCAAGCACCATTGTGCTTGGCCCTTGTTGGAGGTGGGCTGTGGCGGGGTTGCCATGGTTACCTCTGATCAGGGGGTGGCATCCCCCCTGGGGCTTGGCACCAATCCTCCAATAACGTCTATTGGCAAACTATTTTTAATGTGGCTAAATGTAATTTAGGCAAGGTAAAAAAGGAGACAATGCTAGTCAGCAGACACCCACTATAATATATGGGGTTATCTCTGCACTCATCAAAGTCTTGTCAGCGTGGTCTGAGCTTGACTGGTTTGCGCGCGCTTATAATATGTGGTATTATCTCAGCACTCATCAAAGTCTTGTCAGCGTGGTCTGAGCTTGACTGGTTGCGCGCGCTATCTATGTAATAGATACTTGGTCAGCGGTCACTCATATATAATATGTGGTGATTACATCAGCGCTCATCAGTCTTGTCAGCGTGGTCTGAACTCGACTGGTTTTGCGCGCTCTGTTTATTGACTTAATACGTGGGGAGTCTTGCTTGCTTTGTGTTGACCCACTCACCCACTCCTGATAGATTGCAAGGTAAGTATATATATTTCCATTGCTTGACAGTGTGACTGGTGCCTGGAGGTGGGCTGTGGCGGGGTTGCCATGGTTACCTCTGATCAGGGGTGGCATCCCCCCTGGGGCTTGGCACCAATCCTCCAATAACGTCTATTGGCAAACTATTTTTATGTCTGATTCTCTGTTATAAAAGAAATGGTTCATGGTTTGGCGTGCTCCATCGTGTTATGGTGCACTTGGGAAGTTGTGTGAGCACTGAAAAACTTTCTCGGCTATCGCCTCGACCAACTCTTACGCTTTTTTCGTGCTCTCCAAACTTCCCGCGTGCACCCATAACTCGATGGAGCACGCCAAACCATGAACCATTTCTTAAGTGACATCTGTTGACCCAAACACACAAACATACACACAAACACACACACACACACATACATACACACAAACACACAAGCACACAAACACACAAACACACAAACACACAAACACACAAACACACAAACACACAAACACACAAACACACAAACACACAAACACACAAACACACAAACACACAAACACACAAACACACAAACACACAAACACACAAACGAACGAACGAACGAACGAACGAACGAACGAACGAACGAACGAACGAACGAACGAACGAACGAACGAACGAACGAACGAACGAACGAACGAACGGACGGACGGACGGACGGACGGACGGACGGACGGACGGACGGACGGACGGACGGACGGACGGACGGACGGACGAACGAACGAACGAACGAACGAACGAACGAACGAACAAACAAACAAACAAACAAACAAACAAACAAACAAACAAAATGCCCCTTCCCCTATCCCCAACAGAATGGGGCTGCTACGCCTATGTCAACGCTATTTATTATAAAAAAATACCTGATATTCCGAAATCATGGACATGATTTCGTTTAACTGGATATCAGAACCAATCACGCCAAGCTGTTTACCATTCTAAAATAAAATAACATGAAATAAACTGAACTGGAATACAGTAAAATAAAATGCATTTAACCACTGCATCGAAAAACAAATTAATCCTGCAGGCATTTGGTTCGATTTAAATTTAGCAAAGAAAAAAGATGGTGAACTGCCGAGATGTCTATAAGAACAAAATACTGACGTTTCAAGCGGAGCCCCTTAATTAACCGAGTAAAATGTGATGAAATAAAATAAAACTGGGCTTGTATATGCCAGGTGATAGCCTGCGTAGCAGGTCCTTTGGGGAGGCGAGATGCACAAGGGGGAGACAAACAGGTAATGAAGGAGATGCGAAAATGTTAAAATCGTAAAATTATAATAGACATATTACATATCTGGAAAAAAAAACCGGATATACTTACTGAATCCGTCTTAGTGTCGAAAACGGGAACAACCAACGCTGATAGCATACCAAGCCCCTAAATATCAGTCAAAAACAATTACAAGGTAAAAAAGAGTCTGAAACTACAAAAATGTTAGACAAAAATGTTCAATCCGTCATTTTTACAGTAATCAATTATCCATGCAAAATTTGATCGTGTTCAAACAACATCTTCTTTTTGGCGTACCACTCCAAATCCCTTCATTTTAACATTAGTAGGGTCGTTTATACCAGAGCTATATAACACAATACAATACAATACAATACAATACAAAACAATACAACACAATACAACACAATATAATATAATACACAAGTTGTGTAACACAACACAACTCAACTCCACTCCACTCCACTCCACTCCACTCCACTCCACTCCACTCCACAACACAACACAACACAACACAACACAACACAACACAACACAACACAACACAACACAACACAACACAACACAACACAACACAACACAACACAACACAACACAACACAACACAACACAACACAACACACTTTATTTATGCCACGATTTAAACTAAACCAATGTTAAAACAGTTGTACTATAACTATTTTACAATAAAATAACACTGTATATACAAACCTAAAATTAAAATTTAGTTCCAATCTGTTTAAAGCGTTCTATAAACTATAGTTCGTGTATACCAGATAGTAAGTTCTTAAAATTTTTAATTTATTTTGTTTGCCTCATTTCATCCGGCAGATTGTTCCAAAGTTTTGCTGCTGAGAATCTCCATGATTTTTGGCCGCGTGTTGTTGTCTTTACTTTTGGAAATCTTAAAGAGTTTGTTTTCCTTAAAGTGCTTATATCACTTGTGGGTTTTAACGTATTTGAATAGAGCAAAAAAAGTTAGTTAATAAGTTATTTTGCCGTTTTTGATTTACTTTAATAGTTTCTGAGATATAATCCTTTAAACATGCAAATTTCCGTCGTTCATTTTTAAAGCACTTTAAATCATATGGTGTATCTGTTATTTTCAATAAGTAAACTTCGACTGTCATTCAATTCTGTGTTGACCATTTTAAAAGTGGAGAATCACATTAAGATCTTTTGTTTGCGTTGTTGTTCCGGAGTCCTTAGATTCAGACGATGTAAGCGTGCTTCATAGGGTGTTGATCTTTCGTTAAAGACAAATCGTAAGGCGCGTCTTATGTAAGCCACATCTTATCGGCTCTCGTATAAACGGCCCTATCGTGTAGCTCATAGATAGAGTCAACAGACTTTTTAAGTACATGTAGGGGTTGAGAAACATCAAAAGATAAAAAAATTCTATAAATATAAGAGCCAAAAATTTTAAAAAATTGTCAATTTGAAGTATATTCCAACCTGTGCATCCAGGTAAAGTGGCGTCCATTTCGGCTTACGAACTGCTGAACGACTTAGGACATTGACGTATTTCTATAAAATTGTTTTTGGTACAAGTTTAGTACAGTAATTGTTACAGTAAAGGGGAAAAAACCTTCATAAAATATTAAAGCATATTATGTACTGATTTTGATTGTGTCTCAGCCAGATGGCGGAACTATATGACAACAAAATCTCAAATGACACTAGAACTTGGAGGAATATAAATCTGTAAAAATATAGTTGAGATTCGAGTTGAAGAAAATGACCGAGAAAGCCCCAGTCGAGATGTGGTTGGGAGCTTTAAGGCGGTTTTCCACTAGGCGAAAAATGTCGCGCGAAGCGACATTTTCTTTTGTCTCGCAAGCGCTCGAGTGGAACTAATTAGCCAAGACAAAAGAAAAATGTCGAGTCGGTCGACAAATGTCGCCTAGTGGAAAACCGCCTTTAGGTTTCACTACGACTACAACAACGACTATACAAGTTTAAGCCGCAAGATGTCTAAGAAACTCGTAGTCGCTGTATCTTAAAATTGTACAAAATTTTACAATAACGGTTATATATTTTATAAAAAACATAAAAAAATACTAGAGGACCGCACAGAAACACGGATGGTCAAAATTAAATCGAGATTGCAAGGGGTTGAAAATGGGACATCTTGATTTCTGTTGGTTCGGCAGCAATCACTTTAATATATTTGTGTAAAAACGTGGTCTTAAAAGTTTAGAAATCTTCCATAGATTAGTTATTAGGTGACTCATACTTCACAATCGAATTAATATACAGCTTTAATTTTGAACTTTCGGTAGCTCAGAATTTCAACATAAGACAATTGTGGCTAAAAGTAGCGTGACACAGCCTCTTTAACTTAACTTAATACATGCAATACAGAAACAAATTCCGTCAAATACTTCTTTTAAATATTTCTCCCGTGTACCCAAGACATCATAGTGCAAAGTTTTAATTTGTTAGACATTAATCTTCGGATGATTATTGGATTATCGCAATTCCAGGATTATTGCAATTCATTACTATATGGAATTCCTCAATACCAGATTGATCGCCTTCAAAGAGTACTAAACGCTGCTGTTCGCGTCACTTGCTCCATTTCTCGCTTCTCGCATATCGCACATGTCCTGAAGCACCTCCACTAGCTTCCAGTTCAATTTCGCATCCGCTTCAAGATCGCCCTTCTCGTTTTTACAAGTAAAGACTGCATGCGAGTCGTTATGCGCTGCGCACCAACAGCCAGCTACTTTTAAAGGTTCCCCGTACAAGATGCAAGACCTTCGGTGATCGTACCTTCGTTCTCGCTGCACCAAAGATCTGGAATAATCTTCCACTAGCTGTCCGGGAAAGCGAGACAACTGACTGTTTTAAGACTAGGCTAAAGACGTTCCTATTTAAATCCGCTTTTGAATGCTAGTCATTTTTCTTTCACAATTGCCTCGATAATTTTTAAATAGGCGTTCATTGATAGTAATTTTATATCTTTTTCACAATTACCTTGATAATTTTAAATAGAATGTTATAGTAATTAATTTTATATCCATTTTAAATTTTCATCTATTTCATATTCTTATTATTATTTTCCTTGATGATTGTAAAGCGCTTTAGAATACTTTTGTAATGTAAGCGCTATATAAGTTCATTATTATTTATTATTATTATGATGTCTCGGACACACATGGAACGAAAGCTTAGCAAATAAATTTAAAAAACATGAAAGTATCCACAACCTTTTTAAACTTAAGTACTAAACTAAATTAAACAATACGCACTAACCACAATATTCTCACGAACATTATTTAATGTTTCGATCCTGTAAAAGTAGCCTAAGGAACAAAGACAAAAGAAATTTAAAATTAGGAATTTAAAACACATAAAACGCTTCAACAACATTCTGAGGAGTGAGGCCTAAGTCAAACGTCACTCTTCTCATGCGCCGAACCTAATGCAAATCAGCATAAACAAAGGAGGATTTAGCTCATTGTCATTAGGTTCGGCGCATGAGAAGAGCGACGTTTCACCTAGGCCTTAGCCCCCGTCTGTGCGCGCATTTTCGTACGAAAACATATATATTTATTTTTTCGCCTCACAGTTATTTGCAATATACTTTTCACCAAAATGTTTGGAAGTTCGTTTCAAAGTTTGTTTTGATCTACACATTTTGATTGGTTGCTAGGAACCAATCAATCAATCAATCAAATGCGTAGTTCAAAACAAACCTGCAACTGCGTAACAAACTTGCGAACTTCCGAACATGTTGGTGAAAAGTATGGCAAATGACTGTAAACGTAAAGTGAAGTCATTTCAAGTGTTTTAGAAAAACAAAACATTTCGAAAACGAATATTCAGTCTGAAAACGCATTTTTTTCAAAACGGATATTTAAAAGGGACAGACTTGGAAACGGATAGAAAATATGTATACACGTGTAGACATGAGAAGTCAAATGTTAAGGAGGAAACGCGCATGCATATAAGAACAAAGGGAACGCAATTGCAATGCCGTGCTCAATCTCGTTCCCAGATCCTTCGCCGCGCACAAACGAAGGCTATAACCCCAACCTCGTCCCCAGGGCCATTTGTGAGGGCCAAATGGCCTTGGCACAGGCTGAGCTAACAACACATCTGATTGGTCAAGATAACATTGGATGTTTTAGGTATTCTGATTGGTGGAAACAAGGCGGGCGGAAGGCTAACTCGCGGGCATTTGTTTATAGGGCTCAAATTATATTTAGAATTGCCGGCTGTTAAAAAACAACTTCAAAATGAATGAAAATGTGAGGAAAGCTGGCGAAACACCCGTAAAAACGTCGGAAGAATATGTAATGATGGGTCGTGTCGTCTCGGTAATTCAGTGTGTTTTCTAAATCGGGCGAACGAAAGACTTGGTGAACAAAGTCAAAAAGTATTTTGGCTGCGAAAGGAAAGTACACCACAGGGCAGAATTTACGTGTTTGGCCATTGAGAAGAAGGCTTTTTTCAAACAAGAATTCTCGACTAAACGAAGCCTAATTGCGAATTTGGTAGAACGGTGAAGCAAACGATAAATAATAAGCATTTACAGATATTTATTAAAAGTGTATTTATTTTAATAATTCGACGATGTATTTGGAAATTCAGTCGAAATTTCAGTTTGGGTCAGTCGAGCTGAACTAAATATTCAGAAAAAATTGGGCCTGACTAGGCGCGATAAACTTAGTGAAGCCTGGGTCCGAGTCAAAAAATGGCTCATTTTTTGCAGCCTGTGCCAGGGCCATTTGTTCCCGGGCCAAGATGGTGGCCAAAAACAAAAGGGCAGCCCCCACAAATGGGGACAAGGTTGCTATAACCGATCACCGGGAGGTGTTTTGATTCGCTAGCTTAAGGCAGCGGTCTTTCAAGCGGCAACGGGTTTTTCTGTTTCCGGTGATGGATTATCCCAGAGCCTTCGTTTGTGCGCGGCGAAGGCTCCGGGTATGAGATTGTGCAGTGCTGTGAATTCACTTGAACCACAGTCCCTACGCCAAGAGCTCGCGTGGGCACTAAAAAGAGATTTTTATGGCTATAAATATAGCGTGATTCCTCCCTCGGCTGCAATTGCATGACCCCAAGAAAACCAGGCCGTTGTAACCCAGATTCATAGAAACGTGGGTTTCAAATTTCACTCAACCATATAAAGCCTGGTTTTCACTAGGACGTAAGTGTAAACGTAAAGAACGTAGGCATAAACACACGGCACAAAAAAGCCAGTGAGAACAGTGGTGACATAAGCGTAAGCATAGAAAAACGGAGATGTTCTTCTTATATGCTTACGATTGTGTCGCCACCGATCTCACTAGCTTTTTTGTACCTTATGCTTATGCGTATACGTTCTTTACGTTTACGCTTACGCGGTTACGCAGTAGTAAAAGTCTTTTGTGCCCTTCGCTATTGTCTTCCGGTCTGTTTAATAACACCATGATCTTTTTGAACTCCTCGAAATTTTTGCATAAAAAGCTTGGCGCATCACAAGAATTCCGATAGTAATACGTATATCGTGTGATGTCCAGTCAACCAGATCAAAATTGACTAAAATTTGCCAAGTGAATGTAAAGATAAGTAAGTTTTTTGTTGCCTTTACAATAGCTTCGTTATGTAGCCTTGCAAATCGTCTGCCCAATCACGCGCTAAGTTCACACAGGTACCGAATACAGATACATGTAGAACTTAAACAGTCATGTTTAATATATTCGTAGTTGTTTATTGAACGCCAAATCTAAATGCGAAGACATGCAGTCTACAATCTCCAGTATACATAACTTGTTACTGAGCTGACGTGCAAAACTTCTCAAGCGCCACTCGTGTAAAATATAACAGACGCGAACCAACACTCTACAAAACGACTTCACAACATCGTCAACATGCCAGACCATATTAAAGTTAAATATTTATTCGCACCTTCCGCTACGCAGACAATAAATGCTTTCGCCCAGACCATATTTAATTAGCCATGCAGGTAAGCCTAGAAATTCGTTGTTTCGAAAAGAAAATTGATCACTCCTTTGCGTTTCTCCGCCATTGTTGCATTCGCCAGTCGCAAACAAAACCTAATATATTCCGGGGGGGGGGGAACTTCTTTCATTCTTGGTATATTAAGATATACACGTCTTCCAAGAAATATCCATAGATAAGGTACAAACCTGTCTGTTATCGCTCTTTAGGGCTTACGAGCTTTAAGCGACATAAATATTAGTCGTCTATGAAAGACTGATACTAGTGTTTCACATTTTCACTGGTTTTAGCCTTTCAACAAGTATGTATGTCGTTAAACCTGGTAATGGACAAGCTCACGAGTCCAGCCGTGATTTCGGGGGAGGTGAGTCCCGATATACGGTTGGAAATCGAGGCTATATCAGCAAAGAAATACAAACAAACTCCGTGAATGCGCATTCATGTCTTAAAAGAGCGAATTGATATATAACGACACAACTTTACCTTTGTTTTGACAAGCAATCCATTTGATAGCAGTAAATGGACTACTTTTTTCACGACCCACCAAGTATGTAAAGATGCGAACCTAAGCAAAAACAATTTTTTAAATTTCACAAACACATGTATCTCTTATATTTGCATATAACGTGACCAAAAACGTGGAACCAAAAGTTTGACCGCGTTTCCAGACACTTTCATTAATTCAAGAGACTAATGCCTGTGACAAACGGCGTATTTTTCATGCGCCGTATAAAATATGAGAATTCAGTTCATGAAAAATACGCCGTCTGTAACCAGTAAATACGGCAAGTTCATTAAGTTCGACAATGCACGAGCCCGGTCGTATAATACGACTCAAGTACGGCGTTGGTGCAGAAGACGTTCTATTCATGCGCCGAATAAAATGCATACATTAATTTACAATATGATAATACATTTTCTACACACAATTCATGTTTGTAACATCGTTTCCAGACCTACGACTCGAGAACTGTAATTTATTCGATTTATTAAATACGACGAAAATACGCCGTATAACTCAACAGGAACAATTTTAGAATTTGGGTAGACCATAATAGGTATTTTATACGGCGCATGAAAAATACGCCTGCCTGCCTGCCTGCAAAAAATAAAGGAACGTACATTCTGGCATGTCTGGGCCGGGGTAATTACAACAGCTTGCGCCAGATCTAGAACTGTGCACCCATCCGTATTTATTGATTCTTTTTTCTAAGGAAACTAAAGAGTATAATAACGATATCTTCAATATCCAGTTTTGTGATGCTAGCTTTCGCGATTTCGATAGTCGATTATCACTCTTATGAGTATGAGTATGACACTGGTTTGGTTGTAACTGCGAAGCAAAACAAACAAACAAACAAACAAACAAACAAACAAACAAACAAACAAACAAACAAACAAACAAACAAACAAACAAACAAACAAACAAACAAACAAACAAACAAACAAACAAACAAACAAACAAACAAACAAACAAACAAACAAACAAACAAACAAACAAACAAACAAACAAACAAACAAACAAACAAACAAACAAACAAACAAACAAACAAACAAACAAACAAACAAACAAACAAAAAAACAAAAAAACAAACAAACAAGCAAGCAAGCAAGCAAGCAATCAAACAAACAAACAAACAAACAAACAAACAAACAAACAAACAAACAAACAAACAAACAAACAAACAAACAAACAAACAAACAAAAACAAAACAAACAAACAAACAAACAAACAAACAAACAAACAAACAAACAAACAAACAAACAAACAAACAAACAAACAAACAAACAAACAAACAAACAAACAAACAAACAAACAAACAAACAAACAAACAAACAGATCAATGAACCAATGAATAAACAAATAGATAAAAATATATAATAGTAAAAATTGTGTAATAGTAAATATGAATAATTTTCCTCACTTTTTTTTCATTGTTGTATTCACTGAAAACATCTTCAGCAACTGTATCACCTTCTACGCCATCAGTGAAAAATGCAATGGTCTGAGTACATTTAGATGTTGTCTCAGTACTGTTGCGTGATCTCTAACAAGTAAAATGATAAAAACAATACAGAAGATATGTAATCAACTTTCAACGTTGTTTCTATAAACATTAAAAGAATCGTTTGTTTTTGCTGTACAAGCTATCGAAGGTTAAGTATAGGTTAGTTACCGAGACGAAGGTAACTAGCGAAGCTAGTTAGTGACCGAGGCAGGAAGGGCCGAGATATAACTAACTTTAGCTTAGTTACCGACTTCGACGTAACTAACCTATACCGCTTAATTCATTCATACAGATGATATCCGTCGTCATTCAACAAAAAATAGTATTCTAGTTTTAAAGCAATATAATTATAGTAGGTCATTGAATATGCAAGTCAGTAACCTATATATTAACCGCGGCAACATGAAAGGGAATGGACGCATAAATGAACTAAATTCAGCTAAAACTCTCCAAGGAGCTCCAAACGGGACTTGAACCACAACCTTCCGAATGCCAGTCGAACGCTCTGGCCATTGAGCGACTGGAACTCAGATGGTAGATTTGTTCACGATATTTAAACCCGGGAACGAATCAGCTGGCATTTGGAAGGTTGTGAGTGCGAGTGCCATCTGGAGCTCAGAGCTTTTCCTTGAGTTTAATAACTTACGACAGCTTGTACAGCAAAAACAAACCAAACTTTATAAATAAGTTTGGTGGCAACACCACGTAAAATATTTCTTTGCTAAGCTTTCGGCCTGTTGATGAAGGCCTGAGTCAACAGGCCGAAAGTTTAGCAAAGAAATATTTTACGTGGTGTTTCCACAAAACTTATTTATATTACTTTATCGCCATGAAAACGTTCAAAGAATTAAAAACCAAACTTTACCAACTTCAAGTTGAAAACACTATACTATAACATAGAAAAACATTAAAGAAGTTAAATTATGATAATTTATCGTGACACTCACCTCGAGAAGTTGAAATGCCTCTCTGAAACCAGCCTCGACGTTAGCTGTGTATTTACCTTTGATTGAATCACTCTTGATAGCAGCTTGGAAAATCTTTAAAAAAAATTTAAAATTAAATATTACATAAATTTTATATATATATATATATATATATATATATATATATATATATATATATATATATATATATAAAATAAGGTGTCCTCTACGCACGCTCTGATTGGTTGGGCTCCGTGCGTTTATAAGAGAACATAGATCATGAATAACGTAGAATGGCGTCAGCAGGCCGGAAAAGCCCGCCAAATTCCTAAACTACCTCACTTTTAATTTGATTTTTCTTATTATTATTTTATAAAACAAATAAAACATACCGCTCCTGTGCATATGTACTCTTATAAAGGGACGTTTGACGTCATTTGAACACTACTCTACTCAACTTCTTTCGTGTTCAAATGACGTCAAACGTGCCTTTATAAGAGTACATATGCACGGAGCTTTATGTTTTATTTGTTAATATATATATATATATATATATATATATATATATATATATATATATATATATATATATATATATATATATATATATATATATATATATATATATATATATATATATATATATATATATATATATATATATATATTACGCGAATTGGACTTCTCGCTCGTTACTATTCTGTGATAGAGAATAATAAGTTAGAATAATAGAAACGGTTTTGTAGTTAAGCAACTCACGAAAATCTAATTGAAAATTTTTAAAACGTTACGAAGTTGCAACCTTTCAGAACTGCCATTTTGGTGAAGAAATTGACCAGAGAAAAACGACGTAAGTTGTCGAGCAAATTTCTCATTTTTTTACGTTGTAAGAAACCGTATTTCAATATTCGAATGTTTTGCACTGATAGGAAATGATTTATAATTTATTGCAAATTAAATAAAATATTTTTGTTTAATAATAAGGTGTTACTCCGAGTGACGAACCATACCGGACAAGTAGAGAAAACTCTACTTGGCTCGGCTGGGATTAACTGAGCTACAGCAGTGATAGATTTGCGGGGGGTGCGCACCCCCCCGGCCTTGGCCAAGGGGGTGCAGGGGGGGGGGGGTGCGAATTGCCTTGTCAAATCCAACTACATTAAAGGACGCATTCATTCAATGTCCGTGTAAATTTCATATATTAGCTACCATATGATTCATAGGTATTAATAGGTATAAAAATATTTTCTGCTATTATAAAACTCCTGCTATTTTAGAGAACGATTTATTTATGAACTCCTGCTCTGACTGTGACAGAATGATCACCGTCCCCCTTTGCCAAATTCATTTATACCGTTGCCTCAAGGCGGAATTTTGTTTTGGTAGGAATATTTTTTGATAAGAGTTTAGGTTTGGTTTTATCTTATTTTTTAATCTGGGTACTGATTGCTTATCCTGCTTGTGCACCTGAGAGTGCTTTTATGTTTGACATATGAGAAATAGTGGTCGATGCGACCTAAGAGATTGCATTATCTCTCACACTCCCTTTTATTCACCTTTATTTATTCATTAATAAATTTATAATTATACAGTATTTTAGCATTTTCCTATTCTTGCTATCTTAAACCATAAACAAATGACGTTTGAATATTTGATTTGCAGAAGTATTCTACACACTGTTGTGCGATATTGGCAACACAAAAAAACGCAAAAACAAGTTTTAGTTCCTCATTTAGAAAATCATATTAAACAAAATCTTAGTACAAACGAATATGAAAGAAATAAAAACTGTCAGTTTGAAAAATAATTGTTTCTAAAAATTTTCCTTCTAATTATTTTTTGAATTAATTACTAAATAATAAATATCACTTACTACAGAGCTGAGAAGCGATTGTTTCTTAACTAAAGTCGTAGTCTGTTTTCGGAATTTTAAATTCCCAACTATCATCAATTGCAAACATACCAGTCAAAGCAATCAACATTTTCAATAATAAATATTTACCTTTTTGTTACGTGCCGTAGCTTGAATCAAATATTTGCAGCTTTCACAAGGTTTTAAATAATATACCTGTTTATTAAACTGAAATGATAAGATAAACTACATTCAAAAGAAGTAACGTCTTCACTCACTCACTCACTCACTCACTCGCTCGCTCGCTCGCTCGCTCGCTCGCTCGTTCGTTCGTTCGTTCGTTCGTTCGTTCGTTCGTTCGTTCGTTCGTTCGTTCGTTCGTTCGTTCGTTCGTTCGTTCGTTCGTTCGTTCGTTCGTTCGTTCGTTCGTTCGTTCGTTCGTTCGTTCGTTCGTTCGTTCGTTCGTTCGTTCGTTCGTTCGTTCGTTCGTTCGTTCGTTCGTTCGTTCGTTCGTTCGTTCCTTCGTTCGTTCGTTCCTTCGTTCGTTCGTTCCTTCGTTCGTTCCTTCGTTCGTTCGTTCTCGTACCGTTTTTTGCTAAGATATTAAAATATTTCAAACTTTTCCGATAATTTTATACACAGTACATTTTCACGTTGCGGTTACTACAACACAATAAATAAACTTTACAAAATAATAGTGAAAATTGTAAGAAATATGTGCACATGTCTGGTAGATAATGTGTCAAGTTTCTTTGCGCAGTAATACTTACATAAATAATGTTAAAGAAGTCATTTTCTTGCAACGTATCAAGTAAAGACATCACAGCCAGTTTGACGATCATTAAGCGATTGCCAATGACACTGCCACTCCTGAAATAAGAAAATAAAACAACAATTGGAAGAGTGAAAATTAACGCTGTCCTTCGGCAAATCTTACTCCAATCGAGTGGTTTTACAGGATTAGACGTCCATCAAGCGGGTTGAAAAATCGAAGGGTTTTACAGGTAAAATGGTGAAAGCGGGTAAAAACAGTTAAGAATTGTAATAGTTAATAATAAAATAAGACATGTAATGTTACCACAAATTTGCACTTCTATTATAATTTGTCACTATGCAAACGTTCAAAGAGTTACAAACTGTTTGTTGACTCAGAGTATAGTGGGACTGATTGAAAAGTAAAAATCAAATATCTCATGCTGAAAGCATCACAATACAGTTCTTCGTTACACGTTTTGAGGCTGAAGAAAAAGCTGTCGCAAAAGAAAAAAGTCGCAACACCTAGCTTGGAACCAACGAGCTTCTAGAGAGACTATCTTCATTATATTGGTTTTCTTCTGACTTTTTGTGTGATATACGGTTTGGCGTCCTTTGCAATCTCCTTTGCAATTACAAGCACTCTCATTAGCTAGCAATTTAATCCAGATGGACCAATCAGCAAAGTATAAGCCCAAATTTCAATCGCACTCGATTTTTCGAAAACACGCTGACACAAAAAAATGTGTAAACACAAAAAAAGTGAAATACATATAGAATGAAATACATAACACCCTAAAAACAAGTAACGGATAATGACTCTCTACTTACAAGTCAAGAACAATAACCATGTCTTTGGGAGAACTTGAGCCCTGGATATACCTTTAATTGCAATAAAGAAATTATTAACGTGTTTTCGCTATGGTAACTGCAAATATATGAAACATTAACCAAAAAGAACCAAAATAAAAAAAATGAATGCAATGGACAAAATAAAATGTGGATGAAATATCGATTAATCTTGTAAAGAAACTAAAGCCAGAAACATCTAAAGCCAGAAATAACGGAGATAAAATGTCCAATTTTAACTGAATAGCACTCATGCTATTATCGTTTTCTGAAAAAACGACTAGGCACTACATGTACAACAAGATATTTAACGAAAACAAAGATCTCCCAGAACTTTACCGCGACAGTCAGAGTAATATTTTTTTATTTTTGTACAGCATTTATTATATATTTAGCATATACACGCGTAAAAATCTCGCAAGTTGTTACAGCATTGTTACCTGAACAATGCTGTAACAGCTCGTTGACATATGTGAACAACATTGATAAATGAACAACATTGTTCATCATTGTTTCAACAAGTTGTTACAGCTTGATGAAACAACAACCGTTGTTCACGCATGTTCACGCAAGAACGTGTTGATATATCAACCATGTTCACTGTTGCTGTAACGTTGTTGTTCATCGTTGTTATTTCGTCATGCTGTTACAACATGTTGTATCATGTGCGAACAACGTTGTTGGCTATAAAAATGTGCTGTTGGAACAACTTGTTCATGACTGTTGATTTATCAACTTGTTGACAACTTGTTCACGGCGAGCAGCACAACATTGTTCACGGCGAGCAGCACAACATTGTTCACGCCTGTTGATAACCGTGAACAAGTTATGCGTTTTTACGCGTGTACCTCGCAGGTGAATAGTGCTTTTCAAGGAATCTGATTGGTCCCTCTATAGCTCGGGATATCCTGCACTATTCACCTGCGGGGAAAACAAAATGGCGGCCAGTTTTGCTTCGTTTACTGAAGCAGGAGATTTTGTTGATAAACAAAGCTGATGTAGTAGAATAACGAGAAAAGTCAACAAAATTAAATAGAAGAGTGTCCACAGGTATTTTTCTTTACAATTTTCTAGCCATTAATATATTCAAAAGTTGCAAAAACTGTTTTGTCGACAAATATCGAGTATGTCAAGTTGCTAGCTGGGGCCAATCTAGAACCAGATTTAACAACCATAAAAGTTATTTAAGTAGATATGGTAAGGGTAAGAGGGGAATTTGCCGAGAGCACTTATATGCTCATTTCTATAGTGATGGTCATTCGGGATTAAACGATATTTTGGTACAAGTTATGGATGCTACAAATGTTAGGGAACCAACTGTTAGGGGGTATTTATATAGAGGAGGACCAGCCCTCTTTGCCGGGATCCCGCATCTCAGCACAATTCTTTGTAAAAATTTATTTGCGTTTACATGACAAGAGGGCCAGCCCTCCCAGGCGAGATCTCGCTATTGACAACCCAAGACCTCGCCTAGGAGGGCTGGAAATTTCCCATGTAAACGCACTCAAGAGGGCTGGCTCTCCCAGGCGAGATCTCGCTATTGACAACCCAAGGCCTCGCCTAGGAGGGCTTGAAATTTCCCATGTAAACGCACTCAAGAGGGCCAGCCCTCCTAGGCGAGATCTCACTATTGACAACCCAAGACCTCGCCTAGGAGGGCTTGAAATTTCCCATGTAAACGCACTCAAGAGGGCTGGCCTCCCCAGGCGAGATCTCGCTATTGACAATCCAAGACCTCACCTAGGAGGGCTGGATATTTCCCATGTAAACGCACTCAAGAGGGCTGGCCCCCCCCAGGCGAGATCTCGCTATTGACAATCCAAGACCTCACCTAGGAGGGCTGGATATTTCCCATGTAAACGCACTCAAGAGGGCTGGCCCTCTTACTTAGGAGGGCTAGCAAATCGAAGCTCAGTATACACCGTAAAGTTTGCCTTAATTGCCTAAAATTTTTGCCAACGTTTTAATTTACAAGTGGCGTTTATTCATGTGTTCATAATAAATTCAAATTGTGTTTGCGAAAACATCATTTCGGGCTTCGTGGGAAAGCTGCACAAGTCGGTAAACAAGCCAACACGAGGTGAAATCCAGCCCTCTTACTAGGGCTAGCCCTACCAAAAAAGCTCATGTAAACACGAGGTCAATTCCAGCCCTCTTACTAGGGCTAGTCTAGCCCTACCAAAAAAGCTGATGTAAACACGAGGTAAATTCCAACCCTCTTACTAGGGCTAGCCCTACCAAAAAAGCTGATGTAAACACGAGGTAAATTCCAACCCTCTTACTAGGACTAGCCCTACCAAAAAAGCTGATGTAAACACGAGGTCAATTCCAGCCCTCTTACTAGGGCTAGCCCTATCAAAAAAGCTGATGTAAACGCGTGGTAAATTCCAGCCCTCTTACTAGGGCTAGTCTAGCCCTACCAAAAAAGCTCATGTAAACACGAGGTAAATTCCAACCCTCTTACTAGGGCTAGCCCTACCAAAAAAGCTGATGTAAACACGAGGTAAATTCCAGCCCTCTTACTAGGGCTAGCCCTACCAAAAAAGCTGATGTAAACACGAGGTCAATTCCAGCCCTCTTACTAGGACTAGCCCTACCAAAAAAGCTCATGTAAACACGAGGTCAATTCCAGCCTTCTCACTAGGGCTAGCCCAACCAAAAAAGGTCATGTAAACACGAGGTAAATTCCAGCCCTCTTACTAGGATTAGCCCTACCTAAAAAGCTCATGTAAACACGAGATTAATTCCAGCCCTCTTACTAGGGCTAGCCCTACCAAAAACCTGAGGTAAACACGAGGTAAATTCCAGCCTTCTCACTAGGACTAGCCCTACCAAAAAGCGCATGTAAACACGAGGTAAATTCCAGCCTTCTTACTAGGACTAGCCCTACCAAAAAAGCTCATGTAAACACGAGGTAAATTCCAGCAGCCTTCTTACTAGGACTAGCCCTACCAAAAAAGCTCATGTAAACACGAGGTAAATTCCAGCCCTCTTACT
Organism: Corallium rubrum; assembly: GCA_964035015.1. Lineage (NCBI taxonomy): Eukaryota > Metazoa > Cnidaria > Anthozoa > Scleralcyonacea > Coralliidae > Corallium > Corallium rubrum. The sequence continues at coordinate 38,671,350 of OZ035997.1, forward strand.
AGGACTAGCTCTACCAAAAAAGCTCATGTAAACACGAGGTAAATTCCAGCCCTCTTACTAGGGCTAGCCCTACCAAAAAGCGCATGTAAACAAGAGGTAAATTCCAGCCCTCTTACTAGGGCTAACCCTACCAAAAAAGCTCATGTAAACACGAGGTAAATTCCAGCCTTATTCCCAGGGCTAGCCCTACCAAAAAGCTCATGTAAACACGAGGTAAATTCCAGCCCTCTTACTGGGACTAGCCCTACCAAAAAAGCTCATGTAAACACGAGGTAAATTCCAGCCCTCTTACTACCAAAAAAGCTCATGTAAACACGAGGTAAATTCCAGCCTTATTCCCAGGGCTAGCCCTACCAAAAAGCTCATATCAACACGAGGTAAGTTACAGCCTTCTTACTAGGGCTAGCCCTACCAAGAGGGCTGGCCCTCCAACCTCGTACCCAGGCTCCTGGGTACGAGGTTGCTGGCCCTCCTCCATATAAACACCCCTTAGAGAGGGATACTGGCTTAGAAAGTTAAATTGCTATTCGCCTTTGGGACGGAACATAATGGACATTTAAATTATTATTTTGTATTAGTTTTGTTAATTTATATTTATATTAAGTAATTTATTCATTGATTTTTTATTTGAGGACGGTCTCTGCTGCTCTGAACTTTTTCTGACGCAAAGGGCTGCGCCCCAAAACGTGTCCTGTAATAGTATAAAAAAAATTTTCATGATGATTTATATATATATATTATACAACTGCATTAAAAACTGTCCAAATAACGCTAAAAATTAGAGCAAATATACAGCGATATTTGGATGTATTTGGATTGTTAGCCAATCAAATTTATCACACAGGAGACTACTTCATGTATGCTTATTATTTTGTCTTGGTGCAAGTCACGATGCTTCTCTGGCCTTTTCAGAGTTTTCTTTTTCCATAAAATTTGTTGATCAGAGCAGTTGTATAATAAATCTCTTATATAAGATGTTTTGGTGTGTAGTATCTCTGTATATTTTACTCGTTGTTTGTATTTTGACTCACCCTGCGGGCTCATCAAAATACGGCACAACTCATAAAAATATACAGTGATACTACACACCAAAACATCTAATAAGATATATATATATATATATATATATATATATATATATATATATATATATATATATATATATATATACTGAAACGGTACCGTCTGTAGTTAGTTATATATATATATATATATATATATATGAAATATATAGTTATATATATATATATATATATATATATATATATATATATATATATATATATATATATATATATACTGTTTGAAATCTTACCACGGTCTTTGTCGACAATCAAAATATTGATTCTCCTCTGTACCCCATAAACTACCTGAAAAATCATGAAATAAAATTTGAAAACTTGTAATGCAAACTAAACAATGTAATTTGCAGGAATTTCTCGGATCGTCCACTGCAGGGTTTATTTTAAGAAAGTTCACGCCTTCACCGAGCGAGCCGCACGGTTAAAAGCGGGCCTAATTGATTTATACAGCATGCTATCAGGCATGTATAGCATGTGTGGCGGCATGCCACACGTGAGTTGTCAGACTTTCAGAAACAGTCGGGAAATTTTCATTTAACAGGTTGACTTTTCACTTATTCGGCAAAAAAATTGGCAGAAATATTTGTGCAACGTGACAAACAAGCCAAACACGCGCCTGCATGCTGTGACCGAACGATTTAGGCAAACTACTTCGGTGCACTAATATAGCACGCTGTAGAAACCAGGCCTAACTTCATAAACTCAGTGAGTAATAGTAGCACACGGTATAAGACAACATACTAAGGGGGGGGGGGGGATTTCTGGGGTGATTTCGCTTCAGATTTAAAGAGCGTTTTGTTTCAAATCGTCATGTGGTAGTGCAACTACTAAAACCCCTACCTGATCATATATTAAACTGTGGGTTGATACAGTATATACAACAAAATTCGAAGTATTATCCAATTAGGTGAATGTGTTGTGAATTGTGATAAATGGAAATTCGAATTACTGTAGATGGCTAATTAACAATTAGACCAGAAATACATAAATGCAATAACCCCTCGCCCGCTTTTACATGCATTTTTGTAAATACTCCCTGATTACAAAACGTTAATGCAACCCCCCTTGTGCTCTTTTTTATTGGGGGCCTGGAAATAGCCACTCCTGTCGGAACGATGAAAATATAGTTTTAATTCTGGTACAATATTTGAAATAAAAAAACAAAAACTCTATTTTTTTGAAGAAAAAGGTAACAAAGAACAATTGAAAGAAAAATTTAAGGATGATATTTCGTAAAAAATATTAAGATAAAGAAAATTGCACGTCGCATCCCAGGTTTGAACTCGATCTCGTTTGCCCGCAAACCGACGATGTTACCACCAGGTTACTGAAACAGGCATCAGAATTTTATCAAAATAATAGGGTTATATTTTACAGTTCTTTCTTCCCATGTTTACAAAGAACATTGCAAGAGATCTAAAAATATTTGCATTTTGAAAACTACTCAAACAACTGCATGCCTGGCTGACTGGCTGCCACGGCTATATTCATTTATGGCATTTTAAATTTATTTAAACTAAGATAACAAAAACAATTTTTCATTTCGAAATCTAAATTGCTGAAAATGTTTTCATCTACATGTTAATAAATATCTCAACAGCATTTGTGCGTTTTACAAAAGAAAAAAATGTTCCTTTCCCATTTGTGATGCCAAATTATAAACAACCTACGCTGAGTCACACAAGTAGTTTTACAATAAGAAAACTATTTAAAAGAAGATAAGACGGCAGCGCTCCACAGGTAAAAAATACAACGGGCATTGGCAAGAAAAAAACATGCAATGGACACGATACGTTTAAAATGCTTCAAGGACACATAAAATAGAAAACAAAATTAACGGTGATAAGATGTAAACAGGGAAACTCGAACAGTTTTACTACTAAATGTTCGTGATTACTGAGAGCATAGTCAATCGAAATATGGTCTGGAAACTCAGCTAAAGTCTTTGGTCTATCTTTTTGTTCGCCTTTATGCATTTTTGTGCACGGTGTACGGTCACTGAACACATTGTATTTTAGTATAATGAACGAATTGTCCAATAGCAACGTTTCAGTTCAATCACTCAACCGTGCTATTTAAATATTAATAAACCTAAAACAAAGGATGTGCACGGTGTAAGGTACGGTTCAACATAAACTCACAGCTCATTATAGGCGCTTTGAAGTTTTCCGAGTTTCCAGACCATATCTCGATTGACTATGCTGAGAGCGGCTGCTCTATATATATTTTTACCGCAGCTTACTGTCGTGGCAATAGAAGCGTTCCTAAAATAATTGTGCAGTTGTATTCCTCACATTGAACAATTCATTTGATGAAAATATTGCTAAACTTCCTGTTTTGAATTCTGTTTTGAATTTGATTGGTGTTTGGCAAATAATCCTTCTTCTTATTGGTTATTCAAAAACAAGGAACCAATCAAATTCAAAACAGGAAGTTTAGCAATAATAAACAGGAAGTTCATCAAATGAATTGATCAATTTGAACAAACGAATTGCACAATTATTTTAGGAACGCTTCTATTGCCACGACAGTAAACATTTCGGTCTTCATCTTCGTTGGTTTTCTATTTTGACTATTTCTTTTTCCTTCTTTCGAGTTTCGGTTTGACGGGTTTCCTTCTAGTAAAGACTTTACGTAAACGTTGATTTGTTTCTGTTCTTTTGAAAGGGATGTATACGTATCCCAAAAAGGTGATTATAGAAAATCGGGCGCGCTGATTGGTCGAGCTACTTCGGACTAATTCTCGATAATCACGTACAGCGTTTATTCAAAATGGCCGCCAGCCAATTTGTTAATGCGACAGACGAGGAAATTAACAATTTTAAAGAAAATGTTGTATTTTGTTGTATGTTTGTATAAAGCACGAAAATTGTATTTATACTAAAACAATTAGTCACCTCAGGCTCAGTGAATATCGGTAAATAATAACCTCGACTTCGTCTCGGCTATTATACACTGATATTCACCTTGCCTTCCGCGAATAATTGTTAAATATACAAATATTCACATCGCTCAAACTGATTTGCACTTTAACACGCGTGTAAAATTGACTCCACGCATGTCGAGATTAGCACCCTCACCAGGGCTCGGGGCCTTCGGCCCTACGCCCGGGCTCGGGGACAACGAGCTCGACTTGTCGATGAGTTGACAGAAAATTTATTTTATGCAAGTTTTAAAGCCACAGTAAGGTCCTAACAAAACGAGCCAGCCCGGTTAGCCCAGCTCATATGAACAGCCCCTAAAATTCACCCCGGCTAGCTGGGCTCATATGAACAGGCCCTTACAATACAGGCAGGACAGGAAAATTTAAAAATCTTATGCATAAATTATCTCACCTGGATATGTGCGAAACACTCCATCAAATAACCCAATATACTTCCACGTTTTAGACTTCGTCTCTGTCTCTCTAAAAGCCTCTTCAAATTTCTTGTCTAACTTCTTCGTCCATTCAATAGAGTTCAAGATATTTACAGCTTTAAAAAAATTACAAGGAAAGCATGAATATAGTTTGGTATTATCATAAATGATTAAAATAACAAACTACACTACTTTAAACTGAACTGCTAAGAATAAAAAAAAATCCAAAAAAGTTCAGCTTTTCCAAACCAATATCCCAGTGTTCAAGTGTACTATCAGCACTCAATCAAGACGGATCAACAACACTAAAAATATTATTTCTCTTTATAATTTGTTTTTTCTAGACTTTAATATAAATTAACTGCCCGCAAATCTAGCACACATCTTACCATACTGATATACATCTGTTGGTGTCTGTACAACACTCATGTTTAAGTTGATTTCGATTTCATCTGAAAATTCTTCTTCAATTTGCACCAAATTAGTTTCATCACGAGTGGCATCAAAATACTTGTACTGTAATAGTGACAAAAATAACAAAACTTAGCCTTTTTGTTAGACCAGAACATTTCACAATCATTATGTAATACATCAACAACGAGTTTGAGTGTTTCGTCAGGGGATCCAAACACGAGAAAACATATTGTTTTTAAAGCATGAAACACGATAAACGAGTTGTTGATATGCATCCGGCACAGGGTTGCTAGATTGCTGAATAAATAAGCCAAACATTGTTATAAGCGGCCCTTTGATTTCTTTGTTTCCAACAAAGAAAACAAAAGGTTATTATAATAATATTTGGCTTATTTATTCAGCAATCTAGCAACCCTGATCCGGCAATCGAGCGATTTGTTGAAAAATGCAATTAAAATAAACCCTCATGAGACTTTATTCATGTGTGTGTGTAAAATTTATTCATACAGCAACTTGTTTATTTGGCATAGCCGATAATTGAGATCTTAAGAATTAGATGAACACCGGTTTTCATCTAATACCTTGGGCTTTACTGGAGTATCCAACTTCAATTAAATGATTGAATAAACTAATGTAATTGGCTGATTATCTCATGAATTGTTCAGTTGAGATTTATATTATTAAACTCTATACAACAGAATTAATGCAAGAATTTAAAAATATATACGGTAATATTTGTGATATTGTGATCTCATTTGTTTCTCACAGTTCGGACACGAATATTGTATATGACTTATAGCCCAATTGTTTAAAGTGCTTATATCACTTGTGGGGTTTTAACGTATTTAAATAGAGCAGAAAAAATCAGTTAATAAGTTATTTTGCCATTTTTAATTTACTCAAATAGTTCCTGACATATTGGCTTCTGAACATGCCAATTCTCAAAAATTTCCGTCGTTCATTTTAACACCTTGGGGGCCTGGGACTCAGGAACGAATCAATCCAAAACAACTACAATCTCGTCCCCAGAGCCAAATATGCCCGGCCGCGCGGGCTCTGGGAACGAGATTGAAACAACTACGTTTCGGCTTATTGATTCACAAAAACACATATATTTGACTGAAAAATCGAAATGTCGAGCTCACACTCGTTTTCCTGTACGCACAAGAGTTCCAACTAAAGCCCTGTTTACACGGCCAAAATTTAAGCGGGATCTGAGCCACATCTGACTTTAAGCGGGCTTAAAATGTCCGTTTAAACAGATCGGCGTAAATTAATCGCGATTAGTTTGCACCACCTCAAGGAGGTGGATTAAACTGGGCAAGATCAGTTAATCGCGCTTAACTTGGCCGTGTAAACGCAACGGGATTGAAAAACGCTTGCTATTAATACGGTGTTATTAATACGATAAAATTCATTTTTTCCCCTGCTGTAGAAGCTTCCATCTCGCTATTCTTTGTTCCTTTGTTTCTTTCTTTCTTTTAGCTATTACTCTTTCTCGTGTACCGATGTCTTCCGTTGTTCTTTGACGCACGCTACCCATACGAAGCTTCCAACACCAAAAATATAGCTCGTCCGCCATGTTAAATAATGGTGCACGTGTTTTAGTAAGGGATTATTAAGGGATTAAGAAGACAGTTGGCTTAGGTTCCTGAGTCCCAGGCCCCCGAGCTTAAAAATGAACGACGGAAATTTTTGGCGAAAAGCCGAAATTAGCGTGTTTAAAGGCTTATATCTCAGAAACTATTAAAGGAAATCAAAAACAGCAAAATAACTTATTAACTAACTTTTTTGCTCTATTCAAATACGTTAAAACCCCACAAGTGATATAAGCACTTTAACTTTGACGCTAGCCAGGCCCAGGCTTGGCGCACAATGACTGGGGCCTACGCTAAACGTCGCATAATAGACGAATTTAATTCAGACGAATTTAATTCGAATTAACTTTGTCGGTCGAGTTAAACGTCAAATTTCAGTCGAATTTAATTGTTTTTCTGGACTCGTGGATCCTGAAAACGACTTCTTGAGAACATGGCACCGAATTGTCAGACCGAAGCGGAGCATTTAATTCGACGCGACGATAATTCGTCGTATAACTCGAACACGCATTATCGTCGCACTATCCATCTGACTCAGACGAATTTAGTTGCCGAGACTAATTTAATTCGTATGTCGAATTTAATCTAGTATACGTCACAGTTTTGCCGAATAAAATTCAAATAATTAAATTCGTCTGAATTAAATTCGTCTATTGCGCGACGTTTAGCGCAGGCCCGCATGAGTATTGTAGAACAATGAGTAGAATAGGGCAAAATGATACAATTGCCAGTAAAAACTACAAACTACAAAAGTTTATAGCAAAACTAGTATAACGCTAACGCCGAAAAGTCTCTTTGTAAAAACTGCCCGTTATTGAACATACGTCAGCTTAATAGAAGCAAGAATTTGTGGTAACACCACATTTATTATTTATTGTTGAGCTTTCAACCTGTTGACTCCTCATCAGACGTCAGCTTTTTTGTCAATTTGACAACGAATCCTTAATGAACTATTCAACACTATTCCCCTTCCTAAAAAGAAGAGGTTAACAATTAAAAGTCATCGATTCATTGATAATCTTTCCTGAAGACCAGTAGAGTTTGTGTTTATTTTCTCTTGATGTTCTAGATGTTGTTGTTCAGGCGGTGCCTTGATGATTCCTGCTTCGTGGTTGTGTGGTGTAGCAACATTTCATTTTTGGGAGGCATGGGCGTAAGCTGTTTGCGCGCTGCCTCTTACCGCTGAAGTTAACTCCGACCGAATAGGGTTAGTAGTTAGATGGGTGACCAACTTAACTTCATGCATGTGAGTATACAGTTGTTGGTTCTCTCCAATGCCTCAAGGGTTTTTCACTAGGTTATCTGTCCGCAAAATCAATAGTTTCCTCAGTTAGTTCAACTAGTTCCATCAAAGGGTGAAGGATATTGGGTTAACAGTACCTAAATACTGTCATATATGTTACAAAGCACTGTGGAAGATAAGACACAATGGGTTGTCTATATCTGAGAAGCGGCTTTTTGCGGGTGTTTATCACTGATCTCAAATAATATACTCATTATAGTGGTGTTTATGAATTAGCTCTTGTTGATAATTTGGTACCTTTCTGAGACCTCTTTGTTCGACGGTTGTTCTGTTAAGGCTATAGTTCCCCTCAAGGAAAATCTTCCGCAGGACCGGAACAGACAGGGACGTTTTCTTTGTTTTGTGAGCTCTCGGTCAGAACTAATACATACATACATACATAATCATTTATTTATACACGATAAATTTTTACAGCAAAGCTGATGTGGTCGTGTAATACAACGTTAACACAAAGGAAACTTTCCTGTCGTTCCTATCCTGCGGAAGATTTCCTGAGTGGAAACTAGCTTTTAGTCGGACATGCAGGTTTGGATCTAAAGGTCTAGCAAAGTAACATTTTTTAACCGGTTGAAATGTACAACCATTCTTTGCTTTGGTTTCCCTTCACGCTACAATCACAAACGGTCCTGCTTAATTTCAAAGAAAGGTATGTGTAGCCACACCCTATCACCAACTTGATCCTTGCAACTCGTTCTGTCTTCTTCCTGGCCAAATCGTGCGCTATCTGCATTCTTTCTTGTGTTCTCTTCATGTATTCTGGCACATTCTCTATTTCTTCTGGCTCTGATACGCCTCGCAATTAGATCAAGCATGCAATGTGGCTTATGTGGAGTGATACCAGTGTTTAGTGTCCAGGCAAAGATCATAATATCATGCATCGAGCAAGACTAGACAGTCTATCTGCGTAAAGCCCCTCGGGGCAGTATTCATGGCTCTTTTGAAGTGGCTGGTGCGTTCGTAAGACCAAAACGCTGTTTTCTCCTTGTCGTCTTCTTTACGTATTTGGCTCCGATCAATGCTTCCAGAGTACCCTTGCATCTTGGAAGATGATAAACACCTTCCTTTGTGATGTCATTCCATTTTAGGTAGTCAGTACAGAAGCGCTGTGTCCCGTCCTTTTTCTTGACCATTACTACTGGAACGGACCATGAGGAGTCACATCAGCTTTCAGCATACAGTCTATATTTTCATGGACCGCTCGACACTTGTGTCGTCCTAGTGGGACGTTGATTGGCGTTGCGCGTCACCAGTGAAATGTTACAAAACGTCCGAAGCTAAAAACTTCCGACTAGATTTTTACGTGTATTTGAATCCGCTTAGTATTGCTTTGTCATTTAATCTTTCCAGTGCATTCTACATTTCACAAGCTTTCTAGAAATGTATATTTTAAGGTTTATTTATATATATATATATTTCGGCAAAAATTTTTTCTCAGGCTTCAGTAGCGGCTACAGAAATACAGTAAGACACAACCAACTACAGAAGCGGAAGTGGGAAGGTACATTTGAAGCTCTCGTAAGCGACCACCCTCGGGAACTGTGAAAAGTGGTCGTAACTAGAACTGGTCGCTTACGAGAATTTGTTCTCGTATGCAACCACCCACTGAGATGGCTAAAGTTGTTCACTTACGAGAGATTGGGACAGAAAAACACTGCGTTTCTATTCTGGAAACCAGCCGGAAACAGCAATACTTTATTGTTATGCATTTTATAATCACATTACTGTAATAAAAGTTATCAAATCGCTCTTTAGCGCAGTGTTGATCGCTTACAAGAGCTTAATAAAAACAACGAAAAAGCTCAGTTTGTAAATCTGAAAGGTGGTCGCGGTCGCTTACGGGAGTGGTCGCTTACGCGAGAGCTTTTAGTAACAGAGTTTAATAGGGAATTTAAACGGGGTTTCGTGAGGGTGGTCGCAACTAGAGCTGGTCGCTTACGAGAGTGGTCGCAAGGAGAGCTTCGACTGTATTTCCATTTTGACTGTAACAATTTTAGTATCCTAATGCAGCCTTAAGGTGAGGTACAGTAATACGGGCAACATTTTTCTTGCACGTATTACCACCCACCTTAGACATTGTCACGCAACAATGATTTTGTTGCAAGTTGAAAAAATTTGTTAAAAAAAGTAGACTCCAGTTCTACTTGTTGACCTTGTTGCAACTGCATGCTGATTCAACTTGCAACAAAATCATTGTTGCGTGACAATGTTTAAGGTGGGTGGTACAGTATTACGTGCAACAACGCTTTTCAACTTGCAATGCAACAACGCTGCAGCAATTTGTTGCTCGTATTACTTCACCTTTATAATCTTTCTTCCAGATGCAGTTTTTGCTAGATAGAAAAGGAAATGCCACCATCCTTTATGCTATGATGGATTTCAGCTACACAACATACATCACAAGTGTGACAGAGCTAGTATTACTGACAACAAGTCAGGCTAACCTGGTTTGACTGAGCAAAGTGAAAATGTGGTAAACTGCCGAAGTTTTTGGTAACGGAAATCTGACGTTTTGAGCGGAGCCCTTTATCACTTTTCACTCTCAGATGAAGGACTCCACTCGAAACATCAGTTTCCCGTTACCAAACACCTCGACAGTTTACCACATTTTCACTTTGCTCTATCTAAAACACTGCCTACGCAGCACTCTGCTTTTCCACACCCTCAATCTTGGACAAAAAGACTTGAGAAAAATTGAAAAATATGAAAAATACTGCATATTTTAGGTTTAATTTGATTTTTTTTGCTCCCACCCCCCTCCCCCCCTTATCAATGTTGAATATTTTGGTAGAGGAATCACCCAACATTGATTTGGGGGAGGGGGGGGGGGGGGGGATACTTAAAGTTATTATCGTATTTTTATGTTTAAATATTAACACTAAGTGAAATTCCAAAATGTTCTCAACAATTTTGTCCAAGATTGTCTGTGAGTAAGTTTACATATTTACTCAGTGTTTTTGTATGTGTGTGCATGATTATGTGAGTTATTTGTGAAATAACACATCAGTAAAGTCAGCCTGTAATAGAATGATAAAATATTGCGGTATGTGGGGATGTAAAGGGTTGAATAGGGTTATTTATGTCCCTGGCTTGAATTTGATACTTTTGTTTACGTATGAACAACCAAGCGTCGTTTGCTGTACATCAAGAATGACATTGTAGACGAGCGTGAAACCGAGATGATGGCTGTCAGATGGAAAGTATTCGACTTCAAATTTCAAATTCCCGAGGCTAGACAGCGTCGTATCCAGCCATGCTCTAAATGCTTCGCCGACCTTGTGTATTCGTGACATAGTAATAGCTTTATACAACGACAGTATAATAGCATGATGTACTGAGTTTTGTTATGTCATTTTCTCATTTAGTACGTTGATAAAACATCGTAAACCCACGGTTAACAATGGTTAACACGTCAATTACTTTACATATACCACAATCCGGGAGGAAAAAGCTTAAAAAATTCACGGTTTACACCACTTCAACCATTCTACAAAAATGTATGATCATCAAAGGTTTTTTTAATAAAGCGGTGTAAACCGTTGTAAACCGTGTTTTATTTACGCCAATATTTAAATATTAAAATTATTTGTTAAGTATAATTGTTTGTGTACTGTGAAATAGGTTTTCTTTGCTATAAAACCATTTACTGGCTTGACAAGTTGTTTGAAACAGTAAAAATATAAGACCTACGCGTGCACGCTTTACAAAGCGGAACTTGCCATGTTGCCTGTAAACCACCCTAGCCAACATGTACATAAATTTACATAATTTAAATTAATTCTGAATTCAAATTCTGTTAATGTACTAGTATACAGCATGAACAGCATAATTTATTAATACTTTATTCTATTTCCTTTACTACGTATTATTAAATCAATTCTCTTGTTCATTGAGTCAATAATGTTGTCAATTGTGTTAGAAGGAAAATTAAGAAATGTTGCAATGATGCGATTCTTGAATTCTTCGTAACTTTCTTGGGTAATATTTTGCTCTAAAGCTTGATTTGTTAGTTCTTTTCTTACTAAATGAAACAGATTTTCAATAGGATTGAGATCTGGACTTCGAGCGGGAATGGAAAACAATTAAGCTTTAATACTTTTAAGCACCTTCTTTACAGCTGCTGAGTTTTGGCTTGGATCCCCATCCTGAAGCCAAAGCATTGATCTTCCTTTTTCGGCTTTTTGGAAAAGACCCGGAAAAGTTCGCCGTACATATCCTTCAAAATATGGTCCATCAAGTTTTTCGTATGGGTCGCATGCAATGACTCCTTTGTTGTAGGAAATGCTTACAAATAACTTAACCACTTTTCCACCGCTACCTTCCTTACTCCCTTTCGCTGTACATCCTTCCGCTAAACCTTCCTTTTTTTGTTCTCCATATACGTCCTTGAGGTGCTCTAGCCTGACCTGCTGGATTCCGTTTATAATAAAAACTAACTCCATCTAAATAAAAGTTTATTTGCGAAGTCCAAAAATTGGTTGGTCTGGTTTTTTTTACTTCTTTTGCAAATTTATATCGCTTCATTAGGTCTTTACCAGTAAGAACTCCCTTTTTTCTCGTCTGCATATATCCGTAGCCATGTTCATTCAATCGCCTACGCACTGTTCGGTTGCTCACGTTCTTTATATGTATCCCACACGCCTCCAAAAGGCGGACAGAACAAAAGTTTGGATTATCTTTACGCAAAACCTGGACTTGGCGAATGATCTGTCTCTCCATGCGCACGCTAATTTTTCGAGGTCGCCCAGGACCGCCTTTCTTTTTGACGGATTTCAATGAGGACAAACCACTTTTCTTAATTCGATATATTGTAGCAAGTGAAACACCAAGATCAGTGGATACTTTCGAGGGCTTTTCTTTTAGATCTCTCACACAAAATAAAATATACGCCTTTGTTTTCTCTGGAAGTAAGCCTTTGAAGACCGTCTTCCCAATAAATTTTGCTTACAAATGGTCTACGTCATAGTGTTTAATTGGTTTAATTGGTTAATTGGCTGTCCAATTGCGTAATAAATGAAAAGACAAGAAACCCTGGGCACTAGTCTTTACCCATACCATCATTTAACCCCGTATACATTAACTGACAAATTTAATAATTTTATAAAAACCATTCTCAGACAATCTTGGACAAAAAGACTTGAGAAAAATTGAAAAATATGAAAAATACTGCATATTTTAGGTTTATTTTGATTTTTTTTGCTCCCCCCCCCCCCCCCCCCCCCCCCCCCCCCTTATCAATGTTGAATATTTTGGTAGAGGAGTCACCCAACATTGATTTGGGGGGGGGGGGGATACTTAAAGTTATTATCGTATTTTTATGTTTAAATATTAACACTAAGTGAAATTCCAAAATTTTCTCAACAATTTTGTCCAAGATTGCTGGTTTGACTAAACTGGCTCCAATTTTGTTTTTGTCTAAAAATAAAATTCCTTATTTTCCATTATTTACTAACTCAAAGGCAATATTTTTGTTTTAATGACAGTACACAGAAAAGATGTCATAAAGTTGCTTTATATTTGGTTAAAAACAAAAAAAATCTTAAAGAGAGCCTGGAAACTAATCTGTTACCACAGCAATCACATTATAGTCAAACCGGATGTTCTTTGGCGTGCGACTTTGAAATGATACGCAGCAACCTGCAAATGCTTTACCACGATTCTTCGACGGGTTGCCCTAAGAAATCGTTTTAAATGCCAAACTTTGGATAATGCGAAATTCTACATAAAGTAAGAGCCATTACCTTCAAGTATAACATCACATTTGTGATAAAGAGTTTGCAAGTTGCTGATAGAATCCACCAATCAAAATTGCAATTTTGCGTATCAATATTGCAAAGTCGTACACAAGAGAACATCTGGTTTGGCTATAATATAATACTTTATCAATGTTTAGTTTTGTTGACTGAGTTAGTATGTCTGCAAAGCCAGTCTGCAATTCATGTACAGTACTCCACACTGGAGATCTCCAGCATGAACTCGCAAAAATGGCGTTGAATTATATGTGCTTGGTCATGGTGAAATATATGGGACGTGTATATTTGCACTGAAAAGTGATTGGCATAGCAGTATCTATTTATTGCTTTAAACTTCTTCCTGGCAGTTTCTACGGTTTTCACACGTCTACATGTATTTTGAAAACCACGAAAACTGAAGATAAGAAACTGTGCAATCTTGGCATGTCTGTCACTCTCCCCAGTCTCCACTTTCTATATATGGCATAATTGTTGGCTCTGGTGTAGAGAACATCACTGCCAAACGTTTTGCGCATGTGTGACTTCCGAACTCGTACCTCAAAAAAGCGGGAAAACACTGAAATATTTGGACTGGTCCGAGAGTCCAACACAAAAGTTAAAATTATAAGCAGACTGCCAACTGAAAAAATAAGGTACATAATTTGTTCATGGCTTCTTTGTCAATATTGTAACATATTCTGAAATGACCCTTCGTAATTTTCATTACCCTTTTTTTAAAACACAAATAAATAGTCGAGTTTTACTGACTTACTTAGTCTTTACTGTCTGGTTGTTGTTGCCACGGCTAGTTCCCACTTCTCTTGCAATGTTTACTCTAGCGAATTCATGTATGTGCAAATGTTTGGCAGTGGTGTTGGTGTAGAGTTTACATAAAAAACAATCAAAGGGGGTGTTCATATGATCCCGGTAAGCGGGATGGCCCGGTAAGCAAGGAATGCACCTTCTCAGGCACCAAGGGTACATTGACGGGGCCATCACTGAAAATTTCAAGCAAATCGGTCTGCTGCATAGTCTTCACTAAAAACTCTCAAAATTTACAATGGCTTATTCATTATTGAAGAAACTATTATTATTTTTTTGCGGTCCGGTATCCATCTGATTCGCGCGCTCTGATTGGCTTAGCGAGCGGTCCGTATCACACGATACGGACAGAATTTTACATTCTGTCATTTCGCTTGCCACAGAAAAAATATATTCAACAGAGAGCTACGGGGATGCAAATGAGTTTTATTATCCAAGTGGCTTTGACAACTTCGTGTGAAAACAACGAATTTTAAAAGAACGCGAGAAAACTGTGATAAAGCAAAATTTCAGCGAGCGACATTTATAAAGTTTTAAAGTATTATTGCTCAACGACGTATGAAAACAGTTTAAAACAGTAGGCAAAACATACATAAACTTGTGAACACAGTATTTTGAATCAGTAAATGAAACTATATAGAAATATATATAAAAAAACATACCATGAGAAGACAGAAAAGCTGAAACCTTTTGATACTATTACTGTCATTCTTCTGTCGTCCAACTATATACTCAACAAAACCGCTACAAGTCTTTACCCTTTAGTCAAATATTTTCCACATGCCAACCAACCTCATCGTGTCATGTCTTTGAAAAAAGTTACAAATGGTTTATTGCAAGCATTTTCGTCCTCAAACTCGAACGAGCCACTTTAAATTAGCATGCAGTCAGCCAGTATTGAAAGCGATTTTCCAAGCGAACAGCCAAAAACGAGCAAGCGACGAAGAAGAACGACGAAGAATCTTTGACAAGTAAACTTTAAAAATACTTGGACTCCATTCTGACTTCCCTTCGTAACTAGATCTTCAAGTTTTGACTGTTTTTTAATCACAAAAGAGGTTCCAAGCTTCCCTGTCAGACTGCATGTCGGCAGTTGTTTACTGTCGAACGATAAACTTTGGACTTTTGAATATCGCGTGAACGTCATCTCGATTACGCAATTTAATTCAATTATAATTAATTTAATTTATCTAATTATGTAACAAAAAAATAAATACGTTATTTACCGTTTTGGTCGGTCCGTATAGAAAAATATTTGCCCTCGGTCTCAAAAATGTCCCTCGGCCTGTGGCCTCAGGCCTTTTTTAAGACCTCGGGCAAATATTTTTCTATACGACCTCCCAGCCGGTAAATAACATATATATAATCACTCAATTATACTGTGCTTGATTTTGAATTGAATTGAATTGAATTGAATTGAATTGAATTGAATTGAATTGAATTGAATTGAAAACTTTATTTAAAGAGGGTAGCACTAAATAGTGAAACACTAATAAACTCACAGCCCTCTAGAATTACGATTTGATATGAACTAATTATAAAAAATAAATGCTAATTATGGGAGACAATATATAACATAAGATTAAGTAAAGTTGGAGTAAGTGTCAAAAAATGATCTAAAAATATTATCTACATGTTTTCTGAAGAGTATTAAAGCATGTACTGATTGAAAAGATGATGACATATGATTGACATCTACTATACATTTGGATAACTATGCATAACAACAATGTATTTTAATATTTATTAATCCTACATGTATATATATATATATAATACAAAAGTGAAGGAATATTAGCGTTTGTTAGAGTGCTCGATACCGTATGGTAGAGCGGGTTATAATCAGCTCATATAAGCTCTTCATATAAGCTCCTCATAATGAAGGCTGACAAGGCAACTCTTTTAAATAAAAGGGCAGAACTTTTCTCGAAGTGCTGCCACCAAAACCGCTTCTGTTTTGTGAAAACATACACCGGAAACCAATCACACCATATATATATATATATATATATATATATATATATATATATATATATATATATATATATATATATTTGCTCCAGGTCTTTCCTTATTTTGTAACATAATTTATCAAAACAAAGCAAAAACAAACTATAACAACAACAGGTGTTTGCATGTAAGTCTCAATGTTCAGCTTTTGTACAATAATACTGCCACAATTTTAATTTTATAACTTGTTAGATATACTGTACATACATGTACTGTATTGAGATAATGACTACTGTATAATGAGATTGGTACTAAGATTTTTCACAGCTGACAGTAATCAGACAATACTTATTTCATTAAATCCAATTAATTATTAATTTAGGAGTTTGCAAAATTTTAAATAGCACTTTTCAAAAATAATTTAAATTTGGGGCTGTAAGAAGTTAGCTGCCTATACTGCATCCTATTTCTACAATAATTATTATACTTTCTTATTACTTACAGTTGCATCAAGAGTGTTATTTATTGTATAGTTTTTGTACACATTTTCAGCATAATCTGCTAGTCCCTAAAATAAAATATATAATTATCTAGTAGCTATTCCCATTAAGGGACATCTCAGCTGGTAATTGTTACCTTCAAGTTCTCCATAAAAATAGAAATTGGGGGAAAATATATTACTACGGTTCCGGTTCGAGCGTGGACATGCGTAATTTGACAACACACATTTCACGCAGGAAACTAACATGTTGCTAAGCAGAAACTGTAATGTTACAAGGTTTGAATTAACTATTGAAAACTGGTTCGTGAATTTTAAAAAAGTTGCATCAGTATAATGCCTGATTTTTTACCTCCATTTTAAAGTACCGTAAATGTTCGATTTAGCACCACGGCGCTTATTAAAATTTGCAATCTTTTGGTGCGGCGCTTATTCGAGAGCGGCGCTTAATCGAGAGCGGTGCTTATTAAAAAAAGTTGACAAAATGCTCATAACACAATTTTAATTACCCATAAAAAACCCAAATAAATTTAACCCAACAATTTTCATAATACCTGACGTTCTTTTTGGAATTTATTGTGCTATTACTGACCACTTAACGTAAACTACTTCAAGTGCACTGTGTTGCTGTGTGAGACCAGTTCAGTATTACAGTACCGAATATGCGATAATGTAAAGTTTCAAAAGTCACTCGTTATTTTCGATTCGTGATTTTTATTAAAATTTTTGCTTTTGCGTTCATTAACTTCGTAATTTGGTTCGTGAATCACAAATCATGAACCATTAATTCGAACCTTGTGTTACTAAGGCCAAACGGTATTGTTTCTTCACACAACCGTCGCATTGTGGGTTTGTCAGCGTAATGGCCGATCAGAAAAGCAATGTGGAGTTATTGACGAAGATTTAATTGTGTATAAAGATGAGTTATAAATATGCCCACATTTGCCTTGAAAATTTAGTGCTTGTTTCAAATTGAAACAATACCGTTTGGCCTTAGTAACATCACAGTTTCCCTTTAGCAATATGTTAGTTTCCCGTGTGAAACGTGTGTTGTCAAATTATGCGTGTCCACGCTGAAACCAGAACCGTAGTAAGAAATCCATTCTGAGCTGGCCAAATATTCATGACCCCTCTATTGTTTTACTCTTTCTGATACCAAATTATTCATTTACTCATCAAAGGGAGAACCCTCAGACATCCTAGGCAGTAATGGGTTAATTACAATTTTGAACAAGCCCATTTTCCCAAATTCAGGTGAACACTAGAATTCAGAATTCAGATTTCAATGCCAGTCGAATAATTTGTGTTGTAGGACAGTTATATTATATAGGACAGTAACACTTAGACATGTCTATCAAAATAATGTATTCATAATTGTAAATTGTAGAATTATTTGTTCAATATAATTTATTGGATTTAACCTGCACCTGATGTGATGAAATATTTAAGCCTCAAACCCTATTGCATGTGTATCCATTATATATAATATATAATATATATATATATATATATATATATATATATATATATATATATATATATATATATATATATATATATATATATATATATATATATATATATATATATATATATATATATATATATATATATATATATATATATACAGTATATATCAAACAATAAGGAATTTACTATACGGCTATTGGTTCATTTATTGGTTTATTCATTTTATTGTTCAGAATATTTGAATAAAGATACCTAGTTCTCTTTTATTTGTATTCAAATCAACTCAGAAATTTTTTCACCAAAAGTTGCATGTACCAGTCTGAGAAAAAAGTGTATATATATTGCCTGGTCAGTCAATATCATAAAATCAGCATGCATCATCAGCATTCATCATTTTGGGTATGGACCAGAAATCAAACCCAGCCATATAATAAATACATATCACCCTCTGTTACTCTGCCCTTCTTTTTAATAATTTTTTTTAGTTTAAAGGTGATGAAGTTGTAGAAATAGCATAACTGGACTCACCATAACAGTGGACAATCTCTCGTTAAAAAGCCTGCTCAGCTTCTGCATTATTTCTTCAGCAATTTTTTTCTCATTTTTCTCCACAGACGTTGCCTAGTTGAAAGAATTTTAAGCAAGCCCTCATTTAAATATAAAATCAACTGTATAATCAAGAACACACGAATGCTTATACTTTTATACCTTAACTGCGTTTGACAAGTGTTCGAAATTCGTACGATCTTTAACAAGCTGAGAAAGTTCGTCTCCGATATCACGAGCCACTTCGACAATCCTGTTCACAAACATAAACGATAAAATTAATAAATACAAACGTCTAAAACCTCTAGCAATACGCCATCACTTACAACTAGCTTAATTGTCATGCTAAAACGAATCCACTCACTCATTTGCCGGGTAAACTTTTCCAAACAAAGCAGTACCAAACACAACCAAAAATGTCTTGAGCAATTTCATCGCTCCAACCTTGTCTTCACGGTAAAAATACCGATCTTCCTTTGAATGTCGTACGCTTTAACGTTTATAAACTAAAAGTTATTCTTTCATACAACTGTCACTTTGTTAGACGTGCGAGTGGACAAAAACGAACAAAACAAAACTACATGAATCTTTTACAAGCTTATGTTTACATGCGACGTACGACAGGTGGCTGGCTAACAGCACAAACGCAATTGGTCAACTTTGTTTTAAAAAATAGAAAGAGTCCAATTAATAGCAACATTAAATATTTTATATGTAGATTACCGTAAAAAAATTTGCGATTTAAATCAAGTTATGTTACTATTACATTAAAAGCTTAAATACAAAATTAGCAGCAAATGCTAACACTTATTATGCACGTACCAATGGTAACCATGACCATGTGGTTAGAACTGTAGTGAAAGCTGACAGTAATATGCTTTGGACCATCGTTGAGAAAACATACCCAAATGGGCTGTTTTACAACTTTATAACTCAGATATTCGCTATGCTGCATGCTTCGCTTTGTATGATTGTATCACAGAATAGTAATACAACCAGAAGTCCAACTCGCGTCGGAACCTTTGAAGTTTATGTCCTCGCGCATGTCGCCTCGCGCATCTTGATTCCTCGCCATCCTACGCCATCCTACGCCATCCTGGCAAGCTCTCCCAGCAATTTTAACCTTCTTTTGAAGGTTAAAACTGCCGGGGGAACTTGCCAGGATGGCGTGAGATGGCGTAGGAATGGCGTCGGATGGCGTAAAATATCGCGCCTGCGCATTGAAGAAATGCGGACAAGTTTTCACTTGAGTTGGACTTCTGGTTGTATTACTATTCTGTGATTGTATCTCCAAAAGCCAAAAGCCTTCGGGCTTTGCGTGACGTCATTTGGCTGACGTCATAGCCATAATTTAAAGTGCAAATGACGCGAAAAATTTTTTCCCTTAAATTGTAAGAATAAGTCATCTTAAAAACATATCTATCGAAAATAAAGAGTCCACGTTCAATTTCAGAACGTTTCTGGTTGGTTTTCTGTCGTCAATTTATGTGCAAAATGCAGAATAAATGGTCCCAGAGAATGGGGCGAGTTAAATTAATGCGCATGCTCATATTTACCTGTGACGTATGAAGTTGTACTCATAACTCACGCAAGGGATTATACAAGGCCGGTGAATCGAGATCTGTCGAGGAATAATTTAATATGACAGAGTTTGTTGAATATGCGCCATCGTCAGACACAGAGAGCACACGTAACAATGACTCAACGGATTCACAAGGCATTATTGAGGTTGGCATGCCTTTTCAGCCATATGAGAACGAACCTTTGGCAAATTCGTCGAGTGAAGAGTCTACAGATGATGACGGAGACGAAGATGGACTTCTTATGTCAGTTCTTCAAGCAAGATATGAAAAAACTGAACACGTTGACAAATGGTTAGTATTCACTAAGCATCTTCATTTCTTGCTAGAAACCCCACTAACCACTGCCACTAACATTTATACTCATTTACTGCCATTTGCAAGCTAAACGAACGTGGAAAAAATCGCATGTCCAACAGTGGCTTGCAAATGGCAGTATAGTTCTTTTTTTTGTATTTTGAAATTTTCAGGTGTTCCTGTGGTTTGTGCAAGGTAGACCTTCTCATTGGAGCACGAGAATTTCGTTGCTGTAAAGAAGTTGGACCTGTAATTCACAAATTATCGTTTGATGGAAGCATCGAGAAAATAAAGTGTATTACACAACACGAAGATTTTGGGCCACTAACTCACAGAGCCGTGCTAACACTGGTTGGACACCTTCTAAAGGATAGGAATGGCAGAGGATATCGTCGTAAATCAGGGCAATCTGAAACCTTGGTTGGGAAAATACGAGGTCTTTACCTGCATGTGTGTACCATAATATCCGGGTACGATATGGTGGTTTTGGTGGCAAAGGCTATGCCACAAGTGAAGCTCGAAAGTAGAGAATGATACAGTATATCGAGGGATTTCTTGATTAGTAAGGCCATATGCGTTGACTTTATCACCTTTCTGTAAGTTACAGTATGTGTAAAGTTTTTATCTTAGTTATTTTATATAATTAATATAATCAGAGGTTTACTTTTTGAGGAGGGAACTTATTTTTGGTGAGAGCTTGTCATAAGTTTAGTGTGTGCACTGTACTTCAAAATTACCTCACTCCTGCACATAATTTTAATAAAAGCAACATGTGTAATTAAAGCAAGAAGCTTTTTTCATTGCAATTTTAAGTCTATTACTAAACTAAAATAACAGTCATCCCTAGGCCATGGGAGGTCTGCAGTGGTTTTTTGGGTGTCCTTTCCTCAGCTCACCACATTTCTTACATCTGGCAGGCCTGCGTTTTGCACTATTTAAAGTAGATTGTTGCTCAGCTGATTCAAGCTGTTTTTTTAAGGCATTTTGTTGATCTTCTATAAAATGGAATAAACAAATCTTGAATTAAATCATTCATGCATCTGAAAAACAGGTCCATTGCATTTAAAAAAATATAGATACCAACGGGCCATGTGTTTTTGTGCTCATTAATTACTAACCATGTGGGTATAAAGTTGCAGATGCTTTATCCATTCTAATTTTGTACTGCTTGGCTGCTTCATCCTTATTTCTTCTTTCTGTGAATTGTGATACGAGAAATTTTGGAACTTTTTCTTGGTAAGCCTTTTTAACTGCTTCAATCTCTGATTGGGGAAGTGTGAAGAGGGCTGATTTTATAGTTTCAGCATACCCTAGTAATAGAAAATACATTGTCATGCAATTTATGAATGAACCCATTTCTGCCTAAGATGGCTTTTATTATTTTATTCTGGGTAACACCAGACGATTTTTTTCTCAGCAAGGGAATGGGGTTGTATGTGGCCAGCCTGGACAGGAATGAGTTAAGAAGATGTACCCCTCTTCTCCAACATTCAAAACCTTCTCCTTTGATTGTTGAGGTTGGATGTTAAAGAGGAGAGGGACATTGGGATTTTCAGTATTGTGGTGTTTTTCGTGTGGTATTTCAGTGATTTTGCCAGTATGGTGTTCGGTTTTATCCATTCAAGCAGTTTCAGTATTCATTAAATTTTCTATGCAGTTGTATAGACGGTCACCATGCGCTATGCTAAGCAGCTACACGAATATACACACGTTAGGGTTTATAAAGATGGTCTTTATTATTAGCGAATTGGCTTCACCAGAGACAAAGCAAAAACAGTTCACATCGGAAACATCTCGAACATATATCCACAAACCAATTCGTCTCTCAAGAATCCCGACTCTCTACTTAATCCTATTACAACACACCAGGTACTGTACCAATGGAGTGAGTGTCTGCATGTAGGCTTACGCTAGCTTACCATATGTTGGAGGCACAGGAATCTTTCGAAATATTTCTTCACCTAGTTTATATTTCGGATACACAACTCTGCAGTACTCCTGTCCATCTTTCTTTTTCTTTATTTCCCTGTGTAGATTCTCATTAAAATGAAGGATGGCTAATATATGCCTGATGAATAAAACAGTATAAATTTGAATGTCATTAGCATTATAGACTTTTATAAAAAGGAAGCAGTATAGGTATTTATATTATGGTATATATATATATATATATCAGCAAACGTGTGTGATTTTTCATACTTAAGTCTTTTCGAAAGTGTTACATTTCTGTTCAGTTCTGCCCAAAACCACCCCAGCCCCTTTGTTATTTTACTGTAATAATGCCATCTCAATTTTACTGGTCAAGGGAGTCTCTAGGAAGGAAAGGGTTATTTCCATACATATTTACCACAGGTAAATACCACACGTATGAAGAATTTATTAAGAAGATGGATTATCTCGATTATTCTAATCTTATATAAATAAGTTTTGTGGAAACACCACATAAAATATTTAGCAAAGAAATATTTTACATGGTGTTTCCACAAAACTTATTTATATTACATCGCCATGAAAACTTTCAAAGAATTAATTATTCTAATCTTGTGATATATTTTACCTGCAGTAGGTTCCCATCCACGAAAAATGAAGCATTTTTGGATGCCAGTGGTTGAGCGTTGAGTGATATCCTTCAAGGCAGCTAGTCTGATCATTGTTTGACAACCGTTTTATATCATTTTGAAGCCTGGTATCATTTATGATCAGGTTCAGCTTCTCATACGCCCTTGACCCTACAGTGTAGATTTTAAAATAGAAAAAATATGAAGAACATGCCACATGTACATTTACATGTACTGTATTCCCTCTATTAAGCCCCTCCCCAATTAAGCCCTCCCAATTAAGCCCCCCCCCCCCCTCACGTTAAAACATTTTCAACATTTTCTGTATAAAATAACTATATTAATGGAAAATTGGTCACAAAAACAGTTTACACTTTGTAAGACAATCTCACCGATCTTAATCCAATGTCGACGTTTCACTGGATCACCATGTGCACAATTCTTGAACAAGGCATCAGGGTGGTCATGATGCTGGTTTCTCACATGTCTACTAAATGATTTCCATTTGGCAAGAATCATTTGTTGAAACCCACGACTTGTTGTTGTGGCACACCACTATATATGGTTCCGGATGCCTTTTATCCATTCAGCTATTCTTTCACAACCCTTTTCTTTGCTTGCTTTATTCATTTTCTTTGTGACAGAACGAGTGATGTGCCAAATGTCGTGGTAATGCTCAGTTCCTTTTTGGGATGTGCGGACCCACTTGTTTATGGATTTGTGGCGATCAGAAATGAAGACTTTTATCTTGAGACCTTTAACTCTCATCAGGAAATCAAAACACCGTTTGGCACCTTCTAGTTCCATGGCTGGACTTCCACTGGTCTCATTTGACTAAAATATTTAAAATATTTTTAAAAAATTAGGGGGGATATATTACAGTGGCATAAAGATATAAACTATTTTATGAATGAAATAATATTTTATGAGTGAAACAAAAATTTTATGAGCATATAGTCCTTAGTGAATGAGCCCACAAGATTAAGATAGATTTCATATCTACAAGCCACCATGTAAAATAAAATCATGTCATGATAGTGAAGATATGGAAAATATACAACTAGTTATTTTCTAGTAAAACACATATTTATATAATACTGTTACGATCAGGGATTTCAGGTGGTGAAGTAATGGGGCAGCCCCAGAGTAAGGGGAAATAGAAAGGAGTATGGGATTCTGTATTCCCCCTTGGCAAAAATATGAAGAAAAAAATGACATCAATATTTTAATTTGTATCATTGTAGGGAAACTGATATCAAGGTGACACAGAGGATATTACATGGTGGTGTGAAGATATGGATTTTATCTTCAAATGGTGAGAACAATATTTTACGAATGAGTAAAATATTTTCACCACGAGAAGATAAAATTCATATCTTAAAGCCACTGTCTAATTTTGTTTTTATTATATAGATTCAATGCAAAAAGTGTAAATGATGTCATCGATATTTTCACTAGTGGGGATATGGAAAATATGTCACTGGATATTTTCTAGTAAAACACTCACATCTATATCATAATTAAAGCTTATTACTGCCTTGCTCCTCCTGTTAAGGGGCAAACTCCTCTCAGAGCAGTCTCCACTCCCATATTTTAGCATCCATGGTTACAATAAAATAAAATGTCCCAACAAAGTTGTTGAGTATGAAGTACAATACCTGAAGAAGTTCGAAGTGAACTACTTGATTTGTTGTACAGCTGAACATGGTATATGCCCCATATTTTGCGCAGTGTCCCTTGGAGTCAAATCTCCCATCTCCACTCCACACAACATCTTTCATGGATTTCAGCTTACTCAAAATGTTTTCTTGATACATTTTCCAACTGTGCAGAATTGCTGGACATAGTAATTTCTTCTGGTGAGTGAAGAATGTTCGTGGGTGGTAAATGGCTAGGCCCATATGCTTTAAAGCCAACAGAATTTTACTTATAGATGCCCCTGCAGCAAGCACACCAAAGCTAAGTAGAAGATTCCCAGCTGGATATCTACCAAGTAGAAGGGGTTGAGATCTCCATTGAAAACAATCTTCACCACAGGTATCACATGTTTGGGAAACTGTGACCATGGTTCCATTTTGCTTCATGATAACTGTTGGCTTTTCTTTCTTACATATAAAACAAAACATTGTAAAAAGGGACAATAGCATTCCATAAAACACAACAAATTGTGGTTCTTTGTATTGGGGTGTTTCTTTATCCACTCTATAAATAAATAAACATTCAATTACATAAATAAATTATGAGATATTTGACTTCCCCAATTGCAATTTGAATCCAAGGTTCCCAAATTAACACATCTCTCACTACTGACAGTGTCAATGGAGAGATAGCATGGATTTAGAGACCTTATTTGGGTTCAGTCAGGGCAGTAGGAAATTTTCATATTCAAACATCACCAGCATTCTTATAAGAAAAGTAAATGAATACAAAATGGTTTTAAATAACTGTACAAGTACAGAAAATCAGATGATGTACAATGGCAATGCATTTGCATTTCAGATACTGTGAATATTTCAAGGGAGGTGAAACGGGGGCTTAGCCTACCCCCCAATATTTCTAAGAAGGGGGCTAAGAACCCCCCCCCCCAATATATTCAACAAGATGGTATTGATTTAGAGACCTTGGGTTCAGTCTGAGCTAGTCAGGGCAGTAGGAAATTTTCATATTTAAACATCACTGGTGTTCTCATAAGAAAAATAAATAAATACAAAATGGTTTTAAATTACTGTACAAGTACAGAAAATCAGATGATATACTGTACAATGGCAATGCATTTGCATTTCAGATACTGTGAATATTTCAAGGG
The DNA here is from genome assembly GCA_964035015.1 of Corallium rubrum. NCBI lineage: Eukaryota > Metazoa > Cnidaria > Anthozoa > Scleralcyonacea > Coralliidae > Corallium > Corallium rubrum. The sequence continues at coordinate 38,697,361 of OZ035997.1, forward strand.
CAGTGGAACAGGGGCTTAGCCTCCCCCCCCAATATTTCTAAGAAGGGGGTTAGCCCCCCCCCCCCCCCACACACACACCCATATATTCGACAAGGGGGGAAAGGCCTAAAATTAGCTGGGGCAAAATACACTCTATCATATTGAAAAATTAGGCAATTAGCCCCTCCAATATAAAACATTTTCGGCCGCCACTGAAGTATTTATATCCATACCTTATATTTTTACTAGCTTTCGTATTCGGTTTAATCACATTATCGTCTGAATCTGTTTCACTTTGACATTCTTCCTCTCCCTCCCGTTCCCATGCAGGATCAATAACATCACTGATCAGTGGCGTGGTGGCAAGTTTCAGGCTGGGGTGGCCAGATTAGCTTTGGCGCCCCACCCACCCCCCAAAAAAGAGGGGAAATGGGGAAAAAAACATTACTGTATTTTGATAAATGATCACATTTTTTGTTTTAAAATAACTGAAATAGCAATATATAATATTACAACAAACAACGGGTTCTCTCAAGGGCGACACCAATGCGAGCGCCGAAGTAGCGCCAAACATTTAGGGGGGTCCGGGGGCATGCTCCCCCGGAAAATTTTGAAATCTAGAGTCTCTGATATGCCATTTCCTGCATTTTGGAGTGAGATTTTACAGAATTCTGAAGATTATAAAATATCATAGAAAACATAAAAGATTACAGATTTCAGATCTTTATATCCCACCATTGAAGACCTAGCTATACAAAGAAATAGGTTTATTTTGTTAAGTTTTGGCGCCCTTGCTAGTTTTGGCGCCCCTTCTGCAACCGCAGCTGGGGGGGCCTTGGCCCCCCGGCCCCCCCTGCCACCACGCCACTGTCACTGATGTCATCAATTTGTTGTTCATCTTCGCTTTCGTCATTGCTAGTACTTTGTTGTTGTTCTTCGCTTTCGTCATTGCTAGTACTTTGTTGTTCACCTTCGCTTTCGTCATTGCTCGTATTGCATCCAGTATGAGAATCAATCGTGAGCACTGTGTGATTCGAAGCATTATCGTTGTCGGAATCATTGACATCAAGATCGGGTTCCTTTTGCGTGATTAACTAGAAAAATAAAAGGTTTTCCATTGAAAATTTTACTTTTGCAGTGCACATACGAAACATTGACGTGTCGTTGCCAATGGCTGGCGTGCCTCCGACATAGAAATTTACAAGTTTATCATGGCCCAATAGCCTTTTCAAATTTTAAAATCACTAAATCAGTATATCAAAGCGTGAAGAGACGTGTATTTATGAAATCTAACACTAACCGTCTGCAGCTCTTTTACTTTTCCTTTGAGCAATGCACATTTTTTCTTCAGTCTGTTGTAGCGTCATTGGACATTTTTTCTCAACCTAGATTCATTCGTGCACTTCACACACTTGATTGTTGTCTTTCGTAAAATAGGATCCAGGTTTATAGGGATTCGACCCCGATCATCAGTAGAGCAACTTGACGTTCCAGTGTTTTGACCGTTGTTGTTAAAGTCTTGGTACTCTGCTTTATTCAAGTTAGCGTTTTCCGATACTGGATGAGCAGAAATCGAAAATGGGGCAGGTGTTTCCATCTCCATGGAAGAAGAAGCAATTGACTGAGAATGCGAAGGCTCAGTCTTTTTCTTTTTTGTAGAGTATCCTGGATTAGATAACATATCCCGTAAGATCTGATAGAACACAAAAGAAATCTTGAGTAAGATTATTTGTTTCAATAAAATTATAAAAGAAAACAAATACAACTGCAAGTTAGTTTACCTGTCGCCGCTTTCGTTTCGTCGATAATGGCGTTTCACTCGCACTTTTGTAGCATCCCGGTGTACCGTTCTTCGATGGCAAAGAACCTTTAATTAGACAACACTTTAATTTAACATCTTTCTTGCCTGAAACATTACACGTGTTGAAGCAATCGTCTTCAAAGTGTTCAGAACATAGCGTAGAGGTTTGAGAAGGTATAAAGTCGGGCCTGTGTTGGCGAACGAAACGAGTCCACTTTTGTCTTGTCTCCTTGTTTGACGGAAAATAATGCATTGAAATGCCAGGTATCTGACTGCTGTTTTTGCAGCTGATGCCATTTGGCCCACCTGCCACACAGTACTTTCCACGAACAATTTTAGACTTCGTGTTTTCCATTGTGTTATCTTGGTCTACTTCATATTCCAACACTATCGCCATTCAAAATCAAGCGCGCGCTAAACTGAGTACAACTTCCTACGTCACACGCTGGTTACGTCATTGACAGCGGCCGAGCGATCAGAAAACCATTTAAGGCATATACAGTCTTTAAAGTTTAAGCTGAAAATCAAGGCTAAAAACATTCGACAAGTAGAAAACAAAAGTAGTTATGATTAGTGCACCCTTGTAAGATACTAAAAACGTGATTTTAATTTTCGCGTCATTTGCACTTTAATACATTCATTCGTTCAAACAATTTATTCTCGTTCGTTCCGATCACTGATCTCTAAATAATGGTTTCGATTCATTCGTTCCTTTATTATTTAATTATTCATTAATTATGAAACTAAAAAAAGAGAAAAATGCAAACGATACTTCATTGGCAACCTCCTGTTACTCATGATTTTCTAGCATGGAAACTCAAAGCGACAAAAACACGAGAAAAAAAAAGATATGTTCGCAAAGAGGGGGGGGGGACGAACAAAAATACAACTACTAGCTATAGTTTAGTTTACTGAGGGTGCAGAAAACTAGAGTGCTGCCACCAGACATTTTCCCTTGACGGGTAAAATCGTCTGGCGTTAGACAGAGTAAAATACTAAAGGGCCATGAAAATGTGGTAAATTGCCGAGGTTTTTGGTAAAACCTTTGACGTTTACTACGTACATTTTCACTTCGCTCTATTACGTTTATACTGCTAAGATACAGATTATATCATCAATACACGCGCGAAAAAATATGTCAAACTGCCCTTTTGTAAACACTTGCTAGGAGCCAAGCCACGAAACATTAATTTGCAGAACCGCTGATAGAAAACGCCGTTTATTAAAGTACTTATATCACTTGTGGGGTTTTAGGGACGAACCTTTTTTTTAGACAAACAATTTTTTCCAGTGCTTGTACCTCTGCAAACTATTTTTTTTCAGCTGCCTTCATTTGCAAACTATTTTTTTTAACTACAAGAGATACATGTAAATTATTTCGTCACTATTTTTACAGCATATATCACTGTCTTATTAGATATGCGGATGGTGCACGTATGTAGTGACTGTATAATTTCCTGACCAGTACAGTACAGTACAGTACTTAATAGTAATCCAAAAGCCATAAATTACGTAATTTTATAAATAAGTTTTGTGGAAACACCACGTAAACTATTTCTTTGCTAAGCTTTCGGCCTGTTGACGTGGTGTTTCCACAAAACTTATTTATATTACTTTATCGCCATGAAAACGTTCAAAGAATTAATTACGTAATTTTGTTGATTAGACTTAATTTGTATTGCAATTTACAGCATATGCGTGCATGCCTATACAACAATAACACATTACGGTCTACTCACTTGGCCTTAAAACAATGCACCCCCCCCCCCCACACACACACACACACACACACACCCCTACGAGTTTCTCAACGGATTTAAACTTTTCAAGAGAACGCTCTTGGAGACCACGGAGATAAGTTTGTAACAAATATTAAATCATGCATGGGGCTTTCATCATGGCAAAATAACTTATTAAAATAAAATAAAGCAAAATAAGGTTGGCGAGGTTCCGCGGATAGGATAGGGGGAAAATGGGTTGACACTTCGATCTTGCATGGCATAATAGTAAAATGAATGACCATATATATGGTTTAGACTATATGGCACGTTCTTTGTAGGAATGTTAGAGAATCGACGGGAGGAATGGCGAAGGAATTCTTTTTTTTCTCTAATGGGAAATCTTGAGAAAAAGTTGAGTAAGAAGCACTGTTTTAGAGTAAGATTTTGTTTAATTTTCTACATGAAAACGAGCTCGTAACGCAACGGCAACAAAAGCCACGTACGATTACACACACCAACTAAAGCCACGGTAACATGCAACCAATTTAAGCCACGGTTACATGCACACCAATTGAAGCCACGGTTACACACACCGATTAAAGCCACGGTTACACACACCAATTAAAGCCACGGTTACACACACCAATTAAAGCCACGGTTTCACACACCAATTAAAGCCACGGTTACACATACCAACTAGAAATACATAAATGCAATAACCCCTCGCCCGTTTTTACAGCAACCCCCCTTGCGCTCTTTTTTTATTGGAGGCCTGGAAATAGCTACTCCTGTCGGAATGAAAATATAGTTTTAATTCTGGTAGAATATTTGAAATAAAAAACAAAAACTCTATTTTTTTAAAGAAAAATGCAACAAAAAACAAAGAAAAATTTAAGGATGATATTTCGTAAAATATATTGAAATGAAAAAAATTGCATGGCGCCTCCCAGGTTTCGAACTCGATCTCGTTCGCGTGCAAGCCGACGATCTTACGTACACCACGCTACTGAAGCAGGCGTCAAAATTTTATCAAAACATTAGGGTTATATGCAGAGGAGGTTGGACAAGTCACGCAAAGCACCATGGTCCTAACGCTAAAATCGATTCATTTGCATCTGACCGCAGACGAGGAATGAACTCTCCTCTCTGGACTAGATGCACAAAAACTGTTGAAAACTCGTCACAGTTGATCCAGAATTTATAAATCTGATGGGCAGGAAAATACGAGAACCATCCGTGACGATCATAGACAATTAATATGATCAGATTGTGCTTTATTTGGCGTATATTCATGACAATGGCGGATGGGCATTCAAGATAGTTTTCAAGGACTACTCAATCCTTCTGATTCGACGCATTTTATGTTACAAATAATGGAACAAATCAGAAATGAATTTAGATATTTACAATGAAGGATTATTTGGTTGTGTGGTGCAACGTGTGATTCGTTACAACTGGAGAAAAGCGTGAGGTGAGATTTGAGAAATCAACATTATTTCATTATTTGTTGTTTAGTGGTTTTATGATTTCCCTCTTCGTTCATACTTTAGCTTACTTGTATCCCAAATTTTATAAAATTGTGAAAGCTAGCCTAAAATTTATTATTCAATAACTATCTTGTATTTTTCTTTGTATTAAGGTGAATTCAAAATCCAAAATCGATTTAATGAATTGCCTCCAGGCTCCAGAATCTATTGATAAACTTGGTATATAACTGGTCAAATGTTCAAATATTCCTATTTTATCAAATAAAGTGTATTTCCTGTATCCTAAATATATATGTAAATAAGGAACTTGAATAAAATTAAAATATTGCTCAATATTGATCTTACATTTTTGCAGTCAGGCACACCCCCCCCCCCCTGCCAAGAAAACATCAACTTTAGAGAGGGCATCAGAAAAGTGAATGGGTAATCAAACTATAAGACAAAGTCCAATAAATGAACTATAAGACAGACAAAGTCCAGCCCAAGGGTGTCTGTCTTAGACCGAGTTCACTGTCTATCAGTATGTACATGCAGTAGCACTCAAAGGCAAAGGGATGAATAATATCCAGGCATTTAATTAGGCTTTGAGACACAGCATTTGAATTGCATACTATGTGAGATAATACCTCTGTTAAAATTTTATTAGTTATATCCACAATTATGCATTGTTATGATGTAATCATACAACTGATAACATGCAAAACATCAAACTACATATTTGAATGTTATTTGGCAAAAGAGAATCCATCAATTTATAATCATAAAAATCCTGTTCAGATCGGTGCTTGTGCCCAGGCAAGTTATTCCAACACTGACATCTGTACTGTATCTCTTCACTTCCTGTAAAAAATAGGAAGTGAGATGGAATTATTAACCCTTTCATGTCCTAAAAGTTGACTGTACAGTCAATGCCTAACTATTGTATTCACTTCATGGGTGTACAAATCAAGGGGTGGACACAAGGGCACATCCCCCCCCCCCCCCCCCACACACACACACACACACTTGGCTAAAGTCCTATAATAAATATTTGTATACTAAAAAACAATATGAACAACAACAACAAATTATAACAAATTAGAAAAAAATAAATTAATACTACAACTACAATATATTATTCACAATAACAATGACCAACAAATTATCCACACATCAATTTTAATAATCATATGCTGTCATGGAACACAATGTTAATTAATATATAAAAAATATCTATACATATCAGGCCTGTATACATATATAGCAGATCTTTAAGAAAATTCAGTACATTCTGTAATAATATTTACAGAATATATGTAGGTCTGATACGTATACATTTTTTCCAGAATGATGGTGTTTTTATACAGCGAGGTCAAGCGTTTTGGACCATAAAAACAGACAGTACCAAATTTTACTCTTTAGTAATTGTCCACCACTCATTCTACACTTACTCTAAAGAATAAAGCTCGAAATATTAAGAAACTTCCAAAATTCTTGACAAAAAAACAAGCTTTAGTGGCGAAAGGCCCTCTTAAATTTATTAGGCGCCATCTTTGGTCGGTTCAAAGGCGAATATCTCGAAAACGGTTGAGAGGTCACCGGGGGTCGTCTGGATAGAATCCAAGATTAGACATTTGTTCAACTTATTACGCAAAAATTAGAGAATTCGAACCATGGGAATTCGAGATTTTTTGCTTTGAAGATTGTTGACAAACCGGAAGTCGGGTCTTCGCTTACGGCGACACGACCTACATAAACCATCAAAATAAAGTAGAAAAATACATTTACTTTGCAAAATCCTGCAGATATGGATAGTCCAACAATATATCAAACGATATCGCTGCTTTTTTAAAGAAAAAAATGAATGACAATAGCGTAATATTCGGTATTCTAAGTCCAATGCAAAATTTTCAGCCGATCAAACGATGAGAAAATAAGCCATTTCATTGGTCGAGATATTCACGTGGTACTTGTCCAACCACCTCTGGGTTATATGTTACAATTCTTTCTTTCCATGTTTACGAAGACCATTGCTTGGTATCAAAAAAATATTTGCATTTTGAAAACTACTCAAACTGCCTGGCTGGTATTCATTTCTGATATTTTAAATTTATTTAAACAAATATAACAAAAACAGTTTTTCATTTCGAAATCTGAATTGCTGAAAATGTTTTCACAAACATGTTAATGGGCCTTAATAAATATTTCAACAGCATTTCATTTTGTACGTTTTAAAAAAATTCCTTTTCCATTTTTTATGCTAAATTATGAACAACCGCTAAGTTATATTAAGTAGTTTTACAAAAAGAAAACTATTTAAAAGAAGATAAGACGGCAGCTATAGGTAAAAAATACAACGGGCATCGGCAAGAAAAAACATGCAATTATGGATATGAACGTTTACAACGGACTTCAAGGACACACAAAATGTCATAATATAAAACAAAATTAACAATCATAGATGTAAACAGGGAAACTCGAACAGTTTTGCTACTAAGTGTTCGTGATTACTGAGAGCGACTGCTCTATATTTTTTAATACCGTAGCTTAAACTTTTCGGCCTTTATCATCGTTGGTTTTCTATATCTTTTTCCCTCTTTCGAGGTTCGGTTTGACGGGTTTCCTTTAGTCAAGACGTTGATTTGTTTCTGTTTTTTTGAAATGAATGTACGTATCCCCAAAACTCCTTTCTCGAGTCTTTTTGTCAAGAATATATTACTTCAAATCTTTTTTGTCAAGAACTATATTGTTTCCAGTGCCCCCCAATCTTCACCGCGCGTGGTCCGTCCACATATATATATATATATATATATATATATATATATATATATATATATATATATATACATATATATATATATATATATATATATATAGAAATACATAAACGCAACCCCCTCGCCCGCTTTTAACGCATTAAATATACATAATCCCCCCCCCCCCCCCCCCCCATTAAAAAAGCACCTGATCTGTTTTTTATACAAATATAAACACCCTTGCCCTCCTGGCCTCCTTTACATCCTGTTTTATCACTTCTATGAATGTAATTTTTCTATTATTGACTAATTTCCAAAGCAATGATTTATTCCAAAATAATAAAGCAGTGGCTGAGGAAAAACTTGTGTCACGACCTAACTTAATAGCACCAGAAACTGATAGCAAAAACAATTACAGACGCTTATATCAAGGTGCCTATTAAACTGTTTTAATAATATGATTCCTCGTGTTCCAAATATAATGTTGAACCTCAAAGAAAAACATCAGAACAGAAAAAAACGTGGGTAACAGCCTGAAAACTATAAGTATAAGAGAGGAAAAACTAACCAGGGAAGAACTATAACTTAATGCAAAGTTTTACTCGAACCATGAAAAAAAACGCCTGGGAAAATGTATATTATTTGACAAGATTTTTGCTGTTTTAACTGAGTTTATTTAATACTGAAAAGGTTTCGGATATATACCGACTCTAATCAGCTAAAGAAACGGCTGGTAAGTTAAATACGAATCACTGTTTACCGTTAAATTTTCTTTTGGCTCTTCTCAGATGCTGCAAACACTAGCTGCCATACGGGCTACGGCGTTTGGTTTCCGTGTTTTTTTCGTTAGCAAAAAGCAATCAATTCTCTTCCGAAAATGTGAAAAGCTGTTTGTGATGATGTTCCTTTCAATTCACTGTTTTCTCTCGAGCCAAGATATACCAGTGCATAAGTCTTTTGCTGGCTTTGAACAAACACATGAACATGTCGGCATCTTTTCCGATCTTTATCGCAATTTTTCATGCTTTTTCAATGGTTTCTAGTCGTGTTTAACATTGTTTGGTTCATCCCACTGCAACATCTCTTCTTGGCTTTCCTTTTTCGGTCATTTGTAAACCAATTTTTCTGACAAAGATTTTGTTTCGCTTGAGCCGCGAAAGTTGCGGATTTGTTGACATACATATATATATATATATATATTTATAAAATAACAGGTATGCTACGCACGCTCTGATTGGACGAGAGCCATTTTCACTCAGAGTACAGAGACACGTTTGACGTCATTTTCATTTTATATTGTACAACGCATGCTGTTTGGTTAAATCTCACGTAATCACTGGCGTATTTATTTGATTACGCCATCATTCGTCAGCTGAGTCTTGATCACTTTGGTGGCTTCTCCTTGGTTTTTTACCTCGTAAAACGGTTAGTTATTTTATAAAACAAATAGAAAATCGCTTTTGTGACTCTGTACTGTGATACAAACACGAATGACGCAATTTCAACCGGAAAAAATGTGTGAAAACACTCGGCTTCGCCTCGTGTTTCCACTAGGCATTTTTTCCGGTTGAAATCACGTCATTCGTGTTTGTATCACAGTACAGAGACACGCAAGCGATTTTCTATTTGTTAAATATAAACATCTCGCAGAATTTCTTTCCCACTTGCGTGTAATTTCGCGTGTAAGTGAACTCCACGCGTGTCGAGATTAGCACCCTCATCCGGGCTCCGGGCCTTCGGCCCTACGCCCGGGCTCGGGGATTAAAGCCACGGTTACGCATACCAATTAAAGCCACGATTACACACCCCAATTAAAGCCACGGTTACAAACACCAATTTAAGCCACTGTTACACATACCGATTAAAGCCACGGTTGCACACACCAATTTCTGCATGTCGCCAATTTTTGTGACACAACGGTACTGCAAGATAAACCGGTCACCCGACTACGCACACACATCAATTTGTGTTGAACAAAAATCAAGTATAAAAATAACACAAACCGCTGACAGGTGTTACACTTTGGACATGCGACCGTTGCAATGAATGCTTCAGCGTTGGCGGAGTATGTTAAGCCCGGCATACACTGAAACAAGTTTCCAAAACACATTTTCGGAAAAGTTTTCGAAACGTGTTACAAAAAATAGAACATGCATATACACGTACCAGTTATAGCCACGGTTACGCATGTCACCAATTTGTGTCGCAACGGTGTTGCGAGATAAATCTGCATGTGTAAAGCCAGGCATACACTAGAGAAAGTTTCCGAAACACCTTACCGAAACACGGTTTCCGAAACAAAAGTTTCCAGTGTATGTTGAAAAGTTTCCAAAACTTTGTTTCAGAAGCAAAGTTTCCCTGATTTATAGAGCACTGCATGTGGCTTAAAGTGTCTATGAAGTGATAAACCAGTTTTAGCGGTTTTGAACAGATCAGCATCACAAGAGCACTCATTGAAAATTTCAAGCAATCTGCTACATAGTCTTAACATATAATAAGTTGCATAGCTATAAACTCTCAAAGTTTGCCAAGGTTTATCCATTTTTGAAGAAATAAATCGCTCGATTAGAGTGCTTGATCACGAATGCAGTTGGATAACTATGCACAACAATGATTTTAACATTAATAATATACATGAAAAAATTTCTCAATTCTGATTGGCTGAGAGGAGTGTAATTTTAGTGTAATTCAGTGCAGAAAAATGAAATACAGTGCAAATTTTGTAATTTTTTAAATTTGCACATAAATAATTTTTTACTAGAAAAAAAGCTCTTCCTGTTAATTTTTTTTTTCATGTATGTTATTTGAACAAAGCAGTTTGATGAGAAAGATTCTCTTTATGATAAATCTTTTCATGTATATTATTAATAAGTAATAGCATGATTTCTCGTGCAATTTGAAAAAAAACAAAACACGCACTCGTGAGTTTTTCAAAGTCCTCAAATAGCACTCGTCCTTCGGACTCGTGCAATTTTTGAGTCTTTGAAAAACTCACTCGTGCATGTTTTTTCCAAATTGCACTCGAAACCATGCTATTACCTATACTAATAATCCAACAGCATACGTCATCTGCCCTATATATTCATCTTTCTTGTTTTTTTCAATGTCAGGAGGGCAACTTTGCAACTTAATATTAGGGATATTAAGATGCTAGGACGACGACAGTGGTTAAAAAGCAATTCAAATTTTAGCATTAAAGAAAAGTTACGGTTACTGACTACGGTATTCAATACTTGAAGCTTGTTTTATAATTTTCAAAGTGTTAAAATGGTTGCAGTGTCTGTGTTAGGGCAATCTCAGACAACAGTTCTCATCACCCCACGAGTCATCGTCGTCCTGAAGACGTGAAAATGCTCTGAGCGGCGTTGTATACAGAGCGAGGATGGTGTTCAGATTACTCTTGGGACTAGAAATTATTCATCATCTTTGTTTTGCAAGAATGCTTTTGTTTGAAGGACGTCGTCCTCGAAGTTCCCGTCGTAGATCTTAAGGTCCCTAATATCTCGAAAAGTACATGCCACATTTATTTCATGTTTTGGAAATTGGTAATTTAAATTATGAGCTTCAAATTTGTTCTATTGAAAAATTTCACTTCCCAGAGACTTTAAGAAGTCAATCCATATTCATATAAATCATTAGTTCCGAGGCCATTTTATGAACAAGATTCTGAGAACCCCTTGAGTAGGGACTATTAAAGCTGAGCAAACGAATTTAGCATAGTTCACACCCATTTAAAGACAGATAGTATGCATCTTGCACCGTCTGCTTATACGCTGACCTGACCCATTTCTAACATGTCCAATAAACCTAAACTATTCAAAACACTTAAAAACTGCACAGAAATAATGTTTAATGTAATAATATAGATAATTCTGAACAACCTCGTTCCCAGTGCCTTTTTGAAATTAGGATGGCGGGAAAAGGCCTTGGCATCGGCTGGTGGCCTGGACCCTGCATTTTCGTTGGTTGATTGATTTTCTTAAACATTCTTCAGGAAACGTAGCTATGCAGAGTTTTGTGCCAGTTATAATCAAATAGCTAATTTCAACGCAACCACCAACGGGACCAATGAGACCGCCCATTACAATGAACTTCTCCCACGTGACCGCAATTACTCTGAATGATTTTTCATACTAAATTAAATTTCTAATTTACTACACCCAGTATTTCTGGGTGCTGTGACGAGCCGATGCCAGGGCCTTTCCCGCCCTCCCAATTTCAAAACGTCACTGGGAATGAGGTTGAATTCTGAATAAAACGCCTCGAAGAACATTATTTTACACACAATACTCCTATTCGAGCCAGCAGATACATCATCAGTCTCTTCCTTTAACAACTTTAGTTATTCGTCTCAGTTTCTACTCGATTAGAAACCACACGTCAGAGAGCAGAGGCGTAGCCAGAAGGGGGTCCAGGCCCCCTGGCAAAAGTGCTGCCCCCCTGAGAAAATTTGGCTTCATATGCCTCAGTTAAGCTTCGCCCCCCCCCCCTAGGTTTCCCCCCACCCTCCCTTGACAAAAAATCCTGGCTACGCCTCTGCCAGAGAGTCTGTCTAACAACATCACGAAATAATTTATTGTGCGCAACACAAATATGAAGGTTGCAAGTTCATGTTCTATATAACCAATGTAATTATTTCGTCTAAACCTAAGCCCAACACAAATACTAACCCTAACTACGAACTTCGTGTATCTAGAATTCTAGAACATGGACTTATATATCTCAACACTAAACTTAGAACTTACAATCTAATAAGATATACTTTATGCATAATAAAGAATTTTCTTAACAATTTAGATACTGAGCTCAACAGTACCATCACGACCATGACTTGTCTTCTTTTTCTTCTTAATATGCTTTTCATCGTCATCAGCTAGTCTATAGTAAGATAAAAAGGACAGGTATATATATATATATACTGTAGCATATAGGACAGACTAGAAAAGGTTTAGATATCGTTAATAAGGCAATGACATGACTTTTGAAGGGCATATTGTATATTTGTAGCCGCTGTAGTAAAGGCCTGGTCAACGCTTTCAACATGCATTCAACATTATTCAACATTGTTGAACGATGTTGAATAATGTTGAAAGCACGAGTGGCCAAATGAATTTCGTTCAACATTCATGAATGATAATTAATAGAACGCGGGCTACCACAAAAGCTGGAATCGACAATATCCGCATGGCACATGTCTCTGTCCAACAAAGTTGAATGAAATGTGGCCAACTACGTTCAATACCTTTCAACATTTTGGGAAGTGCTTAAACGTGCCCTCAAATGGCTCTCAAAATGCTAGAAATTCCATTTCAGAGACCCAAGAACTTCAAAATTTTCGGGTGCCAAGCCTCCCCCCCCGACCCTCCTAAAGCTTGGGCTTTGCCCTCGGCCACCCCCTTTCGACAATCCTAGATCCGCTCCTGATGTCGAACGCGTGTTGAACGAAAATTTGAACATGTTCAAATTTCGTTCAACATCATTCAACACCATTCAACAACGTTCAACATCATTCAAGTGATTCAACAGGGGTGGCCAAACGCTTTCAACATGTTGAATTCAACAATGTTGAACGATGTTGAATGAAATGTTGAAAGCGTTTGGCCAGGCCTTAAGATGCATTTGCGCCCAAGCGGAGCGAGCGTTACTACAAGGGATCACAAATACACAATATGACCGACAAATGTCACGTTATTTACATAGGTATCAGATACCCGCTCATTCTGCATAACTCGTATGAGATTAGGCTTTTGCGCATTAAACTTTTATCTTTACCAACGTAACATCCTTCCATACGCTTTTTGCTCTTGTGGAGCTGCGTGAGACTGCATGAGACTATATTAAACATTATTTGTTGCTCTGCCCGAAATACTTCAACTGCCGAGTTAAACTCCCGACTTCAGTCGTCTCTTTGTTACATCCATCAATAAATTTTCTACCCTTAAATAAAAGTCTACAAATTGATTTACTTTTAAAAGGTTCTAACTATATAGGACATAGAGTGAATGTTTCGATTTTAAATTCCACCATGGAATATATCACGTCCACCAACCGTTTTTTATTACGTTAATTTTACTTTCAATAACTTGTACCTTCTATACTCGCTATAATTTTCATTTGTATTTATATTTGCAGGAAAAGCACTCGATTAGTTTTAAAACTGAACTACTTGCTAATCCTGTATGCAACAATATGTGAAATAAATGTATTTGCGGCCCGCTTGGTTCGTCATCGGCCCGCCGCTTGAGTGTTTTCATGAGTGCGGTTTGTCATTTGGCTTCGTATATTGATGATAATGAACAATAAACGAAGTCGCTGTAGGGATGGGCGATACTAGTACAAAATATCGATACCAACGATACTTACAAAAGTATCGATACTTTCGATACTCGCAAAAAGTATTGGTAATTTCGATACCACTTGAGCCTGCGATGTTTTTGGTCAGTATCTATGAAAATCGGTGAATACTTCATCATGCAGTGTTGTATGATGCTGTTTTTAAATAAAAACACTGCCTCGTACCCAGGCGTCTCCACATACATCGAAGTACTGCAATACTTCGTGTAAATATGAATGTTATGTATGCAAATATGTATGTGGAGACGCCTGGGTACGAGGCAGATAAAAACATTTAACTAAATAGTTATCGCTTATATATTTAGGAAAACATTGAACATGCACGTTGTAATTGTTCAGTTTAAGATTTAAAATCATAATTGCAAATGTTTATGCAGCTGATAGACTATTCCTCGACTTGTTATATTTGTTACTTTAATATTCTTCTTATTTTAAAAGTTATTTCAATCAATGTAAAAATTGAAGTATCGGTATCGATTTTGGTATCGGTATCGACCAAAATTCTTAGTATCGGACTGGTATCGTATCGAACAAAAAAAGCTGGTATCGCCCATCTCTAAGTCGTTGTCCCACCGAAACAACAATGTCTGGGGGGCTTAAAATGTGACTAGAGAGCAAAAACTTGGACGGTATAATAACTACTTAATAACCAAGAGTGAGGTCTTTACGGTAAAATATCAACGCGAGGTCTTGCTGTATTGACCGAGCGATAGCGAGGTTAATACGTTCAAGACCGAGGTTTGATATTTTACCGTAAAGACCGAACGGTCGAGGTTATTACGTAGTTTATTATATGGCACTTTTTTATTACAAAATCAATCTCGTATTTCTTGGTCTTCGCTTCCTTTAACTTTGTCAAAACACCGGACTAGCGTTTTTTCTGTTGTTTCTTTCTAGTCTGGATACTAAAATTTACTTTTATAAATGTTCATCGTCATTTATTTGATTTATTTTAGACAACTCTATCTTTTTACTCTGTCTAACGCCAGACGATTTTACTCGTTAATGGGGAGAAGTCTCGGAAAGCCATGCACGAAAGAATTAAAAAAACCGTTTTATAGAGAAAAAAGAAAAGAAATTCCAAGACAGTTCACTTGAAAAATATATATTATATATATAAGTAATATTGGGCATTTCACTCGATTACATAGCATGTTCCAAGGACCTTGGGTGAAGGAAAATTCGAGTGTAGAAGATATACATTTGAGACCAAACCGGGACCAGTTGCGAAAAATGCAACTACACGGGCCTTCCGGCAGGAATTGAACCCACGACCTTGCGATTCTAGTGCAATGCTCTGACCACTGAGCCACGGAGGGCGTTGCCGAGAGCTTGATCGCGAGTTCTGTATATATTAAGGTGATAATGCCAGGACAGAATTGGGTATATTATAAGTGGCTCAGTGGTCAGAGCATTGCACTAGAATCGCAAGGTCGTGGGTTCAATTCCTGCCGGAAGGCCTGTGTAGTTGCATTTTTCGCAACTGGTCCCGGTTTGGTCTTAAAAAATGTATATATTCTACACTCGAATTTTCCTTCACCCAAAAATCCTTAGAACATGCTGTGCAATCGAGTGAAATGCCCAATATTACTTATAATATACCCAATTCTGTCCTGGCATTATCACCTTAATATATACAGAACTCGCGATCAAGCTCTCGGCAACGCCCTCCGTGGCTCAGTGGTCAGAGCATTGCACTAGAATCGCAAGGTCGTGGGTTCAATTCCTGCCGGAAGGCCTGTGTAGTTGCATTTTTCGCAACTGGTCCCGGTTTGGTCTTAAAAAATGTATATATTCTACACTCGAATTTTCCTTCACCCAAAAATATATATATATATATATATATATATATATATATATATATATATATATATATATATATATATATATATATATATATATATATATATGTATATATGTATATATATTTATATATATTTATATATATGTATATATATTTATATATATAGTTTGCGACAGAGTGGGTCATATCAGATAAAAACATATTATATTTGTTTTCCTAATAGAAAGCCATAACTAATATATAAAATGTTTTCAGATGAAAACAAGTCCAGAACAGAATACTTACGAGATAGAGCTTGAGATTCCTTCTCTTAATTCACCAATCATTTCTTTAAGTCTTGCCGCGCACACAAGTTTCGCTTGTTCGTGATCGATAATTCTCATTGGATAATCAACGCCAATAATACAACCAGCTGCTTTCTGAACGTCAAGTGGTGCATTCCATGGATCGTAAATGTATTTGACAGGATAGTTTCTTAATGCTGGAATATATTTCCTTAAAGAAAACAAAAACATGACAATTATTCATGGTACTATTTTGCCGAGATCCCGCCTCTCAGCGTAATTCCTTGTAAAAATGTTTTTGCGTTTACATGACAAGAGGGTCGCCCCCCAGGCGAGATCTCGCTATTGACAACCCGGGATCTCGCCTAGGAGGGCTGGATATTTCCCATGTAAACGCTCTCAAGAGGGCTGGCCCTCTTAGGAGGGCTAGCAAAACGAAGCTCAGTATACACGGTAAAGTTTGCCTTTACTAATATTTTTTGGTCAACTTTTTATTTTACAAGTTGTGTTTGTTCATGTGTTTGTTATAAATTCAAATCATGTTTGCGAAAACATGATTTCGGGCTTCGTGGGAAAGTTGCACAAGTCAGTAAACAAGCTAACGCGAGGTAAATTCCAGCCATCTTACTAGGACTAGCCCTACCAAAAAAGCTCATGTAAACACGAGGTGGATTCCAGCCCTCTTACTAGGACTAGCCCTACCAAAAACGCTCATGTAAACAAGAGGTAAATTCCATCCCTCTTACTAGGACTAGCCCTATCCAGCCCTCCTCCATATAAACACCCCCTAAAAGGGGCGAGCCCTGCGGCACGAAAGAAGCGGAAAATGTTTTCTCACACGCCGCTGGAGCCTGCGTACGAGTCCCAGGGGGTAAAAGAGTGGGTAAGTCAGGCAAGTCAGATTTCGTTGTTGCTTTCGCTATAGCTTGACCTTAACCCACCCACCCTCCCTATGAGTATAAATAATTAAATATTCAAGTTGTAATTAACATGGCCTAGTAAGTCATTACATGTTAGATTAATATTCTTGTCTGTTGTATTAGGTTGAGATATGATAGCTATGGGAGTTGTGGATATTTTTCAAACTGGTTGTCATCGAACTGTAATAGCTTTCATTGGGTTGTTATATTACTTACTAAGTTCTTTAGTTGAGCTGTAATAGCTATTAATGGTTTTAATAAAGGTCAAGCATTGCGGCGGTTAACGCAGCAGCTCCCAGCGGTGTGTGAGAAGTTCAGTTGTCAATCAACGGTAAAATTGGTTAGTTTAAAAACAGTAAAACGGGAACTCGCGCCGACACAAAATGTTTGGCAGCGCGGTGTTCCCCTATGCTGTATGCTAGCTTTAGGGGGTATTTACATGGATGAAAGTTGTCCCTGCCAAGGGGGTCACCCTGGCCCCAGAGCTACAGTTTACAGAGTGTTTAAAGTTGTCCCTGCTAACAGGGTGACCTTCAATTGTCCCGAAGGGCAACCCGACTTTTAACCAATCACGTTGAAGCATTCCTTTGGAGTTGTCTCGGGTAGCTGAGTGAAACTGTTTACATGAGGGAAAGTTGCCTCACCCCCTAGGGTTACCCTACCTCGCAAAGAGGGTGACCCTATCCCCACGGTGACCCTACTACCCGAGACAAGTGTCAAATTCCCTATGTAAACACCCGCTGTTGCGACTAAATAAAATGAATGCAAAGTTGGCTCTCCGTAGTAGGAACAACTCTCGTCCATGTAAACGGGACCTTAGACCACGTAGGAAACAGTTTGTAGGGGGACTGAAAGCGACGGTATAGATCAGTGGACGTAACACAACCGACTTCATGCACTTTCTGCCCTCCAATTATGAAAATTGAGTTAATATGTGGCTCACCTGACAAATATTCCTTGTGGATCATTCTTTCGTCCTGTATTTACTGGACAGTAATATTTATTACTTTTCACAAAAAACGAACTACAGGAAATCATTAGCCAGTTAGCTGCGCACAAACTCCACTCAAAATCGATCTGCACTTCCTGACAAGCCTTATAAAAAATAGTAAAATACATTATTCAGTATTTTGCATGAATGGTAGGAAATATTCAACTTACCAGGTGATAGAACGTTACTCATTTAGTCCTCTCTAGTACTGCGCTATCACTAACTGTCTCTGTCACTTCTATTTTTTCGTTTAAGATTTAGGTTATATAACACATTTTTGAAATTGGTTTTGTTATCGGTCTTATCGTGTTTAATCGTGCAACAATGCCTGCATAAAATTTAATTAAAAAATAAGCCCAGTAAAACCAGCTTTCTGATTGGCTACAATATAGATGCACAATTGACGTCACGAAGTCACGAAAACCAATCAGAACAGTCGTCTTTCTATTATCAACCAATCAGGTAGCTACGCGTAGATCACTAAAACATGACTGTTATTTTGTTATTATGATATTTTACGCTACAATTTTCGTCTCTTCAAACGTCCCACCCGCTTAACCATTTAAGACTCCAAGATTTCGACAAATTCAAGATTTGTTATATAGATTCTATTTTCCCGTGCGTCTGTATTGTAACAGACGCACAAGATATCACAGCGTGCATGTGATAATAGTCAGGTCACTCGTAGCAGCAGTCAAGGCACTATTTACAGTAGAGAGGCACATAAAATAAAATTTATGTTTGTTAATTACTCGGGCGACCTGTGGTCGGCCGGAGTCTGGGTTTCGGCTTTTCTGGGTTTTTTCTAGTTTTCGGGAAATCGCTTCATGGAACCAAGTACTTCGTATAAGACCACATATAGAGAATTTGTGTCGAGCGCTAATTAAGGCCTACGCCAATATTTGCAGAAATCAGTAGCCCGAGTGAACGCCTGAGCAGGCGTCTTGTTATATTATGGATTACCTTTTTCTTTACCAGACTGCGATTCCCGCCTGGTATTTTGGTGGCTTAGAACGCACTCTTCTTGCCTCTTATCTCAATTGCTGCCCCAAACAACCCGCAGCAATACCGGCAGAAAAACAGCAATAAATCACGCTGCAAATCCAATCATAAAGAAATTAAAGGCCTATTTACACAAGCGATTTTTGCTGCGATTTTCTCACCCTGACGCATGCAATATAGTAGATGACTCACCAAAGTATTGAACCCCATATCGCTCTGAACAAATGGCCAGATATATTCGCTCAATCCATCCAATCGCATGTGTTAAAAAGAAAAAAATCGCAGCAAAAATCGCCTGTGTAACACTCAAGGAGGCTCAATGGTTAGAGCGTCTAACCGGTCATGACCGGTCATAGAAGGTTGCAGGTTAAATTCGAACTCTGTCTGGGGCTCAGAAATCTTTTCAAAGTAATTGAGATTGATGAACGTCTGTTACATTACACCAAGCTAGTAAACGTACCACATGCACTACAACTACTGAACTACAGCTTTTCATGTTACTAGCTCAAAATAGGTTACCTTGAATCCTTCCTCCCACGACACCCAAAGACAACCCCTGGTAAGGAAGCAAGCTGCTGCTTGTCTGCCAAGATGATTTGCCCAGCCTTCTTTACGCAGCTGGGTCATAACAGCATCTATCCAAGGAAATCCTGTCGTACCCTAATAGTCGAAATAAACAACTTAACAAAGCAACAGAATCATTGATTTTATTTATTACAAGTCATATTTCGTATTTCACTCTGCATGCATGTTGAAAAGATTTTTGGTGAAGAAAAGTTTTGAGTGAAAAAAATGTATACATTTTTAAAGACCAAACCCGTACTGAATTCTTCTCCCGGTATTACCACCATTATATATACAGAAAACTCCTTACCAAGCTCTTGGAAACGGCCTCCGTAGCTCAGTCGTCAGAGCACTGTACGGGTTCGATTCCTAGCCGGAAGGCCTTGATTTTGTACACTTATATACCCCGTTTACACGAATTCGGAAGCGTTCTCGAATTAGTACGGTTCCGCATGTTTACACGGTGAAATAGGACGAATTCAAGACCGGTTCGAATTCATCCGGTATCGTGTAAACGGGGCCTTAAAAATCTTGATTTTGTACACTTGTCAAAATCTAGTTGGCTTCTGACATCCAAACAAATGGCTCGCATGCTACAGCAGCACATTTTCACGAAAGTACACATAACACATAAAACATAACAAATAACTGAAACAAAATTAATACGTAACAGGAATCATAATGAAAGTGTTTTAATTCACTTCTCAAATCATTAATAATTCATGAGAAAATCAACCAATAACAAAGACGCATATGATAACGAGATTGGGTTTGGATATTCCCAGAAAAAAACCCTCAGTCACAAGACCAGATTAATTATTCTGCGCATATTTATAAAATAGGTTGCATCTTACGCACGCTTTGATTGCTTAGTTACTATGTTTATACACGGTTGTGACGTCACAGCACATGTCTTAGTCTTATTTGTTTAGCTCTGCTACTCAGATAGCCTGTACTACATATTCTTGGTTCGTAAAGTTTCTTTTTTGGAAATATATTTTGTAAATATCGGGGGTACAAATAAATACTTTGTTGTTGTTGTTGTTGTTGTTGTTGTTGTTGTTGTTGTTGTTGTTGTTGTTGTTGTTGTTGTTGTTGTTGTTGTTGTTGTTGTTGTTGTTGTTGTTGTTGTTGTTGTTGTTGTTGTTGTTGTTGTTGTTGTTGTTGTTGTTGTTGTTGTTGTTGTTGTTGTTGTTGTTGTTGTTGTTGTTGTTGTTGTTGTTGTTGTTGTTGTTGCTGTTGTTGTTGTTGTTGTATTTTATAAAAGAAATAGAAAATGGACGCTTAGTGTTTATATAACCGATACAAACACTAGAGTAAGTTTGCGAGAATTCGAAAATGTCTCAATTTCATTCAAGTCACTCTCGTGTTTTCATCAGGCTATATAAACACGGGAGGCCATTTTCTATTTCTTAAATGTAATTAGGATATTTGATGGAAGTCAGTAGTGATCTTGCTCAGACTGATACATGAAATTCAATCAAACTTCTTAGAAAGAACAACTTACCGCCCGCCATCTGCCTATGAAATCACAGTTGGACTCCCACGGAATTTTAAGACAAACCGGATTCTTTTTCACTTCATCAAAGAAGAAATTTCTGTGACCAAGAGTGAAGAGGAAATCGCGCAACAAAAGCTTCATGAGAAGATTGAGAGTGAACTGAGGATTCTTCACCTAAAATAATTGATTCAAAAAAGAAGAAATTATTTATCAGCGAGAAAGAATTTATCAGCGAATTAGCCTTCGTAGGTCCTCTTGAAGCACAGTGACAGCGTTTCTAGGAGAATGGGTACTCCGTTGTCTTTGATGTTATACCGGTAAAACCCACCAATCACCTTGTTATTTGTTACCGGTAGGACACCACAAGGTACGTTGACACCAGTTCAGCAAAAGGAGCAAAAACTCAAACTTAGATAGTTAGTTATTTGCACTGGTTATTTGGATTGTTAGCCAATCAAATTTATCACACGGGAGACTACTTCATGTATGCTTATTATTTTGTCTTGTAAGTCACGCTACTTCTCTGGCCTTTTTAGAGTTTTCTTTTTCCATAAAAAATTGTTGATCAGAGCAGTTGTATAATAAATCTCTTATAAGATGTTTTGGTGTGTGGTATCGCTGTTTATTATATGGCTGGGTTTGATTTCCGGTCCGTACGCAAAACGACGCACGTTGATTGGTTCCCGAGAGGTCGGGATTTTACGATATTGACCTCGGGTTCAATACGCTTTTTTCTCGGCCCTGTAAGTTTTGGCGAGAAGATTTCTGAGTTGATGTGAATACACATAAAAGAGTACTGGGGTATATTTATTCAAATATTCTGAAAAATAAAATGTGTTGGAACATTACTGATGGTTTTCTTTAAAGCTGTTTATCTAAAAACACGAGAAATAAAAGCCGAACTGGTGTAAACAAGACGGCCAAGAATCGACACGTACAAAAGTTAACAGGTATTGGTAAACAGCATGCTCCGAAGGCGAAAACAACGCTCGAAACTTAAAAATAAAATGAACCAATAGCCATATTATAAATTCCTTATTAACCTCGTTTGCTCGGTCTGTACGGGAAAGTATTTGCCTTCGGTTTTATCGCACAAACCTCGCTCCTTCGTCGCTCGGTCTGTACGAAAACCTCAGGCAAATACTTTCCCGTACAGACCTCGCACTCGTTTAATAAATCTTTAATATTTTTACTCGTTGTTTGTATATAAGATATTGGTCTCGTTCTTTTTTCCCTGTATAAACCTCGCCTTCGGCTCGGTCTATACAAGCGAAAAACGAACTCGACCAATATCCTTCTATCCGGACCTCACACTCGCTCAGTAACATATATGTATTTTTCACTAACTTAGTAGACGTTTTAGAAGTCATTTACAGAATTCGTGTCCGTTCTGTATCGGGATACAGGCACTCGGCTTCGCCTCGTGTCTGTACACTCCGATACAGAACGCCCCTCGTTCTGTTAATAGTACTTATCAAATTCATTAATAATTCATGAAGAAAATTAAAAAGAAATGAATGTTTAATCAATATCTGTAAATCGCATACAGATTCGTCCTAATTTACATAAACTTTATCGTACTTATCAAATGGACGCATCTGAATAGCCATATTTTCAAACTATTTTTCAAGTTGGAGTTATTTTAGCTTAGTAAATTGAAGAAAAAGCATTCGCAGCCAGTCTGTATGTGATTTACTAGGGCTCGCTTGCAGTTCGCCTTATAAATCACATACAGGTCGCTGCTCGTAGGAGTACAATTATTTTATTAATTATACAATTAATAAAAAGACCCTGGGAACGATGTTGACAATAAAATTCAAAATGGCGGCCAATTCTGCAATGGAAAGTTTTCACATTTCCAACGACTAGTGGCACACTATGAACTAAAAGTTCCATGTAAATATTTTGAAATGAGTACAGAGAACATCCAGAGTGAAAACGTTTCTTGTCAGGTAATGAAACAAGATGTTTTTAAAGGCGTGAGTGAGTACGAAGCGTACGTGTCATAATTTTGTCATCCATATAATAAATGAGTAATCATATAATTTTTCTCGTACAATTAAGGATTTACACTACTCGTGATATTTGAAATTTATGCCAAATTGCACTCGCCTATCACTTGTAATGTAAATCCTTACTTGTACTCGCTATCATATGATTACCTATACTTATTGTTGCTGAGGAATGTTTCTCTATACTTGGCTATTTGTTGCAATCTAGCTCTCAGTACTTTGATAAGAAGCTCGCCAAAACTGTGTCTTTTGCGTCATTATAAGCTCTTCAAGAATCTAGGAACGAGAACTAATACATCAACCAACCAACCAACCAACCAACCAACCAACCAATCAATCAATCAATCAATCAATCAATCAACCAATCAACCAATCAATCAATCAATCAATCAATCAATCAATCAACTTTTCTACACTCTTGAATTTTGAGATTTGCTCAGAGTCTCTATTGCGTGACAGAATCCAAAAGAAAGATAAGCTCTTAGGACAGGATTGTGCTCGTTACTCTAACAGTTACATTTTCTACATTCGCTTACCTTTTTCTGCAGCTTAACTAAGGTGTGGTATATCAGACGAGGTGAAATGCATCCAAAGCGCATATAAGGAGACAGCGCAGTTACTTTAGGAAAGGTGATGTCTTGGAGAGTACTTGATGCCGAACTCACAGTGTCATTTTCAATCTAGACAAGAAAAAATTACAAAGGTATAAATAAATAAATAAATAAATAAATAAATAAATAAATAAATAAGTAAGTAAGTAAATAAATAAATAAATAAATAAATAAATAAATAAAGTAAGAAATAGAATGAATTTAAGAAATAGAATGAAATGGAGTGAAATGGAATGAGATGAAATGGAATGAATGGAATAAATAAAATAAAATAAATAAAACAAATAAAACAAATTAAACAAATTAAACAAACAAAGTCAATAAAGTCAATAAAGTCAATAAAGTCAAGAAAGTCAAGAAAGTCAAGAAAGTCAAGAAAGTCAAGAAAGTCAAGAAAGTAAATAAAGTCAATAAAGTCAATAAAGTCAATAAAGTCAATAAAGTCAATAAAGTCAATAAAGTCAATAAAGTAAATAAAGTCAATAAAGTCAATAAAGTCAATAAAGTAAATAAAGTCAATAAAGTCAATAAAGTCAATAAAGTCAATAAAGTCAATAAAGTCAATAAAGTAAATAAAGTAAATAAAGTCAATAAAGTAAATAAAGTAAATAAAGTAAATAAAATAAATAAATAAAATAAATAAAATAATAAAATAAACAAAATAAACAAAACAAAACAAAACAAAACAAAACAAAACAAAACAAAACAAATAAAATAAATAAAACAAAATAAACAAAATACACAAAATAAATAAAATAAACAAATAAATAAATAAATTCCAACTACTTTCCTGTTCCTCGAGAAGTTTAAACCTCCTGAGAGCCTCAGTTTCTCCTCCTTTCCAAATTTCACCACCTTCTTCATAGGTAATTTGATCCAAGCCAAACTCCTCCAAGGTCGGCATGTGATACCCTGGAAGAATGGGGCTTATGCAGCCATGAAAGATAGTCGAGTCTAAAGGCGGTAAAGGATTGGGAGGTTGACCAATTTTTTTTATTGTTGAAACAAATACTTTGAATGTAAATGGCTGGAGACCATCGTTTGATGCAACAATTCTAAAAAAACGACAATAAAAAAAGTTGTTACCACAATGAACGTCGGTGACAAATCAAGCTTAGACCCCGTTCACACGAGCCCGGAGCGAGTTGAAAACGGCGCTAAAAAGTCACAAAACGCCGTTGCGTTCACACGGCACCGGATCGAAATTGTGTGAAAACGGCGCTCTAACCGGAGCGTTTTGAAAACGATTTCTAGACGGAGCGAAATGAAACGGAACCCTTGGCGGTGTCGTGTGAACACAAGATCCGGCACTTTTTCGCTCCGCTTTAGTACCCAGTTCCTAAATTTTTGGCTCCTAACCAAACGGCTGGCGTATTTTTCAGCGATGGAAAACTTTATTTGTCTTTTCGACTTCGGAAAGCTTCTGCTAAGAACTTGTGCTGCTGTTTGAACAATTATAACATTATTACAACAATGACTAGGCAGTGTAAATAGGAGAAGATGAAGTCAATAAGGTGAGTTCCTAACGGAAAGACTAAAATTGTAAACCTAGAATGCACTATACACCTTGGGAGATATATTCTTTGAATTGCTTCTCGTTTCCATTTACTTTTGACGAGATATGGCTATTTAAACAGTGCACAGCACTGAAATACTGGATATACACCAGAAGGTTCCGGTGTCGCGTGAACGCCTTCAAATCGTCGTTAAATTATGACGGATTCGTGTGAACGTAACCACATTTTACCGTTTATCTTCTACACCGGACTCGTGTGAAGGCAGTCTTAATCTTTATAACATTTACTGTGTTGCAATAGTCGATTTGACGGATATAACCCTCTTTAAACCCATCGAAACCAGGCAGGTTCTCTCGTCTTTGGAGAAATATCGTCTGGCGTTAACCAAATAAAATTCTGGATGCCTTATCTGAGAGCTTTACAAAGCTTTATATGTCATGCTAGAATACGACCATTCACCACCAAACGTTAAAGTTTGGTAATACTAAAGACTTATTAACCGAGTGCGAGGTCTGTACGGGAAAGTATTTGCCTGAGGTTTTCGTACAGACCGAGCGACGAAGGAGCGAGGTTTGTGCGATAAAACCGAGGGTAAATACTTTCCAGTACAGACCGAGCAAACGAAGTTAATAAGGAATTTATTATATGGCTATTGGTTAAGCTTCGAGCGTTGTTTTCGTCTTCGGAGTATTCTGTTTACCTTACCTGTTGACTTTTTCGTGTCGCTTCTTGGCCTTCTTATTTACACCAGTTCGGCTTTTATTTGTCGTGTTTTTGATAAACAGCTTTAAAGAAAACTAGCAGTGATGTTCCAACACATTTTATTGTTCAGAATATTTGAATAAAGATACCTGTTAGTAGTGATACCCCCCCCCCCCCCATCGGGCGGCGGAAGTAATTAGTATGCAAACGGTGTGTAGCCCCTCATCTCATTAGTATTCATTTTATAGCGTCGCGTTACGTCACTAAGTTCTAACCCTAGTCGCGGCACACCCGTACCCCCGCTTTTAGCCAACCCCCCGGGGTTTTTACTACGTCATTCATTCTCATGCTCCTTTGCGACCCTCTAACCCTAATCTCGTTACGTCATTATGTCTCGTGCTCCTATATGACCCCCTAACCCTAATCTCACTCAACCCCCCGTTATTCACTACGTCATATTCACCTTATTATTTATTCATTCTCAGACTCCTTTAGGATAGTCTAACCCTAACCCCCTTACCCCCTTACCCTGGCTTGTTGCTGAACCCCCGGTTTTTATTACGTCATAACTGACTCGCGCTCTTCCGAAACCCCCTAGCGATTGGTCTCCGACTGATTTCCGAGGTTACGTAAAAGGCACTGGACTTATCTCTTTTTTACTAATAGAAACCAACTTTCATTTAAACCCTTAACCCTACTTATAGTCAACAGTTGTGGGACACGTAGACGTACAGAGCATGCGCACAGTAAACTTTAACAAAATAGACGTTCTTTACAAGGAACTAAAAAGAAATTGATAGAGGCACTTTATATTTTTTTATCTGAAACCTTGTCTCGATGAGTATAGAGAGTTTTGAGCAGCCGAAGTGTCTGAATTGGCAGAGCTCGTATGGACTTAAATCAATAGCATATGATGAATATTATAATAGAGCCTAAACATTCAATCATCCTAGAATCATTGCTAGCTAAACCCTTCGTTTGTAAGTGAAGAAATCGTAAGAAGATAGAATGAGGAGTCAATTCTAAAAGCCATAAGAACGTTTTTAAGTGTCGATATATAAACGAAATATTATTTGGCTGCGGGACGGCTGAGTATCGACTTGAATTAATAGCAACATGAATATTATATTAGTTAGAACTTAAACGGCCAAACAGCTCTTTACCCATTTACTTGGAGATATGTGCCGAATTGTCGCTTATTTGGCTTTAGTTTATAAAGTAAACGATGCCTTGAATGAACAAACCGTTCGGCAAGTTGTTCGAAAGACATTGAATCATTTTCTTCAGAGGGATTTGCCAGAATATAAACTGTCAAGGGGTTAAACGGCTGACTGAGCTATTTTATTAACGTCGTCAAGCATCTTGTTAATGTTGCTACGGCTGATATTTGCGTATTTATGCTCAGTGCACGTGCAGGAGACAAAAGAGAAAACTCTTTAAAGTTACTAATGACCAAAACATAGCAGGATTTGCATATAAGTAGAATATTTAATTCATTTTAGGGGTGATCATGAGTTTTGGGGGGATAATAAGGGGCATGAAGAGGTATTAATGCATGGGCAAGTTCAGGCGAGAAAGTCATTAGGACAGGTTCTGAAATTACGAAACTAAAGAGACCGGCTTACGAGGAGTACCTTGTTGAAAAATATGGAAACGTTAACGGCTGATATTTGCGTATTTATGCTCAGTGCACGTGCAGGAGACAAAAGAGAAAACTCTTTAAAGTTACTAATGACCAAAACATAGCAGGATTTGCATATACTGTAGAATATGTAATTATTTGTGGGGTTGTGAAAGGATAATAAGGGATATGAAGACGCTTTAATGCATAGGCATGTTTAGGCCAAAAAGTCATTAGCGTGTATTTTGCATAAGACAGAATTCACAACAATCGGTTTAAAATATTTATTTAGGCTTTGGTTTAAACATATACATATAAAAAGTTTTAGTAAGGTCTGCTTCTTAGATTATATTTAGGTGTTTTTATTTTAAAAGTAGCATGATAATCTTTCTTGTCCTCTGATGATAATTGAGACACGTCTTCTTTTGTCATGGGTAAATATTTTGATCTAGTCATCAATAGATTGGTGTTCATACTCTTCTCTTTCATCCGGAGTCATCTTTGCCAAGTCTTTCTCTGTCGGGTCGCCCAAACTTTCCCAGTTATGAAAGAAATTATGTTTATTTTTTTATTTTTTTATTTTATTAAACTTTGCCTACAACTTACAGAAAAAAAAATATATATATATACATATATATATATCAAAGTATATAGGCAGGGTAACCACAACAGTTATTACCAATTACTGTGGGCCCGGAATACAATTAGTTAGCTAAAAACAACAGGTCAAAGGGCGGTCAAGACCACGTGCTACGTTACATTTCACACATACTGACTTCCATGTCCTAGGGTTATCAGTCACGTAGAAATGATTAAGGGCATAATTATAGTAATTAAGTAGTTTATTTTTGAAAGACTCTAATGATAGAGACTTGTGCCTGATGGAGTCTGGTAAAGTATTCCACACTCTGCACACGCGTATAAAGAAGGATCGTTGACGTGTTAGGGTTTTGCATTTTTTTGAAACATATGTTGTGACATCTTGGTTATGAGTAGATCTCGTTATTCTGCCCGTCTGCCTTGGAAGTGGTAGTATGTTGCTATTGATATCAACTAAGCCGTTATTAGCCTTATAAAAGAAGATCAAATCCATAAGCTCGTGCCAGTAAGTAACTGGTAGGAGATTGCATTGTTTAAGCCTCTCAATATATGATATTTCTGTCAGGAAGGGTAACTTCAAAATATACTTAGTGGCCCGTCTCTGTACTCGTTCCACACGTTTTATCAGCTCGATAGATTGTGGAGCCCATACCTGGGTTGCGTAACCCAGGTGCGATCGAACAAGGGCCAGATACAGAGCTCGACGTGTACCAATGTTCTTTATGTCCCACGAGGATCTGCGGACAAAGCCTAATAGCTTGTTTGCCTTGCTGCACTGTTGGTAGACTTGTTTTGACCACGTCAGTTTACTAGAAATCCAAACTCCTAGATCCTTTTCTACCTCTGATTCCTCTAAAACTGTTCCCTGAATGGTATACGAAAAGTGGGTAGGATTTTTCTTCCTTGTAACTCGCTGGAGCTTGCATTTCTGCTGATTGAACTGCAAGGCTGACGATTCTGACCAAAGAGTAAGGCTGTTCAAATCAGACTGCAAGGCTTTCGCGTCAGTTTCACTCTCGACTGTCCTATATATTTTCGTATCGTCGGCAAAACATGCCACCTCAGAAGATTCAGAAGCGCCTGGCAAGTCATTGACAAACAGCAGGAACAATAATGGCCCCAGGAGGGACCCTTGGGGCACGCCTGATGTAACAGGGAGTTCTTTAGACGTAGCGCCAAGGACAGTGACTCTCTGTTTGCGATCGGTTAAGTAGGAATTAAACCAGTCGTTTAAACTGCCAGTGATGTTAAAATGTTTGAGCTTATATAGTAGGAGCGCATGGTTCACCTTGTCGAATGCCTTCGACAAATCTAAATAAATTATGTCAATTTGTTTGCCAACATCGAGTTGTTCTCCTATTTGATCAAGTACTGTAAGTAACTGGGTCACGCACGATCTTCCTGGAAAAAAGCCATGTTGCGCTGCACTGATGAAGCGGTAGAGGTGGTCCTTTACACCCATCAGAACACAGCGCTCGAGAACTTTTGAGATTAATGGTAGAAGGGAGATGGGTCTATAGTTCTCAACGAATTCTTTCTTTCCCTTTTTGAAAATTGGAACAACATTAGCCAATTTCCAGTCATTAGGGAACACACCAAGCTTTAGGGACTTATTGAAAAGCTGTGTCAAAGAAGGAGAAATCTCTTCCGCCGTTTCTCTTAGTAAGTGCGCTGAAATACCGTCGGAACCAGATGCCTTGTTGACGTCCAATTGGTTTAATAATTTTAGTACTACATCTGTAGAAATCTCCAGTTCCGAGAGGGCTGGACCAGATGCTGAGCTGGGTGCGTTAGGCGTAGTATCAGTTGAGGTGGGAGAGAAAACAGATGAAAAATAAGAATTAAATAACTCGGCTATTGTTCGTGGCGTGGAGGCTGATGTGCGCTGCCTACCTTGGCTTTCAACAGCTACATCTACATCATCGGTTTCCATTGACATGACATCCGGGAAACTGGATGACTTGTTTGTTAGTTTAAATATTGACCAGAATTTCTTAGGTTGGTGCACCATATCCAGGGACTCAAAAAATTTAGCTCGACTCTCTCTTAACATCTGTTTAATCTTAGCACGGAGCTCTTTAAACTTTCCTCGGAGGAGGTCACTTGGTGACTTTTTTAACTTTTTCCTGACTGTTTCCTTTTTCCTTAAGCAGTGTATGATTTCCCCAGTCATCCATGGTAGGGATGTTTTTCCCTTTATTTTCTTAGATGGAATAAAATCAGCAACGGCAGCTAAGTAAGTATCTTTCCAGCGGATCCAATCAGTATTTATGTCATCCCCATCTTGAAAAATATTGGATAAATTAAGAGATCGTAGAGCAGACCGGAGCCCGACAAAATCCCCCCTACGATAGTCATACACAGTCCTATTTAGTTTATGGAGTAGTTTGACAGATGTTTTTAAATTAAAGGTCACAGTACAATGGTCGGTTAATAAACCCGCTTCCTCTGGTTGCAAGATAGAATCAAGTTCCACTAAGTCTGGTACAGTTGTAAGCACTAAGTCTAACACATTGTCACCCCTTGTAGGCGAGGTGACAATCTGCGACAGAAAATAATCGCCCATCAGCTCCACAAACTGCAGTTCGTCAGCTCCCTTTGTTGTTTCAAGATGGTCCCAAGAGATATTTGGATAGTTTATATCTCCACATATTAGCATATTCTCGTAGTCTTCACAGATTTGGGAAAGAAGAATATTGAATTTCTCTAACCATGTTTTATCAGAGTTAGGTGGTCTGTAACAACAAGACAAAGCCAATTTCATGTTGGAGTGTGTTATGACCTCCGCAAGGCAGATTTCTATCTCGGTTTCAAGGACGATTTCTTTTACTAATTTGAAGGAGTTTGTTTTGATCGCCATAAGAACTCCACCTCCTCGTGTACCTCTGTCTTTCCTGATGATAGAATATTCGTTTGGGAGAATCTCTCGATTAAATACGTCACTATTGAGCCAGGTTTCGCTGACAAAGGCAATGTCTGCATCTTCGGTGTATACTAGCTCTTGAAATCGCGAGAGATTGCTAACGTAGCGATTGTTAATTTTGTGAAGACTTTTGAGACTGCGAGCGTTCGAAACAAGGCAATTAAGAGTAGAACGTCTTGATGTTTGAGGACGATTATTATAGGGTCCAGGATGAGTAGAAATATCACCACACAGTAGCAATAAACCAATGACAAAACCATTTAATTTGTCGTATTTACGGACTGAACGTATTGAGTAGTTTCGGTTATGAATCGGCTTAACAGCAACTGAAGGCTTAAAGTAACGCCAGCCTAGAGAAGCAAAACTCTCTGTTGATGATAGATGGTTTCTCTGGTAGTTATTAATGTTTCTTGGAAGATATAGTTGAGTATACAGCAGTAAAAATGGTATTACTGCAATCACAATTGTAGAACACACATATACATGACCGTCACCCATGACTGTCCGATGTTTATGTTAAATTCTGATTGCAAGCCCCTTGACTGATGTTTGCTGTTATCCTGTAATAGGAGTTATCCCAAGCGTCGGTTGTTCAACGGTAGGAGGCGGTGTTACAAAATAGGTTTATGGAGTATACTCTGAGTACCCCTGGGGGTAACCCTAAACACCACCCTGGGATACCCCCAATCACCACCGGGATACCCCAAACACCCCTGGGGTAACCTCCAAACACCCCGGGGTACCCCCAATCACCCCTGGGGTAACCCCCAAACACCCCCGGGATACCCCAATCACCCCAGGGGTAACCCCCAAACACCCCCGGGGTAACCTCCAAACACCCAGGGGTACCCCCAATCACCCCTGGGTTAACCCCCAAACACCCCAGGGATACCCCAATCACCCCAGGGGTAACCCCCAAACACCCCCGGGGTACCCCAATCACCCCTGGGGTAACCCCCAAACACCCCCGGGATACACCAATCACCCCAGGGGTAACCCCCAAACACCCCCGGGTAACCTCCAAACACCCCGGGGTACCCCCAATCACCCCTGGGGTAACCCCAAACACCCCAGGGATACCCCAATCACCCCTGGGGTAACCCCCAAACACCCCGGGATACACCAATCACCCCAGGGGTAACCCCCAAACACCCCGGGGTAACCTCCAAACACCCCGGGGTACCCCCAATCACCCCTGGGGTAACCCCCAAATACCCCAGGGATACCCCAATCACCCCAGGGGTAACCCCCAAACACCCACGGGGTACCCCCCAAACACCCCCGGGGTACCCCCAATCACCCCAGGGGTAACCCCAAACACCCCCGGGATACCCCAATCACCCCGGGGGTAACCCCAAACACCCCCTGAGGTACCCCATTCACCCCTGGCGTACCCCCAATCACCCCTGGGGTAACCCCCAAACACCCCCGGGATACCCCAATCACCCCAGGGGTAACCCCCAAACACCCCCGGGGTAACCTCCAAACACCCCGGGGTACCCCCAATCACCCCTGGGGTAACCCCCAAACACCCCAGGGATACCCCAATCACCCCTGGGGTAACCCCCAAACACCCCCGGGATACCCCAATCACCCCAGGGGTAACCCCCAAACACCCCCGGGGTAACCTCCAAACACCCCGGGGTACCCCCAATCACCCCTGGGGTAACCCCCAAATACCCCAGGGATACCCCAATCACCCCAGGGGTAACCCCCAAACACCCACGGGGTACCCCCCAAACACCCCCGGGGTACCCCCAATCACCCCAGGGGTAACCCCAAACACCCCCGGGATACCCCAATCACCCCGGGGGTAACCCCAAACACCCCCTGGGGTACCCCATTCACCCCTGGCGTACCCCCAATCACCCCTGGGGTAACCCCCAAACACCCCCGGGATACCCCAATCACCCCAGGGGTAACCCCCAAACACCCCCGGGGTAACCTCCAAACACCCCGGGGTACCCCCAATCACCCCTGGGGTAACCCCCAAACACCCCAGGGATACCCCAATCACCCCTGGGGTAACCCCCAAACACCCCGGGATACCCCAATCACCCCAGGGGTAACCCCCAAACACCCCCGGGGTAACCTCCAAACACCCCGGGGTACCCCCAATCACCCCTGGGGTAACCCCCAAACACCCCAGGGATACCCCAATCACCCCAGGGGTAACCCCCAAACACCCCCGGGGTACCCCCAATCACCCCTGGGGTAACCCCCAAACACCCCCGGGGTACCCCCAATCACCCCAGGGGTAACCCCAAACACCCCCGGGATACCCCAATCACCCCGGTGGTAACCCCAAACACCCCCTGGGGTACCCCATTCACCCCTGGCGTAACCCCAAACACCCCCGAGGATGCTCCAAACTCCCCCTATCATGCAGTCATATAGTCATGTAGTCATAATACTAACTAAGAGTATAGTCCTTATCTTCCCCCTCTTTCTTCTCCTCCTCCTCGTCCTCTTGCTCCTCCTCCTCCTCCTCCTCCTCCTCATTCTCCTCCTCCTCTTCCCCCTCTTTCTTGTCCTCCTCCTCCTCCTCCTCCTCCTCTAAGTCCTAAGAGTTAGGACTATAGTCTTAGGACTATAGTCTTAGGACTTAGGACTATATAGTCTTAGGACTTAGAGGAGGAGGAGGAGGAGGAGGAGGACAAGAAAGAGGGGGAAGAGGAGGAGGAGAATGAGGAGGAGGAGGACGAGGAGGAGCAAGAGGACGAGGAGGAGGAAAAGAAAGAGGGGGAAGATAAGGACTATACTCTTAGTTAGTATTATGACTACATGACTATATGACTGCATGATAGGGGGAGTTTGGAGCATCCTCGGGGGTGTTTGGGGTTACGCCAGGGGTGAATGGGGTACCCCAGGGGGTGTTTGGGGTTACCCCCGGGGTGATTGGGATACCCCGGGGGTGTTTGGGGTTACCCCTGGGGTGATTGGGGGTACCCCGGGGGTGTTTGGGGGTTACCCCTAGGGTGATTGGGGTATCCTTGGGGTGTTTGGGGGTTACCCCAGGGGTGATTGGGGGTACCCCGGGGTGTTTGGGGGTTACCCCTGGGGTGATTGGGGTATCCCGGGGGTGTTTGGGGGTTACCCCAGGGGTGATTGGGGTATCCCTGGGGTGTTTGGGGGTTACCCCAGGGGTGATTGGGGGTACCCCGGGGTGTTTGGGGGTTACCCCTGGGGTGATTGGGGTATCCCGGGGGTGTTTGGGGGTTACCCCAGGGGTGATTGGGGGTACGCCAGGGGTGAATGGGGTACCCCAGGGGGTGTTTGGGGTTACCCCCGGGGTGATTGGGGTATCCCGGGGGTGTTTGGGGTTACCCCTGGGGTGATTGGGGGTACCTCGGGGGTGTTTGGGGGTTACCCCAGGGGTGATTGGGGGTACCCCGGGGGTGTTTGGGGGTTACCCCTGGGGTGATTGGGGTATCCCTGGGGTGTTTGGGGGTTAACCCAGGGGTGATTGGGGGTACCCCGGGGTGTTTGGAGGTTACCCCGGGGGTGTTTGGGGGTTACCCCTGGGGTGATTGGGGTATCCCGGGGGTGTTTGGGGGTTACCCCAGGGGTGATTGGGGGTACCCCGGGGTGTTTGGAGGTTACCCCAGGGGTGTTTGGGGTATCCCGGTGGTGATTGGGGGTATCCCAGGGGGGTGTTTAGGGTTACCCCCAGGGGTACTCAGAGTATACTCCATAAACCTATTTTGTAACACCGCCTCCTACCGTTGAACAACGACGCTTAAACATAATTTCTTTCATATCTGGAAAAGTTTGGGCGACCCGACAGAGAAAGACTTGGCAAAGATGACTCCGGATGAAAGAGAAGAGTATGAACACCAATCTATTGATGACTAGATCAAAATATTTACCCATGACAAAAGAAGACGTGTCTCAATTATCATCAGAGGACAAGAAAGATTATCATGCTACTTTTAAAATAAAAACACCTAAATATAATCTAAGAAGCAGACCTTACTAAAACTTTTTATATGTATATGTTTAAACCAAAGCCTAAATAAATATTTTAAACCGATTGTTGTGAATTCTGTCTTATGCAAAATACACGCTAATGACTTTTTGGCCTAAACATGCCTACGCATTAAAGCGTCTTCATATCCCTTATTATCCTTTCACAACCCCACAAATAATTACATATTCTACAGTATATGCAAATCCTGCTATGTTTTGGTCATTAGTAACTTTAAAGAGTTTTCTCTTTTGTCTCCTGCACGTGCACTGAGCATAAATACGCAAATATCAGCCGTTAACGTTTCCATATTTTTCAACAAGGTACTCCTCGTAAGCCGGTCTCTTTAGTTTCGTAATTTCAGAACCTGTCCTAATGACTTTCTCGCCTGAACTTGCCCATGCATTAATACCTCTTCATGCCCCTTATTATCCCCCCAAAACTCATGATCACCCCTAAAATGAATTAAATATTCTACTTATATGCAAATCCTGCTATGTTTTGGTCATTAGTAACTTTAAAGAGTTTTCTCTTTTGTCTCCTGCACGTGCACTGAGCATAAATACGCAAATATCAGCCGTAGCAACATTAACAAGATGCTTGACGACGTTAATAAAATAGCTCAGTCAGCCGTTTAACCCCTTGACAGTTTATATTCTGGCAAATCCCTCTGAAGAAAATGATTCAATGTCTTTCGAACAACTTGCCGAACGGTTTGTTCATTCAAGGCATCGTTTACTTTATAAACTAAAGCCAAATAAGCGACAATTCGGCACATATCTCCAAGTAAATGGGTAAAGAGCTGTTTGGCCGTTTAAGTTCTAACTAATATAATATTCATGTTGCTATTAATTCAAGTCGATACTCAGCCGTCCCGCAGCCAAATATATTTCGTTTATATATCGACACTTAAAAACGTTCTTATGGCTTTTAGAATTGACTCCTCATTCTATCTTCTTACGATTTCTTCACTTACAAACGAAGGGTTTAGCTAGCAATGATTCTAGGATGATTGAATGTTTAGGCTCTATTATAATATTCATCATATGCTATTGATTTAAGTCCATACGAGCTCTGCCAATTCAGACACTTCGGCTGCTCAAAACTCTCTATACTCATCGAGACAAGGTTTCAGATAAAAAAATATAAAGTGCCTCTACCAATTTCTTTTTAGTTCCTTGTAAAGAACGTCTATTTTGTTAAAGTTTACTGTACGCATGCTCTGTACGTCTACGCGTCCCACAACTGTTGACTATAAGTAGGGTTAAGGGTTTAAATGAAAGTTGGTTTCTATTAGTTATAAAGAGATAAGTCCAGTGCCTTTTACGTAACCTCGGAAATCAGTCGGAGACCAATCGCTAGGGGGTTTCGGAAGAGCGCGAGTCAGTTATGACGTAATAAAAACCGGGGGTTCAGCAACAAGCCAGGGTAAGGGGGTAAGGGGGGTTAGGGTTAGACTATCCTAAAGGAGTCTGAGAATGAATAAATAATAAGGTGAATATGACGTAGTGAATAACGGGGGGTTGAGGGGTTGAGTGAGATTAGGGTTAGGGGGTCATATAGGAGCACGAGACATAATGACGTAACGAGATTAGGGTTAGAGGGTCGCAAAGGAGCATGAGAATGAATGACGTAGTAAAAATAGATCGCCAATTGACGTTATTGGAGGATTGGTGCCAAGCCACAGGGGGGATGCCACCCCCTGATCAGAGGTAACCATGGCAACCCCGCCACAGCCCACCTCCGGGCACCAGTCACACTGTCAAAGCAGTGGAAATATATATACTTACCTTGCATTCCATCAGGAGTGGGTGGGTGGGTCACTAAACAGCGCGCGCAAAACCAGTCAAGCTCAGACCACGCTGACAAGACTTTGATGAGCGCAAGTCAAGCTCAGACCACGCTGACAAGACTTTGGCGCGCGCAAGTCAAGCTCAGACCACGCTGACAAGACTTTGATGAGCGCCGAGATAATCGCCACATGTTATCATGAGTGACCGCTGACTAGCATTGTCTCCTTTTTTACCTTGCCTAAATTACATTTAGCCACATTAAAAATAGATCGCCAATTGACGTTATTGGAGGATTGGTGCCAAGCCACAGGGGGGATGCCACCCCCTGATCAGAGGTAACCATGGCAACCCCGCCACAGCCCACCTCCCAACGAGAGCCAAGCACAATGGTGCTTGAGAAGGGCCTGTGACGGGGTCACCATAGGCATCTGACTCCAAGGCCACCAAGCACCATTCCACCAATAACGGTAAGCCAAGACCACACCTACCAAAGTGGAGAATACCTTTAATGTATCCCTTCCAAGATCATGACAGATGGCGCGCAAACTTTGCCAGAACCTACGGTGCCATCCTAATATACCTTTGATATACATTACTAGTCCATCTACCAAGAGACTGGGTAATACGATCACCGTTTTGACCAGCCATTGTCGCTGTGCCACTTCTGAAGCTGTGACTGCCATAGTTGCCCTCCAATCTGGTTGAAGTCACAATGCTTCTTAACCAGTTCGTAAACAACGCGCGTTAAGAAGGGCGCCTCCTCTTCTCATAAGTGATGGACCATGAACATTGCAGATATTTGCTCAGCGCATCCATCAATAGCACACAAGGGTGCTTTTCCTTGACCAGTGTAAATGTAATACCCTTTACGAAAAAGGATAAATAGCGCGCGCAGAACCAGTGACGCTCAGACCACGCTGACAAGACTCTGCTCCATCCTGCAAGTTAAATGATACGCTGACAACACTCTCGTTGAATGCTCCATCCTGCAAGTTAACTGATAGATAGCGCGCGCCGAACCAGTGCAGCTCAGACCACACTGGCAGGACTCTCGTCGAATGCTCCATCCTGCAAAGTTAAATAATAGATAGTGCGCGCAGAACCAGCCAGGCTCAGACAACGCTGGAAAGACTCTCGTCGAATGCTCCATCCTGCAAAGGTAAATGAACTGAAGATGAAGATGCACTGGAATTCGGTGTTGTAAACTCCGAGGATCGCCAGACTCAACACTTTTAGAATCCACAGATCAGTAAATAACCAGCATGACCTCCTTTGTTACTGGAGGTCGAGGGGTGACTGACAGTCCCTGCACCTCTTTAATCCCATGAGCAACTCCTTAAGCCTTAAGGAGTTGGCAAGGTCTCCGAAACCCGTTTCAATGTGAAGTAAGCGCACTGCTGATAAATACACTTTGCGCGCAAAACGTAAAGCCAAAAATACTGCTGACATTTGTAAATTGTGCAACAAGTGCATGATGAGTGGGTACTTGGATGTACGCGAATTAAGTATGCTAACATATGTATAACATAGTATGCTCACAGTGGAAACAAACTGCGTTGTCTCCAATAACCACCCCCAAACTAGAGCTGCAATGACCACAGGACATAGTTCCTTGTATGCACTGGAAACTGGATCTGCAGAGGAATCCACCTACCATTAACCACTTAGCGCCCCAGAGAGGACCAAGCCAACACTGCCCACTGCATCCAAGTCGCCTACAGATCAATAAAGAGGTGCCTAGGCCATTGAACAACCAAAGCTAACCCCAACCCACCCCGAACAATGGTTGCCATGAATACAATTAATCCAACTGAAAGTCGTCCAGTCTATGGGGTGGTCATTCCTCCTGAAGCAACAGGGCCAATGAGTCATTCTACATACAAGGTTCTACCAGGCCAGACCACCATTGAAGCACGTTGTAAGTGACCGATTAAGCTTCAAGCTGTTACTTATACACGACCAACACCCGGGCCACAACTCCAACAGTTGTCGCGTGCTATTTGCTGCAAGTGCAAAGAATCTAATTCACTACCCAACACGACTAGACAAGAGGCAGAACCGATACATTTATTGGGAAGCAAAGGTAAGCCTAATCTAGAGCAAGTGCAATAGCCTTGGTCAATTATTCTCGTGTTGCCGTGAATCGGCTGGACCTGCAGTGAAGTAATCATCCAGATCATGCAATAGGTCTAGCATGGAATGATTTGTCTTCAAAATCCATTCCACCAAGTCTGCTACCAAGTTGAAGATAAGAGCAGCTGAGCGCAAGCCAAACGGAAGAGCCAGGTCAACATAAATTTTCTTCTACCTTAAACCTAAGAATAACGATCCTTTGGAGAAATTGGGATATTCCGCTATGCTGACTTGACATCAACTTCGCCCTCAAGCCCCTATTCCAACCCTGAAAGGCAATATTAGCAGATATACCTGTAGTGAACCCTGTATGCACCGGAAATAATACGACCGCTGTAGGTAGAAAGTGATAATCCCAACTACAGAGCCCCCAGCAGTCAAATTATACAAGAACGTTGTCAATATCATGCAAGCAGCGCAAAACTACCAAGTCAGCAACGCGACATGCAACAGACAAAACCCCGTAACATATACTCACACAGTACTTATTTAGTATGGACCCCCGCAGCTTAAAAGTCACGAATAACACCGTCAATGCCTCTTTGTTTCTTAGGTGGGGTGAACAAAACGTCGGTTGGTTTGGGATCTTTTTCAGGGCACTTACAATATAAACATGTATGGGAGAACTTGCATGACGATGGAGCGAAATATCTCCCAGCATTCCATGATGTACAACGCACTGACGAGCACTCGTTTCCGCGAGGCTCATCTCCGGAATTAACTGCACATGTCGGAATCCGACGATCCCTTTACATTCGCGCGAACAGCGTGGAAATTAAACAACTGAACGTCGAACTTCGACCAGTCCGTTCATCGCGTTGCTGCAGTCTGCTCACGGAAAGCCACATCATAGCTATGCCATACGCGCCCCGAGTATTGATCGTATGTTCGCAGAATCAAGACTTCCACCGATGTGGAAAGTGTGAACTCAACACCGAAGAATAAATCGTAAAGCCTCCGACGAGGTTTCTTAGGCGCTGCCGCTAAACCAAATGGCCATCAATAACAGCTGCGGCTCCGTCTCTCCGCAATTCAGGTTGACCGCAGCAAATCTGCAATCTATAAACTTCCGTGCCACTACTGTATTTGCGAAACCACTTTAGCAAGCACAGGGGAAAAGGACGCCTGCTCCGGCGTTCACTCGGGCTACTAATTTCTGAAGCTTCGCGTAGCCTGTGCGTACTCTAGCAAGACTACATGACAATGGCAATGCATGATTGCATAATTTTTTGGGTTTTTGGGGGGTTTTTTTGGGTTTTTTTTTCAAATAGAATCTATGGTCTTACATGAACTGCTGCGCTGCAGGAAGCGCCGAAAGTTTGCTAATGTAGTATAAATGTAAACAAGGCCGTTTCCGAAAGTTAAACAACGGATCTAATATATTTAGTAGACAACCTATAGTGTCGGATTCGGCAATTTCAATCGATCATTTTGATACAGAATTTATTTAAATTCGGACAAACAGAAATATTTAAATATGTTTTAAAACACACGTTTCCAATGTAATGCGACACGCGATCTCTAGACATGCACTGAACACGTTCAACATATTGATATCTCACCGGTATGTGCTCTATTCGATCGGTGCTTATTATTATAGCAAGGCCAGGACCAACCAGTTTTGAAATAGCTCGTTATCTTTTTACGTACTAGGTCTACCGCGATCGCCGGCGTGTGCAGTTGTAAACATTGTAAAGGCTTTGTAAGCATGTTTATGATGAATTGAAGCCAATTGTCAGCCGCATTACTGATCAACTATAACTCGGTCACTTGCAAAGCTATTCAAACAAGTAAACTGAGAAACAGTGAAATGTCTTGCCATATTAAAACATCGAAAAAATGGCAATAAAGCTTAAAGAGACAACCACTGATCATCCGGAGACAACTCGGCCAAACCTCAGTTTCGCAATTATTAACATGACGTCCTTCACAAAAAACAACAAACAAAAACAAAAAAAAACAACAACAAAACAAGCTGGGAGTAATGAACCTATTTCCGCGCTGCCGGATTACGGGGTTAAATTGCCGACAAGCTGGTTCGAGGAGTTAGCGCCAGACAATGGAGAGTATATATTTGTCTATATAGACGTGAGCAACTGCTGTTCGAAGACTTGAAAATGTAGACACAAAACTAGGAATATATAAGCGTCGGTGACCTACCTTGACAATCCTGAGCGCTTGCGATACTTTGGGCGATCAAAGGCGGCGCACTACTTAACTGAAAGGCATTTGTTTGTGCCACTAAGCCAGATGAACTCTCCCTCAAACATACACGATCGGCGCTGAATGGTCTGACGATCGTTAAGTGTGATTGCGCTCCTCCACCGACGGCACACTGGTAGTTGTAGCGCTTCCTTGCTCTTCTCTAAGGGCTGACTTCACCGCCGCTATCACCGTGGCAATAATTTGAGGCGAAGGCCGGTGGCTTCTGACGGCGCCATCTTCATGGACTTCACCAGAACTACTGTACGCGAATGATGAATTTATTAACCCAGAAGCCTGACAGCTATTTCTTGTTTGTCGCTCCATTACTCATTAGACCACAAATCAATCGAATCAACACAGCGCAAAGCAAGAAATCCCCAAGTATCAACTCACTAAACAGCGCGCGCAAAACCAGTCAAGCTCAGACCACGCTGACAAGACTTTGATGAGCGCAAGTCAAGCTCAGACCACGCTGACAAGACTTTGGCGCGCGCAAGTCAAGCTCAGACCACGCTGACAAGACTTTGATGAGCGCCGAGATAATCGCCACATGTTATCACGAGTGACCGCTGACTAGCATTGTCTCCTTTTTTACCTTGCCTAAATTACATTTAGCCACATTAAAAACCCCGGGGGGTTGGCTAAAAGCGGGGGTACGGGGGTGCCGCGACTAGGGTTAGAACTTAGTGACGTAACGCGACGCTATAAAATGAATACTAATGAGATGAGGGGCTACACACCGTTTGCATACTAATTACTTCCGCCGCCCGATGGGGGGGTATCACTACTCCTGTTTCTCTTTTATTTGTATTCAAATCAACTCAGAAATGTTCCCGCCAAAACTTACAGGGCCGAGAAAAAAGCGTATTGACCGGTCGGTCAATATCGTAAAATCCCGACCTCTCAGGAACCAATCAGCGTGCGTCGTTTTGCGTACGGACCGGAAATCAAACCCAGCCATATAATAAGAAACGTTATTTTATCGCCAAAACAAGTCCGGTGTTTACCAATATTATTGTAAATTATACAGAAAATGGCCCATCTGAATGTATATATAGAGAATAATACATGGATGTGCCGAAATATGAAATTTATTTCCAGAGTTTATCAGGATATCTCACGAGTGAGCGAACGAGTAAGATATCTTGGTCAACACGAGAAATAAATTTCATATTTCCGCACATACATGTATTGTTCTGTTTATTATATAAAAAAATTGTCCTATTGCCTTACAAAAATTGCATTAAACTATAATGCTGATTCAGTGAAAATCGTCACATGTGAGATTATCATGAATAATCACACATGTGAGATTATCATTTTTATTAGTGGTGGAAAAATCAATAAAA
Organism: Corallium rubrum; assembly: GCA_964035015.1. Taxonomy (NCBI): domain Eukaryota; kingdom Metazoa; phylum Cnidaria; class Anthozoa; order Scleralcyonacea; family Coralliidae; genus Corallium; species Corallium rubrum. The sequence continues at coordinate 38,739,937 of OZ035997.1, forward strand.
CACTCTATTTTATATAATAAACAAATGTTTTAAAATGGAAATAATTTGTTGTTGAGAACTATCCAAAAAGTTTGCATTGTTTTCCCTTATAAATATATAAAATTCCAGATGCACACACAACGACAAGTGCATCACACATATAACACTTGAATGTTTCACTTACTGAGGAATGGAATACAGAGTGTGCGAGACCTTTCTCACGACCTGTATATCAAATTGCTTGGCCAGTATAACCACAGAATCTTCCAGTTTGTTCCCGTAAGGTTCAGTGTCTTCCTCCATGGTCAGTTTTGTAATATCCCACTTGAGAAACAGTTTTCGAAACTCGACTGCAGGCGAGCCCCGAATCACGTACAAGAACGAGTTGCATTCACGTAGTTTAGCGTCGAGATTTTGAAGGCACTGAAGAAGAAATTTCCCATGATTAGACGACGATGTTTGCTCCTGGAAGGCCAGCGGATCAAACACGTAAACACCATGAAAACTTCCTCCATTACGTACAGCTTCCATGAGACCAGGATTATCATGCAATCGCAAGTCTTTCTTAAACCAGTGAATAACTTTGGGACCAGTGTTGGGTGCTAAAAATGATAAATATTTCTTCTTTTCTTTGACAGCAACGATAACAATATCAATATACATTATAAATGTTAATTGCATTGATGTCAAACAGCATCTACTCTACATATCAATCTCAATATTAGTTGGATTGATGTCAAACAGCATCTACTGTACATATCAATCTCAATGTTAATTGCATTAATGTCAAATAGCATCTACTCTACATATCAATCTCAATATTAGTTGCATTGATGTCAAACAGCATCTACTCTACATATCAATCTCAATGTTAATTGCATTGATGTCAAACAGCATCTACTCTACATATCAATCTCAATATTAGTTGCATTGATGTCAAACAGCATCTACTCAACAGCATCTACTCAACATATCAATCTCAATAAAACTTTCCAATTAAAATACGAGGCGTAAAGAACAATCACGTTAGGAAGACGAATACAAAAACGTTCGTTACTAACCCAGTAACATCTTCAAAGCGAATAAATTATTTACAGAAATTAAGATTAACTCTTTCCCTCCAAAGGCTGAAGTGGAAATACAATTGAACAAAAACTTCTGTAACCAACGATGCACAAGACATGTTAAGTTTACATTTAACCACGACTACAATACACAATGGCCATTCTTATACTACAGGCGCGTTATGCATCTGCATGGACGTACTTGGGCAAAGTTTTTAGTGCGTCTTTTAATGTGGCTCAAATTTCGTCTTGTATAAAGACGGACATCAGACGCATTATAAGTCCAGACGAACTATATGCTTTAATGCGTTGATAAGGACGCGTACATAATGCGCCTGCATGATGCCCGTCTTTATACAAGACAAAATTTGAGACGCACTAAAAGACGCACTAAAAACTTTGCCCAAGTACGTTCCTGTTTTGGAAAACTGCTGTGTGCTCTAATGTTATATTAATTACACTTCCCAGTGTCTTTGAATAGACAAAATGCTATTCACACGATCTGATTAATCGAATTAAATTTTTCTCCTGGTGCATGTGATGTGTTTGTAAATTCTGTTAATTATACTATAGTTGTTATTAAATTATGTGTATCACGAGGAAAATTAGACTGTGAATAGTCCAAAACGTAGACGTATGTACGCATTGCGTATCTATTTTTATGTTTTGTCATCATCTTCTGTTTTCTTTTGGTTGCATGATTCGGATGTCTCCTCACTGCATGGCGTAGAGTTTTTCAAGAAAATATGGTAGTGAAGCACTAGTTCTTTCGTTTTACGATCCCAAGTCAACAAACATACCTTCAATTATGAGTTCCTTGTGAAATTCTTTCAATTTTTCGATAGAAAATCGCCTTGCCTCAACGTGATCTACCATTCTAAATGGGTAATCCTTGCCAACGATGCAGTTTGCTTTCTTTTGAACATCAAGGGAAGCTTTCCATGGTTCGTAAATGTACTTGTTAGGAAAGTCGCGAAGAGCTGGCAAATATTTTCTGGAAAATAAAAATGTAACTAACTTTACAATGTACAAATGTATAATATTGAACTGTTTTATTTAATAACACGATTTTACTAAGTTGAAGAAAAGAAATTTCATCGTGTTTCTTTACTATACATATTGTAAAACCTGACTTTAATTCAGAAGTATTTATTTGATAATTTAAGGACATTATTTTATTAAAAAAATATAAACCTTCGTCGCTGTGTAATTATCGAGTTATAATGGAACTTGAGATGCTAGAGGAGCAATATTTGAATGAACTTCACCTACCTGATATAGTTGCCAGAAGCATCCAACAATTTTCCCTCTTGTGCGGGACAATACCAACGACAGTACTGGTTTACAAATGAACTACAGGAAGCCAAGAGCCAGCCGCCCGCATTCAAACTCCATTCTGCGTCAATGCAATACTCTTCAAAAAACTATATAAAATTTAAATTATACGTAAAGGTAGAAAAGACTAGATCCCGAGGATAGTGCAAAGTTTCTAATCAAAGATAATAACAATTTTTGCCACGTGTACGTACGGAGCTGTCAGTCCCGCAGCCTGCCAGCCCTTCTTCTAAAGCAAAGCACACAAAGCACACAAACAAACAAACAAACAAACAAACAAACAAACAAACAAACAAACAAACAAACAAACAAACAAACAAACAAACAAACAAACAAACAAACAAACAAACAAACAAACAAACAAACAAACAAACAAACAAATAAATAAGCCAAAATAGAATCATGAGGAATTTAATCTTGTCAGGAACGCAAAAAAATAAATTATAAGTGCCGATGAACACATCGCTATTGTGCTCCAGTCTGTTGACAAGAACTTTTTTAACTCCTTGAAAAAAAGCTTGGTGCATCCCAAGAATTCCGATATTACTTATCGTGTGACGTCCAGTCGGGCAGATTTTAGTCAATTTTGGTCTGGATCAGTGCATGTATAAAAGAAACATAAGTTTTTGTCGCCCTTATATATTACTGTTGTGCATTTACGATCGTCTGAAAATTATGTTGCTAGCTTCATGTTATGATTCTTGCGAATCATCTGTCCAATCACGCGCTAAGTTCATTCAGGTACGCATAGACAATAGTAAACATTCATATATATGGCCATGCATGGTTCTTCGTATAGTCACCTCCGCCAGGAGGTTATGTTTTTACCTCGTTCTGTTTGTTTGTTTGTTTGTTTGTTTGTTTGTTTGTTTGTTTGTTTGTTTGTTTGTTTGTTTGTTTGTTTGTTTGTTTGTTTGTTTGTTTGTTTGTTTGTTTGTTTGTTTGTTTGTTTGTTTGTTTGTTTGTTTGTTTGTTTGTTTGTTTGTTTGTTTGTTTGTTTGTTTGTTTGTTTGTTTGTTTGTTTGTTTGTTTGTTTGTTTGTTTGTTTGTTTGTTTGTTTGTTTGTTTGTTTGTTTGTCTGTCTGTCTGTCTGTCTGTCTGTCTGTCTGTCTGTCTGTCTGTCTGTCTGTCTGTCTGTCTGTCTGTCTGTTTGTTTGTTTGTTTGTTTGTTTGTTTGTTTGTTTGTTTGTTTGTTTGTTTGTTTGTTTGTTTGTTTGTTTGTTTGTTTGTTTGTTTGTTTGTTTGTTTGTTTGTTTGTTTGTTTGTTTGTTTGTTTGTTTGTTTGTTTGTTTGTTTGTTTGTTTGTTTGTTTGTTTGTTTGTTTGTTTGTTTGTTTGTTTGTTTGTTTGTTTGTTTGTTTGAGGATATCTCAAAAAGTATTACACCGATTTTCATGAAAGTTTGCAGAAGGGTTGGCCATGCATGGACCAACGACCAATCCATTAAATTTTGGTTGAATTTAGTCAAAATTTGGATGAGATGAAAATCTGACCGTAAGATTCTCCGCGCAGACGAAATGCTTGATTGCGCTTGAGAAATGATTGGGTAAACTTCTGACATTTTCGATATTATTGATATATACCAGGATTTTACACGTCTTTCAAGACATATCCATAGATAATGTACAAACCTGCCTGTTATCGCTGTTCAAGGCTTTCACGAAAAAAGACGAGTTTCAAGCAACATAAATAGATGTCGTATATGAAGGACTAAAACTAGTGTTTCACATTTTCACAAGTGTGTTTGTGCATAAACCTTGTAAGTTCCACCCCCCGGAAAGTTTACACGATTTATACCGCTCTACGTATAGTATAAATTACCGCAACTCATCACAACACTACAAAGTTTCTATGAGAAAGTTTGCACTACAAATTGCAGTGCACACATATAGTATGTGATAGGGCCTCACAAGTTGTGAAGGTTCAGGTGCGCATGACTTGGCAGGTCCTGGCACGCCATCGTAAATGTTATCTCAGTTGTGACCGCAAAATGATGATGAAAATCAACAGTCTAAGAAAACTAAAAAAGTAGAGTGCTGCGTAGGCAGTGTTTTAGATAACTAAATACTGACGAAGGGATCCGCTTGAAACGTCAGTATTTCGTTACCAAATTTATTCTCACCAGTTTACCACCTTTTCACTTTGCTCAGTCTAAAAAGTTCTTCTACACCAGTAAGGTACATGAACTATAATAGTCTGTAGTTATTACCTTAACACCTTCTTCCCAACTGATCCAAAGACATCCTCTGGTTAAAAAACATGCTAAAGCTTGTCTTGCTTCATTGTGTATCCAACCTTCTTGTTTTAGTTGAGTGACAATGGCATCAATCCAAGGAAAACCTGTTTTTGCCTGCCACAAAAGAAAAATAAATTACAATAATTTAATTAAGCGGTTAAATCAAAGTAATTCCTGCCGGAGGGCCTGTGTAGTTGCATTTTTCGCAACTGCTCCCGGTTTGGTCTTAAAATGTATATATTCTACACTCGAATTTTCCTTCACCCTAAATCCTTAGAACATGCCATGTAATCGAGTGAAATGCCCAATATCACTTATAATATACCCTATTCTCTCCTGGCATTACGACCTTATTATATATACAGAACTCGCGATCAAGCTCTCGGCAACGGCCTCCGTGGCTCAGTGGTCAGAGCATTGCACTAGAATCGCAAGGTCGTGGGTTCAATTCCTGCCGGAGGGCCTGTGTAGTTGCATTTTTCGCAACTGCTCCCGGTTTGGTCTTAAAATGTATATATTCTACACTCGAATTTTCCTTCACCCTAAATCCTTAGAACATGCTATGTAATCGAGTGAATGCCCAATATCACTTGAAATATAGTGAGGTTGGATATACTGCCAAAACGTGGAACGTACAGGAGCCTAATGTTTCGAGCAAAGGGTCTTTGCTCGAAACGTTAGACTTCTATGTTTCATGTTTAGACAGTATATCCAACCTATATTTCGATTTGTGTTACAATAATTTAAGTACATAAATAAGAATACTAATGATTTACTAAGAATGCTTTATTTACTTACTTTGTAAATCATTAGTATTATATATAGATAATTTGTGTCGAGTGCTAGAGTTAATATGCGCACGCTGTTCCTCAGGTTTTCTAGGTGTGCGAAGGCTACGCCAATATCTGCAGAAATCAGTAGCCCGAGTGAACGCCTGAGCAGGCGTCTTGTTTATATACTCAAATCATTGCCGTTGCTACATGTATCCTGTAACCAGTGTGTTCACTTTGACTGATGATGAACAATGTTAGTCCGAAACATGTATCTCAAAAGTCGTTCTGGTCATTTAACAATTATTCGCCGAAGGCGAGGTAAATATCGGTGTATAATAACCGAGACGAAGTCGAGGTTATTTTTCACCGATATTCACTGAGCCTGAGGCGAATAATTGTTTTAGTATAAATACACATTTTCGTACTTTTAGGAAGAGGATTTTCTTTAAAATTGTTAATTTCCTTGTCTGTCGCATCGACGACTTTGGCTGGCGGCCATTTTGAATAAACGCTGTAGGTGATTATCGAGAATTAATCCGAAGTAGCTCGACCAATCAGCGCGCGTGATTTTCTATAATCACCTGTGTATTTATACTAATAATATTTATTGTATGGCACGGATTACTTCTGGTAAAATCACGCGCTGTGATTGGTTGTTAACGTGGGGAGTCCGTAATGCCCGCGGGCATTATGAAAATTGTTAATACCCTACGATTGGAAACTTTTATTGCCGAGAAACGACGAAAATAAGAGAAATAAACGACGCTGAACATTATGAAAGTAAATTCTAGACCAGAAAGAAACAGCAGAAAATAACGCTAGTTCGATGTTTTGACGAAGTTAAAGGAAGCGAAGACCAAGAAATACAAGATAGATTTTGAAATAAAAAGTGCCATATAATAAACTACTGACTACTCGGTATTTACGGTAAAATATCAAACCTCGTTATTGCTCGGTCAGTACAGCAAGACCTCGGTTTGATATTTTACCGTAAGTACCTCACTCTCGGTTATTAAGTACTTAATGTTGAAATAAGCTAGAACATGCTATATACTGCACTGCATGCGTACCACTAAAACTACAATACTGAACATGTAAAACGAACATTGCAAACTAAAATCTAAGTATATATACCTGTTTCAACAACGCAACGTAGTTACTATTGTTATCCCAAGGTAGTGCCAAGCATAGTGGATTTCCTTCCGCTCTGTCCCAATTTGGGATCTGACTAGCCAACATGAAAAGAAAGTCTCTCATTGCAAGACTTGTATTAAAAGCTGGAAATATGTCGATCTACAAGTTAAAAATAAAAACGATGCATGTATAGATAAGTGATATTGGGCATTTCACTCGATTACATAGCATGTTCTAAGGATTTTGGGTGAAGGAAAATTCGAGTGTAGAATATAAACATTTTAAGACCAAACCGGGACCAGTTGCGAAAAATGCAACTACACAGGCCTTCCGGCAGGAATTGAACCCACGACCTTACGATTCTAGTGCAATGCTCTGACCACTGAGCCACGGAGGGCGTTGCCGAGAGCTTGATCGCGAGTTCTGTATATATAATAAGGTGGTAATGCCAGGAGAGAATTGGGTATATTATAAGTGATATTGGGCATTTCACTCGATTACATAGCATGTTCTAAGGATTTTGGGTGAAGGAAAATTCGAGTGTAGAATATATACATTTTAAGGTCCCGGTTTGGTCTTAAAATGTATATATTCTACACTCGAATTTTCCTTCACCCAAAATCCTTAGAACATGCTATGTAATCGAGTGAAATGCCCAATATCACTTATAATATACCCAATTCTCTCCTGGCATTACCACCTTATTATATATACAGAACTCGCGATCAAGCTCTTGGCAACGCCCTCCGTGGCTCAGTGGTCAGAGCATTGCACTAGAATCGCAAGGTCGTGGGTTCAATTCCTGCCGGAAGGCCCGTGTAGTTGCATTTTTCGCAGCTGGTCCCGGTTTGGTCTTAAAAAGTATATATTCTACACTCGAATTTTCCTTCACCCAAAATCCTTAGAGCATGTATAGATAGTTGTCATATTGCAATAAAATCAAATCGAAGAACCCCTAAGGGACACTCACAGATGTATTTCAAAAAACCAGGCATGAAACAAAAAAAGAGAATTATTACTCGGGCTACCGCAGGTAGACGAGTCTAGGTTTCGCGATTCTTGTTATTTTTATTTTTATTTTTTTGCGACGCGTTATTAGTCCTCCGCGCGGCCGCTGGCGATATTCATGGCGGTTGTCTCTTGAACGAAGCTTTTCTTTCCATTTTATCGATGTTTTTGATTATTTCCACAACATTTCTTGGCACACTACACAGCAGTCGTCTCAAACAAAGATGTCAGAGTAGTCGGACTGTCAGCGAATCAAGTTGTATTAAAAATAATTGGAAACTTTAAACTGAAGGAGTGAAGGACATCAGAGAACAGTCGAGGTTTGGTCCTGAGACATGTGACTATATCTAAGTGTTCTGATTTCAAAGACTCTTCAATCAATGCGACGGCGGACCTTTAGTATGGCTACGTCTATGACACCTTTGTCTGACAACGTGTTCTCCAAAAGAAACAAGAAATCAATTTCTCGGCGATACTAGACATTGTAATGATTGTAAGACTTATGGCCTTTTACCAAAACTCGCCAGGATCTGTTGAAGTAAAGGTGAGCTGTTTCGTTATTTCCATTGGTACAGTACGTAGGCTTATTTAGATAGCCGTTGTCTAAATTTAGTTTATAGAACAAAGTTTTCATACCAATAACCATGTTTAAACGATTTTGTTTGAGCAGTTTGAAATCGGTTATCCGTGTATGAATTAAACATTTTGAAAAGTTGTTGAACACAATTAACTTAAGCTCATTTGAATAACCATAGTCACATAGACATGGATACATGTAGCCTCAAATAAAACAAATCTCTTAAAAACCGACACTGTGATTACTATACTGGTATAGCTTCATGGATTTGTTCATGTAATGAGTACTAATCACTCAAGATTTTGAGCCTTGGACCCTTAGGGTTGTCCACATTATGTCAACATGATTTTGAGCATAATAGTGAGGTAAAAGTATAGTTCCACTCTTTGTGTTCTAGAAAAAACTTTGACAAAACTATATTAAAGATGGATTCCCATACACCAGTCCAGGGGCCAAGGACCCAAGGCACAGCACTTTCTCGATACATAACATGCACAATGCAAACCGTAACCCATAACCATTTTGGTTGTGCATATACTGTATTGAGAAAGAGCCCCAGGCACCTCATTTTAAGACCATTCCTGGTTACAATTACTTCCAGACATACATGGCTTCCAGTATATCCAGTTCTAGATGACTACTGGTACAAGTTTTAATGGTACAAGTATTAATGCTTCAGTATCAGCTGCCTCCTGTGTTTACTGGCATCTACTAATTCATTTTACCTGGCTCTATGTTAATCATAATGGAGCATAATAGACCATTTCAATGTTTTGGCACACCAGTATGACCACCATTTCAATGTTTTGGCACACCAGTATGGCCACCATTTCATTGTTTTGGTACACCAGTATGGCCACCATTTCATTGTTTTAGTACACCAGTATGGCCACCATTTCACTGTCTTGGTACGCCAGTATGGCCACCATTTCATTGTTTTGGTACACCAGTATGGCCACCATTTCATTGTTTTGGTATGCCAGTATGGCCACCATTTCATTGTTTTCATTGTTTTGGTACACCAGTATGGCCACCATTTCATTGTTTTGGTACACCAGTAAGGCCACCATCTCAATGTTTTGCTACACCAGTATGGCTAGGTTTCGCCTTGGTTTCTGTGTTTTTATTGTTCATAGTTCGTATTAATCTACTTTGTTATGTTGTATGTATTTTAAGTAGCCCGAGTTTACGCCTAGCGGGCATCTTGTTACTAAATAAGCAGTGTGGTGTGTCACAGTACGAAAGCTCTACTGCATCTCAAAGTGCGTTCACAGTTCACACTGAGTATACTCAAGCTGGATTTACAGTAGATTGCAAGTCTACCAGTGATTCAGACTCGGAGTCTGGACTGGAAATGGACTAGATTCAAGTGCACCTACTGAGAATGCATGGACTGCTTTCTATAGTGAGGTATATTCATCCGCTGTATTAGTGGCCAGCAATGTAGCAGGTGCAAAAAATCCCGTGCGAAGGTCAGTCTAGTGTGAATGAAATTATAAAACTGATAAATCCTAGATGATAATACCAGCTTCAGTCGAAATCCAGTCTGAATCCACTAGCATCTTAAGAATAGGTTCAGGAAAGAACTAAGTTTTACTTGCAACCAAATTAACTATCGCAAAATTTGGTCGCAAGGGCATTCCAGGTGGGTCACGAGACGGCTCAAACCTGTTAAGACGTAAAAGAAATAGGATTCACTTGTATTGAATTCACACGAATATACCCACGCTTAGGAGGTTTCCACTAGAGGCGGAATGACAAACCATAGTCAATCGAGATATGGTCTGGAAACTCAGCTAAAGTCTTTGGTCTATCTTTTTGTTCACCTTTATGCATTTTTGTGCACGGTGCACGGTCACTGAACACATTGTATTTTAGTATAATGAACGAATTGTCCAATAGCAACGTTTCAGTTCAATCATTCAACCGTGCTATTTAAATATTAATAAACCTAAAACAAAGGATGTGCACGGTGTAAGGTACGGTTCAACATAAAATCACAGCTCATTATAGGCGCTTTGAAGTTTGCCGAGTTTCCAGACCATATCTCGATTGACTATGGACAAACCAATAAGATGAATTCGCCAATTCACCATATATACATTGTAGTGTAGAAACAACAATCGAAATATAGTAAGGTTAGATATACTGCCGAAACAGAGAACGTAGGAGGCTAACGTTTCGAGCGAAGGCCCTTCGTCAGAGAGACACGTTTCTCTCTGACGAAGGGCCTTCGCTCGGAACGTTAGACTCCTACGTTCTCTGTTTCGGCAGTATATCTAACCTTACTATATTTCGATATATATATATATATATATATATATATATATATATATATATATATATATATACTAAAGCAAGTTTGTAACATGGATGTTACAAAGCTGGCGGATGGTTCAAGAGTGCTCGATACCATGAAAGGTAGAGCGTAATAAAATAGTTAAAATGGTTTCGTCACTACTCCGAGTTTCACGCGTATTGCGATCTTCAGGTAACTGACAGTTCGGCTTCAATTATTCGTTTATATCATAGTCGGTGGGTTATTAATAGTTCTGACGTTCTCGTGCGGTGTTCGTCTGTGGTCGTTATTTAGTCGGTACTTGCTCGTGTGTCGGCACTTGGCGAATATTTCTGAACGTTTATTCAAAAGTGTCCTCTTGTCGGCTTTCATAATCAGCAATTTCTCTTCCAGGCAAAGGTTGCATCGTCTAGAACCATTTCGGTAGGCTGTAGCGTGTTTGATGATTGACCATTTTATTCTGAAATCTTGTTGTTTTCTCTTAAGTTCCCAAACGTATTTTGAGAGCTCCGTCTCGTTCGCGTGCTTTTCGTTTCGAAAAGATTTCGTGTGGTTGCGATAGCGCTGTTTGAAATCATTGGCAGTCATGCCGATGTATTTCCTGGATTCTCCGTCATTGCTCGTAACTATTTCAGCTTGGTAGATGACGCTTTTTGCTAAACAGTTTCCAGGGATAGGGCACTGATGGATGTTGCGTTCTCGGCAGTTACATTTTTCTTCATTTGTACGTGTGGTTCTTCGTTTCGTGAGAATGCGGCTGTTATGTCTTTGGATAACATTCTGAATATTCTCCATACAGCAGTAGCTGACCTTCACTGTGTTTCTGTTGAAAATGTTGTGTAGTTTGTTTGATTGTGGGAAGTGTTTGTCGATAAGGTTAAGAAAATTTCGTCCTATGTTTGTCTTCACGTTCTTACTGTAGGGGGGTTGTACCAAGTTACATTTCTGTTTCGTCTGCGTCGGTTAGTTGTCGTAGTGTTGTTTTTGTTTGTGTCTTCGTTGCTGGTGTAAGTGAGCGTCACGTCAAAGTTGCTGTGTTTGAGAGCGTTTTCGTAGATTGGCACTGCTGCGTTAAACGTTTCTCGGTCGGAAGAAAGTTTAGATATTCTGTTAGCTATTGAGTTAGGTAGTTGTCGTATGATTGAGGGTGGGTGATTAGACTGGCGGTGGATGTATAATGGTTCGTCGTTCGGTTTGCGATATGGTTTGAATGTGCCGTTTGTCAAGTCGAAAGTTATGTCAAGGAAGTTTACTGTTTTCAAGTTAGTTTGTGCTGTAATATTTAGTCCGAAATCGTCTTTCAGGATGGAGATGAGATCTTTTCTGGCTCTGTCAGCTAATCTTCCAGAGCATGTGTTTAGGAGAGCGAGGCCATCATCCCTGTAGAGACCGATATTCTTCCCGAAGCGTTTTTCTAACGAATTTAGTATGAAGAGACCTACGAGTTCGCATATCTCCGCTCCATCGTAGCTTCCCATGGTAACGTCGAAATTGCTGTCACTTTCTTTCTTTACCCAAGGTTGGCCGTTGTTGAACAAAAGAGATTTACGACAGTGTTTTATCACCTTGATATTTTCATCTGTGATGGGAGTGATCTCTTGGGCCCAAGCAATTGCTTTGTCCAATAGTTCTTCCGTGATTGATGGATAGAATTCCACGATGTCGAAGGCAAGAAATGAATGTCTATCTTTATTTTCGATGCTCTTAAACCAAGCTATGGTTGACTCTGTGTTGCGCCATTGGTTTGCGCCGGTTTTCAGTGCGATTTTGGTGTTGATGTCGTCGAGAATTATTTTGCTTACTTTTCCCAGTTCGCTTTTCGCTGGATTGATTAGTCTGCATTTTGTATGGTTTTCAAAATCTTCCTTGTGGTCCTTCAGTGAGATGAATGCTTGGGACTGCGCCATGGGTTGTAGTCGATTGGCGATTTTTAATCCGTCGGCGATGTCTTTCAGATCGTGGTTGATGTTGTCGATCATATTGGTTGTTCCTAGCTTGTAAGTCTTTGTTATGTTCTCTGTCAAAAGTTTTTCATATGTGGCTGGATTCATCTCGTAGATGTTCCTCGTCTTGTCGGCAGAAATAAATACATTTGGTGACGATTGTATTCTTCGTTTGTCCTTCTCTAAAGTTTTCATGAATGGCTCATTGACATATCGGAATTCAATGTTTTCGATCATTCTGACGAGATCATCTTCAAATGGTTTCAGTTCTGTCACAGATGGTGGGCTTTCTCTAGATTTCAACCCAACTATTCGTTAAAGAATATCGACCTACCCACACACGACGCTTATAGACGAAACATTATTGACAAAACCGAACACTTAATTAGACGAATGCGCTGGAAATCCCACTTCTTCTTACACGGCAACACCTGCGACAAAGACAAGAACACTTTCGGGTTGAAATCTAGAGAAAGCCCACCATCTGTGACAGAACTGAAACCATTTGAAGATGATCTCGTCAGAATGATCGAAAACATTGAATTCCGATATGTCAATGAGCCATTCATGAAAACTTTAGAGAAGGACAAACGAAGAATACAATCGTCACCAAATGTATTTATTTCTGCCGACAAGACGAGGAACATCTACGAGATGAATCCAGCCACATATGAAAAACTTTTGACAGAGAACATAACAAAGACTTACAAGCTAGGAACAACCAATATGATCGACAACATCAACCACGATCTGAAAGACATCGCCGACGGATTAAAAATCGCCAATCGACTACAACCCATGGCGCAGTCCCAAGCATTCATCTCACTGAAGGACCACAAGGAAGATTTTGAAAACCATACAAAATGCAGACTAATCAATCCAGCGAAAAGCGAACTGGGAAAAGTAAGCAAAATAATTCTCGACGACATCAACACCAAAATCGCACTGAAAACCGGCGCAAACCAATGGCGCAACACAGAGTCAACCATAGCTTGGTTTAAGAGCATCGAAAATAAAGATAGACATTCATTTCTTGCCTTCGACATCGTGGAATTCTATCCATCAATCACGGAAGAACTATTGGACAAAGCAATTGCTTGGGCCCAAGAGATCACTCCCATCACAGATGAAAATATCAAGGTGATAAAACACTGTCGTAAATCTCTTTTGTTCAACAACGGCCAACCTTGGGTAAAGAAAGAAAGTGACAGCAATTTCGACGTTACCATGGGAAGCTACGATGGAGCGGAGATATGCGAACTCGTAGGTCTCTTCATACTAAATTCGTTAGAAAAACGCTTCGGGAAGAATATCGGTCTCTACAGGGATGATGGCCTCGCTCTCCTAAACACATGCTCTGGAAGATTAGCTGACAGAGCCAGAAAAGATCTCATCTCCATCCTGAAAGACGATTTCGGACTAAATATTACAGCACAAACTAACTTGAAAACAGTAAACTTCCTTGACATAACTTTCGACTTGACAAACGGCACATTCAAACCATATCGCAAACCGAACGACGAACCATTATACATCCACCGCCAGTCTAATCACCCACCCTCAATCATACGACAACTACCTAACTCAATAGCTAACAGAATATCTAAACTTTCTTCCGACCGAGAAACGTTTAACGCAGCAGTGCCAATCTACGAAAACGCTCTCAAACACAGCAACTTTGACGTGACGCTCACTTACACCAGCAACGAAGACACAAACAAAAACAACACTACGACAACTAACCGACGCAGACGAAACAGAAATGTAACTTGGTACAACCCCCCTACAGTAAGAACGTGAAGACAAACATAGGACGAAATTTTCTTAACCTTATCGACAAACACTTCCCACAATCAAACAAACTACACAACATTTTCAACAGAAACACAGTGAAGGTCAGCTACTGCTGTATGGAGAATATTCAGAATGTTATCCAAAGACATAACAGCCGCATTCTCACGAAACGAAGAACCACACGTACAAATGAAGAAAAATGTAACTGCCGAGAACGCAACATCCATCAGTGCCCTATCCCTGGAAACTGTTTAGCAAAAAGCGTCATCTACCAAGCTGAAATAGTTACGAGCAATGACGGAGAATCCAGGAAATACATCGGCATGACTGCCAATGATTTCAAACAGCGCTATCGCAACCACACGAAATCTTTTCGAAACGAAAAGCACGCGAACGAGACGGAGCTCTCAAAATACGTTTGGGAACTTAAGAGAAAACAACAAGATTTCAGAATAAAATGGTCAATCATCAAACACGCTACAGCCTACCGAAATGGTTCTAGACGATGCAACCTTTGCCTGGAAGAGAAATTGCTGATTATGAAAGCCGACAAGAGGACACTTTTGAATAAACGTTCAGAAATATTCGCCAAGTGCCGACACACGAGCAAGTACCGACTAAATAACGACCACAGACGAACACCGCACGAGAACGTCAGAACTATTAATAACCCACCGACTATGATATAAACGAATAATTGAAGCCGAACTGTCAGTTACCTGAAGATCGCAATACGCGTGAAACTCGAAGTAGTGACGAAACCATTTTAACTATTTTATATATATATATATATATATATATATATATATATTATATATATATATATATATATTATACATGTATATATATATTTAGCATATACCTCGCAGGTGAATAGTGCTTTTCGCGCAATCTGATTGGTTCCTCTAGCTCGGGATATCCTTCACTATTCACCTGCGGGCAAAACAAGATGGCGGCCAGTTTTGCTTTGTTTACCGCGGCAGAAGATTTTGTTGATAAACAAGGGTGATGTAGTAGGATAACGAGAAAAGTCAACAAAATTAAGTAGAAGAGTGTCCACAGGTATGTTTCTTTACAATTTTCTAGCCATTAATATATTCAAAAGCTGTAAAAACTATTTTGTCGACAAATAATCGAGTACGCCGAGTTGCTAGCGGCCGACATCGACGGCCGTGTCTTGTTTATACTCTTGTATAAAAATACCGTAAAATATAAGAATGTTAAACTTGTTATTTCATTTATGAGGTCTATGCTAAAACAATTATTCACCTCAGTGTCGGTGAATAGTGTGGATATTCACCTCGCCGAAGCGGCTCGGTGAATATCCAGCACTATTCACCGACACTGAGGTGAATAATTGTTAAATATATATATATATATATAGATATATATATATATAGATATATATATATATAGATATATATATGGTAAATATATGTATATATTTTTCAATAAACACAAGCCAATATTAAATAGTTGTGAATATTAAATAGAACTAGAGGGCTTTACTCGGGGCGACTCTATATAACTGGACTGGGGGTCCCCGAAACTTTTGTATTACATGAAGTATCCCCAATTGAACAGCGCCCTCTTTGATTTTCTGGTTTGCTGATTGGTTAATTTTAGACCTAACAAGATGGCGTCCTGTCAGGGTCATCTGTGATTGATCAATTTTGCAGCTCAGGCCTAACAAGATGGCACCTGATGGCGTGTAATTTTTTCGTGGAGCACCCGCAGTCCACTTATATAGAGGTAGTGCTTTGTACACGGTACAATTGCCGTATACGATTGTCATCGTGATGCATGTGATTCACTGTCAATCCTGTAAATGACGTTTTGCACTAACATTCACCATTTAATCATGAACAAGAATTGTGTCACGTACACAAAATTGCATACGCCAGAATGATAATCGTATACGACAATCGTATTGTGTATATATAGGCCTTAAAGAATTGTTTCAGTTGTCTACAGAAACGTAAGGCCACATTCATTCTTCTCCAACTGCAGGCCACTGGGCGAGTTATACCAAGATTAGTCGAAATCATTGGCCATAAAAGTCTATAATGCAAAAATATAATATTTCATACCTTGGAATATATCTGGTCAAGTTCATGGTAAGCCAGTCTTACTGAAAGACAACCATATCGAAAGTATGAACTCAACTTGCTTGACTTTGAAAATGGGGTAAATTTTTCATCAGAACCAACACCTGCTCCTAAAATCTAAAAAAAAAAAACACAACGCGTTGTAACAGTAGATACTATCGAATGTGGTTCCTGCATGTAGTAGCTGGCACATTCTGAGACAATATATGACACCTTATATGACACATCAGTATAAAACCTTATGACACCTCAGGATACGTTGTGAAAGCTTACGTTACTTGGGAGACTTCATGATTAGATATGAACATTGTAAGACCATACCTTACGTTGTGAGACTTTACGTTACCTTGTGAGACCTTACGTTACGTTGTGAGGCCTGAATTGTGTTACGTTGTGAGACCTTGCGTTACGTTGTAAGATCTTGCGTTACGTTGTGAGACTTTACGTTACGTTGTGAGGACTTAATTGCGTTACGTTATGACACCTTGCGTTACGTTGTGAGACTTTATGTTATTTGTGAGACCTTACGTTACGTTGTGAGGCCTTAATTGTGTTACGTTGTGAGACCTTGCATTACGTTGTGTGACTTTACGTTACGTTGTGAGACATTACGTTACGTTGTGAGACTTTACGTTACGTTGTGAGACCTTTAATTAAATCTGTCAGTTCCTAAGACAAATACTGTAACATTTCAATCCAGTTACTTTTGCCGTGTGACTAGGACGTGGAACATCCTTCCCGCTTTCTTGAAAGATATCTCCAGATCTGTCGCTGTCTTCAAAAAAGACTTATATAACTTTTATTTTGATCTGACTAAGACAATTTTTGATATCTCTGACCCAAGAACCTACAAATCTGTTTGTATTAAATGTCATTCGTGCCGTCTGGTTAACACGGTCGCCTCTAAACCGTGTTGCTACTAATTATGTTAATCTGACTTGATTATCTATTGGGTTCTTAATTTTCCTTTATTACTGTTCCGGGTTCCCGTTATTGGAGGTTTTGCCTCTGTGGGTATTCCCTGCCATTGTCTATGTTTACGTTTGTTTTAGTGTAATTGTGTATTTTTGTTTAAGTCCTGTCTATAATTTTGTACTAGCGAAGATTATAAATAAATAAATAAAATAAATAAATAAATTGTGTTACGTTGTGAGACATTGCGTTACGTTGTGACACTTTACGTTACCTTATAAGACCTTGCGTTACGTTGAGAGGCGTTAAATGTTTCGTTGTGACACCTTGCGTTACGTTGTGAGACTTTACGTTACTTTGAGAGACCTTACGTTACGTTGTGAGGCCTTAATTGTGTTACGTTGTGAGACCTTGCGTTACGTTGTGTGACTTTATGTTACGTTGTGAGACTTTACGTTACGTTGTGAGACTTTACGTTATGTTGTGTTGTGAGGCCTTAAATGTGTTACGTTGTGAGACCTTGCGTTACGTTATGAGACTTTACGTTACCTTGTAAGACCTTATGTTACGTTGTGAGGCCTTAATTGTGTTACGTTGTGAGACCTTTCGTTACGTTGTGAGACTTTACGTTACCTTGTGAGACCTTACGTTACGTTACGTTGTGGGGCCTTAATTGTGTTACGTTGTGAGATCTTGCGTTACGTTGTGAGACTTTACGTTACATTGTAACATTGTGGTGTATGTGTGTGTACATCGTCGTTACATTGTGGTGTATGTTACGTTGCGAGAACTTACGATACGTTGTGAGACCTTGTGGTGTGTGTTACGTTGCGAGAGCTTATGTTGCGTCACTTCCAAAAAGTAAAGCAACCACCCCTCCGTCGCCGCCTTTGCTATATTACTCCTTGATCTACAGTAAAATATGATGATCTGTACATGTAAGTGCAACATACCTGTTGCTTGAAGTTGTTCAAAAGGTTTAATCCCTCATCTTCACCTCCACATAACAACGAAGGTCTATCAGAATGATCAAAAAACTGAAAATCTAGTAATGTTGGCAAAGGAAAGTTTGCATCAAGCCAGTCTGAGCTAGGTGTAACACAACTCTCAAAGTGCGTCGATTCAACACTTTCTACAGGTGATGGTGGCATCCCAAGTGAAGATAATACTTGTTTAAATTCAATAAACGTAACAGGAATATTTCCTTTATTACATTCGATGTACCTGTTAAAAAAACTCAAATTTATCAAGATGTAACCAAGTGTTAGTGACAAAAACATATAAAAATGTCATTAAGGAGCTTAAACCAGTTACTAATAAGTATAGGTTAATTAATGGTCACACGATTGAAAGCAAGGTTAAAACACATTTCTGATAAACGATAAAATGCTTTGCCGGTTTCAGTGAATGTTGTGAATGAAAACCATTTGCTGTTTAAATTAGCAGTGTTAATCTCATTTGTATGCATAGCGTGATAAGTTCTTATCCGAGTGGGATAACTAGTTATCCATACTAATGAGCACTTTTACCCCACAATTTCCCTCTCTTCAAAGCCCTGCCCACTTCATGTCGTTTAAGACAGTTGGATAAAGGATTTAAAAGGATTTGAAAAGAAGTAAAAAATTTGTAGCGTGGTTCCGTATAGATAAAATGATAGAAAAATACTCCATGTTGAAACTCTACCCGCACTTTTTTCGCAATTATTATTTTTCTCCATTAGCTATACAGCATGCATATGAAATAGAGAAAAAATCATTCCGAGAATTTGAAATATCGTACGTTTAATTTCGTTCTTGCAACAAAAAGGAATGTGGATATTCTTATGTCAAATTGTCAAATCTTCTTCCATTGCCAGCTAAATGTTGCCACTAAATAGTTCAAGTATATAGGTGCATCTAACATATCGAATACTTTCCAGTCAGTATAAACTAAGTGCTTTTATGAAGGATTTCTTTTATGAAGAAGTGATTTTTATGAAGTCAAAAGTTAGCCAAGACAGCTATAAATTGGGAAAACATCATGATTTGCTGGCAGCTGTATTTTCTAAACACGTTTCGAAAGCTCAACTTTTTTTTGTTTGTTTTTTAATATTAGTAATAAAAAATGGTTTTTTTTAATAATTAGAAGAATTACTGAGGAATCCTTAACTAATATATTTCATGATAACAGAACGTAGTGATGCAGAGTTTCGCCCCTTCTTAAGGTTACCGTAAAACCTTCAGACAGAAACAAAAAAATGAGGCCATGTTAAAGTTTTGTGCTTTCATCCAAAAAAAAAAGAAGAAAAACGTAGCAACGGAGAAATGAACGCGATGTAATGTTTTTGACCGGAAGCAAAATTTAAAGTGAAATTTTCTTTCAATGCCGTTAACTTGAAATGCATTCCTCGCAACAAGAGATTTTAAAGAGTTACAAAAAGAGTTAGATTTCCCTCACATTTTCAGAGACGATAGATAAATAAATCGCCAACAAAATCGTCTTGGGGAATTCGATAATTCCGTTGATGGCCATTCATTTATTTCAAGCAAGTCCATGATGCAGCGGGGTTAAGTCTGAATCGGGTAAGTGAAATAAATGTGGATCTCACTCCGGTGGATCTACGGAGTGCTGCTTCTCCTGGCTGATTGACTGGAGTTGTAAGGTCGTTGGATTTGTTGTGGTATCTCGTTGTTGTTCTGTTATGTGGGATCCAGTGGCGTACCGAGGGCATTTCGACTGGGGGGGGGGGGGGGGGGGGGTAGGGGGTGTTTGTTCCAAAATTTACCGACGAAACTCGATCAAAAATCACGCAAAGCGTTTTATTTTGTTCAAAATCATTTTTTGTAGTTTCATTCCTAGATAAATTTCCAGCAAATCGGTGTCAGAGTTTTTTATATGTCGAGTTTTGCTATTTTATTGACGACCAAAGCTGAAAATGCTGTTTTTCGTCCAACATTCGGACAAAATAAGTCATAAAATCGAAACCAGGCAAATAAGGAAAAAAACGCTGACACCGTTTTGCTGGAAATTTATCTCGGAATCGAATTTTTTTAAACAAAATGAAACGCTTTGTTCTTAAGTCGCCCCAAGTGAAGCCCTCTGGTTTTACTTGAAAAATTTGCACTTATTATTGGCTTGTGTTTATTGCAAAATCAAATACAACATTGTATTCTACAAACTAATAGCTTTCTAACGATATCTATTTTATTTTCGTAGCATAAATTCTAACGAATTGAGAGCGCTTTACCGAAATGACCCTGCAAACCTTTAAATGAAGACCTTAACTCTTAAGAATCCTGGACAAATATTCGCGCTCCCTTTTATTCTGCTATAGATAACTAGATTACTAGAACACAATATACAATCTAAGACAAAGAAGTTAATAAAGTTACTTTTATTTCTATAATCTAGTATATCATTAGTTAAAGATTAGGTAATTTAGGTTAGACAACTACAGTGCATGTACAGTGGTTACAACTTACTTACAGTCTAGTAGTCTACAGTGGTTACAACTTACTTACAGGTAAACTTCTGCTGATTGCTTAACTGCAAAAACATGCCAAAACAAGCATTTAATAATTACTTGTCTTGTCAGGTAAGATGTTACCGCCATAAATTCTAAATTTACCGACCGGCTTTGGTTTTAAAAACCGACCAATATCAATCTTATATCAATTTACCGACCATTTTCGAAACTGAAAGTGGGGGTGGGGGGTCGCCCCCCCCCCCCCCCCCACACACACACACACCGCCCCGTACGCCCCTGTTGGGATCATCATCCTCTACTGTTGTGGTTTCTGGTTTCGTCCAATATTTCTTTACATGGGATGAGTTGCGTCTATGCTGTTAGTATAATCTGTGATCCGTTGATCTTCGTGATTGTCATTGGATCTTTGCAGAATCTTGTTGAGTACTTGTTCTTGCGCTTCTGGGTGACCAATACTTGGTCTCCTACCATGAGGGGTCGTTCAGCTGCGTGACGCTTCTTGTCGGTGTACGCTTTGGCCTTCGCTTTCTCGTGGTCGTCCTTTGTGCGAACCTCTTCATCTTCCGTGCTAATTGCCTCATGCATAGCTGGGATTGTTGGGATTTTTGTTCTCAGTTCCCTTTGCAGTAACAGCTTTGCTGGAGTCTGTCCTGTCATTCTGTGAGGTGTTGTTCGGTAGTGGAGAAGGAGGTTTGGTAGTAAATCTCTCCAATCTTTTTGCTCGGCTTGCGCTGTTAGAACGTGTTTCTTGATGATCGGCATTGAAACGTTCCACTTGGCCATTCGCTTGTGGCCAATACTCTGTCACGGTTTTGAGCTCTATACCCCAGGACTGAAGGGTTGTTTGGGGTTTGGTAGATGTGAAGTATGAGGCGTTGTCCGACTTCAGTACTTTGGGATAGCCATGTTGAGCGAAAATGGAGTTGAGCCACTTTAGAATTGTAGCTGAAGTGATGGTTTTAAGGATCTTGGCTTCTGGCCACCTGGAGTAATAATCCGTGAGGACTACGATGTACTCGCCAGTTGGGAATGGTCCACAGACATCTATAGCTACGTTGGTCCAGCGTTCTTTAGGTAGCTCAGTGGGGCATATTGGTTCCGGGTGTGGTGGTTGAGCTGTCAGTTGACATGGATGGCAACACTTGATGTGTTCTTCATTCTGCTTGTCCATCTGCGGCCACCACAGTTTCGATCGGATGCTTTGCTTGCATTTGGTCATCCCGGCGTGGTCCTCGTGGGCTAAGATTATGGCTTGCTTTCTGAGCTTGGTCGGTAGGACGATGCGGTTTCCACGAGGAAGAATCTCTTAATCAGTGATGCAGAGTTCGTTTGCGACTGACTTGTAGGGTTTTGGAAGCTGGTATAATCGATTTGTTTGTAGGCCCTATATGTGCCAATTCTGGATCTTCTACGGAGGCCTGTTGGATTTCCTCTATTGACATAGCTCGCGGTGCTAGGTGCTGTGTGAGGTACAGTAGTGGACGTATCTGTCCGCGCATGCTTCCATGTTGCTTCTTGTGTTGGCTGGAGATTGCTTGGGAAGTCTTGACAGGGGGTCTGCTAGATTTCCTGACCTTGGTATGTAGTGGTATGTAGACGACTTTAAAATTGTATTCTTGAAGTCGTAATCTCCACCTATCGATTCTCGCTGGGGTTGACTTGCTCACGTTGTTGGCCTTACGCTTGTAAATGTGCTCTAGCTAGAGGTATGGTCGGTTTCAAGCTCGAAATCTGTCCCGTAGAGATACATATGGAAGTGTTCGCATCCAAAGACTATGGCAAGGGACTCTTTCTCGATTTGTCCATACTTTTGTTCGGTCTCGGACAGGGACCTACTTCCATATGCGACTGGGCGATATGAACCATCTTGCTGCTCTTGCAGGAGTACCACGCCGATTGCCCATAGTGATGCGTCGACCACGACTCGCGTTTTATCTTCGAGGCTGTAGTGGGCCACGAGTGGGGCACTCGTTAGGGCTTTCTTGAGTCTTGAAGGCTTTCTCTTGCTCTCTGGTCCATCGAAACTTTGCTTCTGATTTCGTGAGTTGTCGGAGTGGGAACGTGATGGTGCTGTAGTTAGGGATGTACCTAGAGCAGTAGTTTGTTAGGCCAAGGAAGGAAGGATCGGACTTCGGTGGTTCAATTTTGGCGTTGTCTGGCCGGATTCCATTTCCAGAGACAATATGGCCAAAGACATTGATTTCTGGTACCAAAAACGAGCATTTTGGTAATTTCAAGGTTATACCACTGGTTTGCAACTTCGTCAACAGCTGTTCCAATTGCTTGTAGTGGGACTGCTTATCATCAGACCATAACCAGATGTTATCTGAGATATAATCAACACACTCCATAAAATCAACACCTAACATCTTAGCTGTGATCCGTGGTCTGAACTGTGTCCTTGGCCGTCACGGCCATGCACGTTGATCTGCGTCCTTCGCAATTCAGCCGCTGGCTGCAAGTAAGGATGATTAGCCACCCAGTCCTTTACCCTTTATCCTTTAGATATTTGCGCATCTAGGAAGTATTCCCCTGAGGGTGACGCTCCCATTATCAGACGCTTGAAACGATGAGTCCATCGTCAGGAGTGGTAAAGGCAGTGATGTGTCTTGACTCTTCTGCGAGGGTGAGTTGAAGGTATCCTTGAGATAAATCAACTTCAGTGAAAAGTTAGGCTCCCTCCATTTGGAATCTCGTCAACAGTGGGAATTTGAACTCAACGTCTGATTAGTGCAGTGTTTGGAACGCGCATGTCTAGAACCAGTCTGACATCACCCGTTTTCTTACCTTCTCGATAATTCCGTCTTCGCGCATTTCACGCAGTTTCTCGTTTACTTTCTTGTTCAGGTTGTGTGGAATGCGTCTGAATGGAAGACTGCGCTACAGGTGGTACGGTGTCATCTATCTCGAGTTTGATCCTAATGCCGTAGATGATTCACAACCAAGGATACATTGAGATTTTCCGTTTGTGACATCTAAAAACGTCGCTTCGGTGCTTTGGCCCTTGACTGATTTAATAGTTGTGCGAAATTCTCCAGTGAGTTCTATTGTACGGCTCATTATGACTTTCTCTTCATTTCATGAACACTCTGACGGAGCCAATATTTAAAAAACTACAAATTTTGAATATTTGTAGTTTAAATGATTTCCTAATAAGTCTTTTTATGCTCAGATATCATAACAATAATTACCATCGGACTTTGATTCATATTTTGTTGATAATAATAAGATGCACCATCACTATACTAGAAATGCAGACAAACTGCATAAATCTTATGTCCGAATAAACATTCTAAAATATACTCTAAGAATAATGGGAATTGATACATGGAATAACTTAGATTTGAAAATCAGAAATATTCAGTCATACTATAAATTTAACACTAATGTCAAGAAATTATATTTGTAAAAAAAAAAGGAAAGAAAAAAAAAGTTTTATTGAACTTGGTTACCTGTTGATACCTGTAACAATTTTAGTGTCATACTTTTTATAGTTCTAGTATATATATATATATATATATATATAATAAATTTTTGTAAATAATTAATGAACATTTTTGTATGTTATATACATTTATGAACATTACTTAAACCAGGAGTGTTCCTCGAAAAGCCTGTAAAGGTTTCAGAAACTCCCTGCCCAAATATAACAATATGTAAGTAATTATTCTCAAAACATTCAATGTAAACATTTATCAAAGGGCGAATTAGCCTGCGTAGCTGGCGGTATCAGGGAGTTCGGGCACGGGTGGTAGGCGGGCAACATACCACCGCAGACTAAGGGCGAATAAATTGATTGATTGACTATTGGGGCTTCCATCCCATAAGCGCGAATTTTCGCATTGGTGTTAATGAGCTTTAAACGTTGACAGATGCGCCAGAACTTGGGTGTTCCCAATAGTAATCTGCGTTTTCTTGATCGACTTGTCTTCTGAGTTCTGATCTAAACAATTTCGCAAAATGACCAGTTTTCCCACAATTATGGCACGAAAGACGAAACAGCCGTCGAAAGTCTCATACAATACTTCACTCCCCGTGGAAACAAAGACGTAGCCATCTTCGAATTTCGCTAGCTCACGCAAGGAATCAACGAGACCCACACAGAATATTATCGCAAACTCAAGACCAAAGTAGTCGACTGTGAATTCACAAACGAAGACGAAGAGATTAAAACACAAATCATCTATAAAACACGAGACCCAAGATTGCGAAAGAAAGCCCTTCGCGAAGCCATGGGCGTAAAAGCTTTGTTAGCGCATGGCAATTCGTTTAACCTGAATGTCAGGCCTTTATTTGTTCCCGCCTTCCGCTAAACCCGGCAGCGCAGGCAGAGGTGCGGGCGAGCGAGAAGGCGAGAAAAATAAAGGCCTGAGGAAACTCTTATTAAAACCGTCTTCCGCCCACTTTGTTATTTTTAAACATTAACGAGATATGATTGATATGTGTCGTCAAAAGAACAAAGCGTATGTTTTGATTTCATCCCGGTTTTAGTCCAGACTAGTCTAGGTAGACTTGCAATAAATGGTATATCTAGATTTAAATTTTAGAATGCAGGTAGACCATTTAATATATTGATACATAATTATAAACACGTCTCAACCGTATATAAACTCAGTAATCCACAACTAAGACTATAAACTGCTCCGAGATTCCCGTTTTGTAACTTACGGGTCCACTTTTCTGACAACCATTGTTCAGCACTGCCATAAGCAACTTGGACTTTCGCATCGGCTTCGCCTTCAGTAGCCGTCGTCACTGATCATCGAACGAAGGACCCAAGTAGACTGCTTTTCGCAAGGTCTCCACCTGCTACAACGAAATTCCTCACCGTGCCATGTTGAAGTCGATGAAGTTCACAGCACACAAATGGCAATATCTGATATATCAGACTTTTACCAAAACCAGTGGGCAAAACAGCAAAGACATCTTGGCTGTCAACAGACAACAGCGAGCTTTCAAATGCACGTCGTTTACTTTGCTCTGGTTTCAAAGACTCATAGCTGAAATGCGTCAATGAATTTAACAAAGCAGTTTCGAAAAATCCTTCTATGGTTTGATTTTGCGACATAATAAACGATTAAATGAATGAATTGGTCACAGAAACGTACACGATAAATAGATTCGAGAAATGGCGATGTCGCGATGACCTTGTCACGGTGTGCACCTTGACGGTACACTTTTTCTGAATGAACCAATCAAAATCCTTACTTCAATTAGTCAGCCAATCAGAGCTCCTGTCCATGAGATGGACGGAGTCCCCACAGTTTTGTTAAGAGTTTCCTCAGGCCTTTATTTTTCTCGCCTTCTCGCTCGCCCGCACCTCTGCCTGCGCTGCCGGGTTTAGCGGAAGGCGGGAACAAACAAAGGCCTGACATTCAGGTTACAATTCGTTGGAAATCACTGACCAACAAGCGCAGCGACTGGAGAACGCTAATACCAATCTCAATGCCTTACAAAGAAATCGAACGCCATCAACATCGACACAACCAACCATGGCGACCGTCGACGACCTTCAGCGTATAACAAAGGTCAACCACAAAGCTGATCCGAAGAAAACGTACGACCGAAACTGCGGTGGTGCATTTCCACACAAAGACGGAATGCAGAATTGCCCAGCCAGAGGAAAAACATAGGTTGTGCCAAGGCAAGATATCGAAATATAGTAAGGTTAGATATACTGCCGAAACAGAGAACGTAGGAGTCTAACGTTTGCTCATCGACGGTGTCAATAGCAAATGTCTTTCGCATCTCATTATCGATTTGTTATTGTCATTTTTATCTGATTGGCTTATTTTTGGTCACGTGATTACCTTTCGTATATAAGCTCATTGTTTGTTTACACTCTTTACGTCCGCAGAGGCGCGGGCATGCGGGCAAGAGAGAAGACGCGCGAGGAATGATGGGAAGAAGGAAAGAAATTACTATATTTCGATTGTTGTTTCTACACTGCCTACGCAGTACGCTACTTTTATTATCGAAGATATCGTTTGTTGCCTCGCCGACGTACGTCAAGAGAAGACCTCGCCGGATGGTCGAGTCGAACTCTCAAAGGCTGACTAGAAAGTTTTTGACCTTGGACCGCTCTTGTGCTACGCGCACGAGTTAGAATCAAGGAATAAATTTAATTGTCAAATATGATATCTATTATATACAAGTGATTAACACGTCATACTAGTCAATGCAAATTTGTTGCTTCAACAACGGTTTTGGTGAACGGTTTTAAACTATATTGTAATTTTTATTAACAAAATCATTACTGAATCACACTGCATTTATGCTAGAAAACCCATGCCATGAAGCTGGCATCAAATGAATTATTCTGTTTACTGCATACACTTTACAATAAGTACTATGTTGGCTGCATTACACATTTTAATGCTCTTTGAAAGTGCAGTTTCGTTGTACGATTTGCACAGTTTGAAACCTTGATTGCACTGCATTGTAGACTGCCAAATGCATTTGCGGTTCACAATGCAATCACAGTTTTGAGTACTCACAATTGTGGTCAACATTATTGAATTGCTGAGAAGATTTTGCAATTCTAACCTAAAACTTTAATATAGCCAACAAGCTAGTAGCGTCGTTGTATGCTTAGCACGCCTTGGTAAGATATGTTTTAAAAATCTTGCACGACTCTGGAGAAACACTTGGAAAAAGAAACAGAAAAAACCCACTCAGAAACACTTGGTGAAAACAGCTGGTATTTAATTTCTTTGTGTTTTAAATATCATTTTCAAGGCTGGGGGGGGGGGGGGAGGGATTGATGACTATCAGTATTATATATCATCCATTTGAAAGTGTTTTTAAATATTAAATCTTTTTGCGTAGGAACCCTAACTTTGCTCTTATGTAATGTATAGTATTTACCTGTCGACGTCAAATAATGTGTGCGATGTTTCAACAACTACTTCCGCTCCGGCAATTTTTGCTAACGACACGATAACTTTGTCTCTTTGCCTGGCATAAGGTTCGCTGTCCGAGGAGAACGTTAGTCGCGATATCTTCCACTGTTCAAAAAGAGTTGGAAGTACACGCAAAGCTGGTCCCTTTGCGACGAACAAACGTGAGTTAAACGCTCGCAGCTTATCGTCCAAGCACTGCAAAGACTGAATAACAAATCTCCATACATCTATACTTGTCTTTGTTTTGCAACGAGAGATCGCTTCTGTATCCAGAATGTAAACTCCATAAAAGTTATCACAATTTTCTAACGACTTCAACAAGGCCGGATTGTCGTGCAGCCTCAGATCCTTTCGAAACCAATGGATGTGGTTTCTTTCATGAGGAAAGTCCATATTTTTTCGTACAGCTGCCTGTTCAAATGTTGTCTTTGGCAAATATGATTGGCCTCACCCCCGGTTTCACCATGATTTTCACAAAATATTTCGGACACGTGAGGAAAGCGCGTGAGACTCCCACAAGGTGGCGCACGTGGACATTTTGCGCATACACGCGACATAAAGCTGGAAAAAGCCATAGGGATGTCGGATTTATCATGACTCACTGCAGACATAATTATATAAAGCAATCTCAGGTGTTTTCTTACACGTATATGTTTGTCGGCATAAATCCAAATATAGTAAGGTTGGATATACTGCCGAAAGCATCGCGGAAAGCAGGGTTGGTCAAGTCCAGCTGCATGCTTTTGCTGATGCAAGTGAGACCTTCTATGGTGCCTGCGTATGTTTATACCGCTCCTTCGTACGAAGATCCGGTGACCTTCCCCCAAAAACGTGTCTTGTGACGTTTTGCATGAATTAATTGTTAGGAATTGTATACGCTACGGCCATCCATCTATCCATCGGCACGATTAACACCTATGTCCTATGTTGGATTGCGGTTACTTGCATTAAAGTTGTCTCTTAGGTAGATTGCTGACCAAGGCTGTTGAGCTCCACCTACCCAATTTTCCTGTGCCCTAAGCTAGGCCGGGAGGCGTTGGGGTACTACCAGGTAAGATTTAAGATTAAAACACAAATCATCCATAAAACACGAGACCCAAGATTTCGAAAGAAAGCCCTTCGCGAAGCCATGGACCTGCTTTGTTAGCGCACGGCAATTCGTTGGAAATCACTGACCAACAAGGCTGAACAAGCGCGGCGACTGGAGAACGCCAATACCAATCTCAATGCCTTACAAAGAAATCGAACGCCATCAACATCGACACAACCGTCGATTCAGCGTGATCCGAAGAAAACCTGCGACCGAAACTGCGGTGGTGCATTTCCACACAGACGGAATGCAGAATTGCCCAGCCAGAGGAAAAACACAGGTTGTGCCAAGGCAAGACATCGAAGATATCGTTTGTTGCCTCGCCGACGTACGTCAAGAGAAGACCTCGCCGGATGGTCGAGTCGAACTCTCGAAGGCTGACTAGAAGGTTTTCGAACCGCCGTATGAATCCACTCCTTCCATCGCTGAGAAACTGTAGCTGAATCGGAGATTGGATCGAACGGAGGAAGTGGAGGCAGACCGCTTCGCGGAGCACTGAAGGTTGGTGTTGTGCCATTTGTTGGTTGGGTCGAAGTAGTTGGTTCTGTCCCAGAATGTGTGTCGCCGCGCGCCACTTTTGTGTCTTGTTAGTGTTAGACTGCGAGCCGTCCCTCTATTTTCTTTTCGGGCCCAATCTTCGGAGCACAAACGAAGAAAATAGAGGGACGGCTCGCAGTCTATGTTAGTGTGGGTTTACTACACTAGTTCTTGTGCTACGCGCACGAGACCGCTCTTGTGCTACGCGCACGAGTTAGAATCAAGAAATAAATTTAATTGTCAAATATGATATCTACTAGAAATTACTATCACAAGTGAAGTGCTGCCTCAAATGGGAGAAAAACCTTTAGCCTACTCCACAGGAAAATCTTTCCAATCTGTGGCCAATGTGACACCCCCCTTGAACACTCCACCCAAGATTGCCCACTTCGCCCGAGTTTGTCCACTCCACCCAAGTTTGCCCACTCCACCCAAGTTTGCCCACTCCACCCAAGATTTCCCACTCCACCCAAGTTTGCCCACTCCACCCAAGATTGCCCACTCCACTCAAGACAAGTGATTAACACGTGATAACAGTCAATGCAAATTTGTTGCTTGAACAACGGTTTTTGTGAACGGTTTTAAACTATATTGTAATTTTTATCAACAAAATCATTATTGAATCACACTGCATTTATGCTAGAAAACCCATGCCATGAAGCTGGCATCAAACGAATTATTCTGTTTACTGCATACACTTTACAGTATGTGCTATGTTGTAGCCTGTCCACTGCATTTCACATTTTAATGCTCTTTGAAAGTGCAGTTTGGTTGTACGATTTGCACGGTTTGAAAGCTTGATTGCACTGCATTGTAGACTGTCAAATGCATTTGCGGTTCACAATGCAATCACAGTTTTGAGTACTCACAATTGTGGTCAACATTAATTGAATTGCTGAGAAGATTTTGTAAAATTCTAACCTAAAACTTTAATAGCCAAGAAGCTACATGTAGTAGCGTCGTTGTGTGCTTAGCACGCCTTGGTTGATCCGGGCGTGTGATGGTGTGCAGTGTTTTTCAGGGCATGGAAAATAGTCTACAAGGCTATTTTAATTAAAAAAATTATTAGAAAACTTGCAATAATTAGTCTTGTTTTATTTATCATCTTCATTGCGTTCATCTTCTTCGGACTCACTGTCAGTTACTTCTTTGACGGAGACCTAGAGCAGGGCTGTAGTGGACTATATGGGGTGGTCTGGGGGCATGCCCCCTGGCAAAATTTTGAAATCTGGAATCTCTGAAATGCCATTTTGTGCATTTTGGGGAAAGATTTTAAAGAATTTTTTTTAAAGAATTTGTATATCAAACATTGATTTTAAATGGTGGATTCTGGCCATAGAAATATCTACATGTATGGTTCTGGTGCATTTACTATGAAACTATGAATGTTGAATACACTCAGTCAATGAACAATATAAAATCCATGTGACGAACAGATACAATCAATCATCACATGGCTGCACTTTCAGTTTGCCCAATATTTAACAAATAAATGTAACACAACGACAAATATGAAATATGTAGGAATTTAAACATTCAATTCTACACAAACCTGAAATATTAAATGGGTGATCTTCTTACATGTACATTTGGCACTACTTCATGTATGCATCTCATGTTGTCTTGGTTTTTAAGGCCTATGGTTAGGCATACATGAATTACTGTTATAATATAAGAAATATTTTGATGCGGGACTGAATGTCTATTGATATTATTAATTTATATTACAGTATATATTACAATCCGTTGTAATCCAGGTAGGTACATTGTATAACTTATTTATATATTGGCATGTTAATTCTGCCTTGTGTATATTGTAAAATATTGAAAAAAAATTGACTGCAGTAAAATAATGCCACGGCAGAGCCATGGCACCCGCTACGGCCCTGTAGAGCTGTTCTCTCTTGCAATGAGACTATGTCTATGGGTCATTTCTCATGATAAATTTCAAGCACCCATTCAATCAGCATCTCCTTCTCTTCTTTACTCCAGAGCTCATCGTTAATCGTAATGCTGGTGAGTTTGATGCCATTGTATTTGAGTTTAAAACCTGATGACTGTCGATTGCATCTAAGATTCTAAGTACTACATGTTTGGCAATGTTTCCAGGAGCAATTTGAAAGGTTTTATATTACAGGTACCAATCACTGTGAGACTGATTAAACATGACTGGTTGAGATTAAACTACATTAATTAATAATAAAGTTTGACATGGGTGCAGGTAATTTTTTTATTGCAAAGATGTTTCGGTTTTCAACTGGCAAAATTTTCTGCTTAGAAAATGTGGTTCCACTGGGAAAATTCAGCCTTGTAGAAAACCAACCAACAACCCTTCGTGGCATGCGATGGAGTGCATGCCTTATCCATGCCAGGCATATGAAGAGATGCATGAAGAGGCATGTGCATGTGATCACACATCTCTCATTGAGAGGCTTGGATATAACAGATACACCTGTACAGGCAGTGACATCTTTTGGGCCCATATCATCCCACTTTACTTTTAATTATTTCTCATTCTTCAGTTCTGCCCACAAGTGGCCCAACCTCACACTAACACCGCTGTCAAACGTTTTGCAAGCGGGATCATCCGTGAACCATCTGTGAACCATCCGGGACCGTAACATACATTGATTACATTCGTCAATTGGTTTTTCAAGAAATGAAATGTTAACAAAATGTACAAGGTAATGTGCAGCATTATAATGACTCATGCAGCATTATATTCGCACAAATCAACAAGAAATTGCTGCAGCTGTGAAAAAATTTGGAGGTTTGGCAGCTGCTTTCTGGCTTGGAAAGCACACAAATTCTAACAACGTTGTTAGCAGTTTATTGAAGTATGGAAGGAAATTTGGCATACTGCTATAGTACTTCTCTTGCAGCTCGAAATTTTCCAATGCATAGTCCATTTTGTCCATCCCAGTGTAAAAATACTGGTCCTAGCATGATTGGATGGTTCTGTGTGCCTTTGCACGCGCATGCCGTATCAATATCGCCGACCACACTCATTAGATCGATGGTACTTCAGCATCTTGTTGGTGTATTAGCAGTTTCCGGATATATTTCGGTATTTCGGTATATATATATATATATATATATATATATATATATATATATATATATATCGGTATATATATATATATATATGTATATATATATATATATATATATATATATATATATATATATATATATATATGTATATACATGTATGTATGTATATATATATATATATATATATTAGACTTTAAACCATTAAATAGATAAAACTTTCATCAATATACTACAATACTAAAAAACTAGAAAACTAAAAAACAGAGAATTAAAAATGTCGGTTACTCGAGTTTCACGCTCGGGGCGATCATCAGACTAAAAAGTATAAAATGCTATGGCGGTTTTATATTGGCAGCGTAAAATTTGTTTTCATGCCGGCACTTCGTTAACACTTCGGATCTTTTGTTTAATATGGATTTGTCTGCTTTTAAAATGCAAAGTTTTTATATATAGTTTATATATATATATATATATATATATATATATATATATAATATAATATATATAGTGTTATTTATTGTCTTTTTTGTTATTTTTGGTGTGAAAACTGCAAAATGTTACAACCGCTAAGGTATGCAGTTAATTAATGCGAAGAAAGTTGAGACCATCTGATCTTACCGGTTGAAAAACTATGTTACAAATAACGTTTTCAATAAAAAATTATTAGTTTTTATTAGATCTTTAAATACCAACTATTTTATCCCCGAGCCCGGGCGTAGGGCCGAAGGCCCGGAGCCCGGGTGAGGGTGCTAATCTCGACACGCGTGGAATTCACTTACACGCGAAAGTACACGCAAGTGGGAAAGAAATTCTGCGAGATGTTTATATATATATATGTATGTCAACAAATCCGCAACTTTCGCAGTTCGGATAGCAGGGTACTGGCACAGTATTAACTGTTAATACGACGAAGACCGAAAACGACACTGTCCTGAAACTGGCCAAAGCCTGTAAAGAATTCTGCTCTGGTGTATTATTCTACTTAACTCGAGGGATAACGATGAGGAAATCAGTTTGAAACAAACGGCTTTTTAGATCTTGAAGAGAATTGAATGATGCCTGGTCATGGAAAAAGTAAGAAACCGAACGAGAAAAACAATCTGAATTCTGAAAAGAGTATAGACTGAATTGGCAGTGTTTGTGGTGACAAAAGCAGAAGAAAGTTTAACGGTAGGAGATTCATATCTACCAGTTTATTACGTGGCACTGTGTCTTTTTAACTATTTTGGATGAAAATTTGTTATTTGGTTCATCTCGTTTCTTTTTTAATATTGACTTTGTATGCTCTTTCGGTGTGTCAATACATGTACATGACTACAGATGAACTTTGCCAATGAATTTACTTTGATGTTATACTGGTTTGTTTCTCTCTTTCTATTCGAAATTTTTCAGGCTGTTCATTTTATTATTACATACTAAAAGTATAATAGACTAAATATAAAAATATAAAGACTATAATAGACTAAAAAACCCAAAAAAACAGAAAGTGTGTGGTGGTGGTGGTGGTGGTGGTGGGAGTGGTTTACAAAAATGTATATATTAAAAGTGGGCGAGGGGTTGTTGCGATCATGTATTTCTAGTTATAAATATTGACCACGGACGGTGTTTAGTAGGACCGATTTGAACGTGTTTTTAAATATTAAATCTTTTTGCGTAAGAACTCTAACTTTGCTCTTATGTAATATATAGTATTTACCGTATTTACCTGTCGACGTCAAATAATGTGTGCGATGTTTCAACAACTACTTCCACTCCAGCAATTTTTGCTAACGACACGATAACTTTGTCTCTTTGCCTGGCATAAGGTTCACTGTCCGAGGAGAACGTTAGTCGCGATATCTTCCACTGTTCAAAAAGAGTTGGAAGTACACGCAAAGCTGGTCCCTTTGCGACGAACAAACGTGAATTAAACGCTCGCAGCTTATCGTCCAAGCACTTCAAAGACTGAATAACAAATCTCCATACATTTATACTTGTCTTTGTTTTGCAACGAGAGATCGCTTCTGTATCCAGAACGTAAACTCCATAAAAGTTATCACAATTTTCTAACGACTTCAACAAGGCCGGATTGTCGTGCAGCCTCAGATCCTTTCGAAACCAATGGATGTGGTTTCTTTCATGAGGAACGTCCATATTTTTTCGTAGGCAATTATTCCACTGCCTGTTCAAATGTTGGCTTTGGCAAATATGGTTGGCCAAACCCCCCGGTTTCACCAATGATTTTCACAAAAGATTTCGGACACGTGAGGAACGCACGTGAGGAAAGCGCGTGAGACTCCGAGTGACTGGTGGCGCACGTGGACATTTTGCGCATACACGCGACATAAAGACAAAAGCATAGTGATGTCGCATTTATCATGACTCACTGCAGACATAATTATATAAAGCAATCTCAGGTGTTTTCTTACACGTATATGTTTGTCGGCATAAATCCAAATATAGTAAGGTTGGATATACTGCCGAAAGTATATACTACCGCTACGTTCTTTTATAATGTTTCAGAGCGAAAGCCCTTCTTCTTTTTTTTTTTAAGAACTTTATTGGGTATTAGCAAAAGTAAATACTATAATAATAAGACTAAGTTATAAGATCAAGAAAATGTTAAAAGAAAATGAGGAAGATAGTGTACCCAATAGGCCGAGAAGGCGCAAACGGGACACGAAGGCCCATGCGAGGCGCCCCCTAAAAAAACAATCAACAAAAAAAAACTACAAAGAAAGAAGATAAAACAACAACAACAAAAACAACAACAACAACAACAACACTTTAATTGGACCAACGTACGAGATAAGGCTCGATTTTTAGCCGTCTCCCGGGCCCGGTACCTTCCCCCAGAAACGTGTCTTGTGACGTTTTGCATGAATTAATTATTAGGAACCGTATACGCTATGGCCATCCATCTCCATCGGCACGATTAACACTTATGTTGGATTGCGGTTACTTGCATTAAAGTTGTCTCTTAGGTAGATTGCCGACCAAGGCTGTTGAGGGCACCTACCAATTTTCTTGTGCCCTAGGCCGGGAGGCTTTGGGGTACTACCACCTGACCAAGGTGGACCCCAGGATTAGCGGAGGTATACTGAATTCGAAGGCATCCCCAATCTCCATGCATTCTAGGTCGAGATCCACCAGAACCTAGCCGCTGCTCATTTATTATTATTATTATTATTATTATTATTATTATTATTATTATTATTAAATATTAGTATCAGCACTCTATTGATTGCCGTTTCAACTGATGGAGTAATTCATGCAATTATAATCACAGCTGAAAATGTGCAGGCACGTTTGTGATTGGTGCAAATTTACAATAGACAATGCAAGCTCACGAGTCCAGCCGTGATTTGGGGGGAGGTGTTAAAGTACCATTCAAAACTAACATATCACAAGGCGGGTGTATATAAAATGTCATTTTAAATAACAGTCTTTTTCTGGCGAGCACAGTAGTGGGTACCACCACAGCACAGTGAAGCTATAACTAAGCGGTCAGTCTAAAATGTCATATTCCTAAGCTAAATGTTAGTCTATTGTAATTGTGCTATAACATTAAGTGCTTATAAACCCAAATATATTACTGCGTATGGATTGTAGCTATTTAATGTGTATAGTTCAATGCCAAAATATTTTTTGATTTGAACTTTTATTGTTTAAATTGAGGTTTGTATTTTCAAAATGGATATGAGGATGATGTCTATATGTAGGCATAATTTGCATACACAAATCACAATGTTCTGTTACAGCAGAAATATTACCCTATTCACATGTTATGGAATACTTGAATATTATATTTTGTATTTTATCATTTTTTCATTAAAATTTTCGAGTGGTTTATCATAAGAAAAGAAAAAAAAACACACACAAATAGCTACATTGACGTCATCCTCATTAATATTTTGGAAATACAAACCTCAAACAACAAATGGACTGTTCAAGTCCGAAAATATTTTGGCATTCAACTATTCACGTTACATAGAATCCATATCAGTAATATCTTATTTGAGTTTATAAGTACTTTAATGTTTTAGCTTTCTGCCCGGCGTACGAGCTGGGGGGGGGGGGGGCACGGGTGGCAGGGGAGATAAGCCAAGTTGGGCCAGCAACAGCGATGCCAGACTCGGGCAACGTGGCGAAAAATATCACGCGTTTTTATAAAAAAATATCAAATTTTCACGCGCATATAACCATAGGAATATATTTATAATATGCCATATTGACTTTTGTACAAGTAATGTTATATTATAAACTTGTGCACGCTGATTGTAGATTGTATTTGATATGATCATAGTTAATAGAACATATACATGGTTTGGAAGCTCTATTGTCTTTCAACATGAAGCATGACAATGGAGTTCCTTATATGGAAGTAAATTCTATGGACACGTGACGATGAAGCAACATTGCCTATTTTGCGATATGTACACAATCCCTCCCTCCCCTGCCTTTACAATGTTGTCTAAGGTGTACAACATTGAACGGGGAGGGGGGAGGGGGAGTTGGAAAACCGAAAAATGACGCTGAAATGACGCCGAAAAATGGCAAATGTCCCGAAACGTGAAAACGATTGTAGCTCACTTCATATAAACCACCCCTCCATAAACAGAACTGATAAAATGTACACTATATCTTTAAATAATTTCTGTTTAACATTGCAGTTTACGAACCTAGAGAGTAAATTGGCAGATTGTTTTTGTCATCCCTTCGCTTATAAGCATCTAAGCACCACTTCTTTCTCTATATAATTTCAACCGCCAGTTCCTGCAGGGTTTTTTCATTACGACATGTAGTAGCCTCCTTGAGCAGACGTTGTGAGGCGCTTCCGTCACTCCATTCCCTGACGGAAGCACCTCACAACGTCTGCTTATATCTTCTTTCTGGTGTTGTTTTCCTCAAATTATATGGAAATCCCAATATAATTTCTTCTATTATTATTATTGAAGTAAATAGTTTGAACCTAGGATTATAGTACATTTTTGTGAAAATTCTGACAACACCGACAAAATACCGACAGAACGCACGAACAACACCCACACATACCGCAATCATGACATAATGAACCAGACACATAAATATGATCATAGGTTCTATAGTCTCTATAGGTTCTATAGTCTCTATAGGTTCTAGTCTCTTTAGGTTCTATAGTCTCTATAGGTTCTATTGTCTCTATAGGTTCTATTGTCTCTATAGGTTCTATAGGCTCTATAGGTTCTATAGTCTCTATAGGTTCTATAGTCTCTATAGGTTCTATAGTCTCTATAGGTTCTATAGTCTCTATAGGTTCTATAGTCTCTATAGGTTCTATAGTCTCTATAGGTTCTATAGTCTCTATAGGTTCTATAGTCTCTATAGGTTCTATAGTCTCTATAGGTTCTATAGTCTCTATAGGTTCTATAGTCTCTATAGTCTCTATAGGTTCTATAGTCTCTATAGGTTCTATAGTCTCTATAGGTTCTATAGTCTCTATAGGTTCTATAGGTTCTATAGTCTCTATAGGTTCTATGGGTTCTATAGGTTCTCTAGTCTCTATAGGTTCTATAGGTTCTATAGTCTCTATAGGTTCTATAGGTTCTATAGTCTCTATAGGTTCTATAGTCTCTATAGGTTCTATAGTCTCTATAGGTTCTATAGTCTCTATAGGTTCTATAGTCTCTATAGGTTCTATAGTCTCTATAGGTTCTATAGTCTCTATAGGTTCTATAGTCTCTATAGGTTCTATAGTCTCTATAGGTTCTATAGTCTCTATAGGTTCTATAGTCTCTATAGGTTCTATAGTCTCTATAGGTTCTATAGTCTCTATAGGTTCTATAGTCTCTATAGGTTCTATAGTCTCTATAGGTTCTATAGGTTCTGTAGGTTCTATAGTCTCTATAGGTTCTATAGGTTCTATAGTCTCTATAGGTTCTATAGGTTCTATAGTCTCTATAGGTTCTATAGTCTCTATAGGTTCTATAGTCTCTATAGGTTCTATAGTCTCTATAGGTTCTATAGTCTCTATAGGTTCTATAGTCTCTATAGGTTCTATAGTCTCTATAGGTTCTATAGTCTCTATAGGTTCTATAGTCTCTATAGGTTCTATAGTCTCTATAGGTTCTATGGTCTCTATAGGTTCTATAGTCTCTATAGGTTCTATAGTCTCTATAGGTTCTATAGTCTCTATAGGTTCTATAGTCTCTATAGGTTCTATAGTCTCTATAGGTTCTATAGTCTCTATAGGTTTTATAGTCTCTATAGCTTCTATAGGCTCTATAGGTTCTAGTCTCTATAGGTTCTATACTCGACGAGCCTTTCTCAAGACTACGCCAACCTAGACGATCAATTTTCACAAACACATTATTCGTATTCCTATTGTTCATGTTCTTATTCTTATTAATTCTTATTTAAAAGGTTTAGGTTTAATTTAGTTGCACGACGCTGGACCTGCTCGATATGCCTGGCCCTATTAAATTTCTTTGGATGAAAACAATCATTTTCTCTCTCGCTTATAGACTCCAAAAACAAAGATCGGTCGAGGTTAAAAAGGACTCAAAAGGACATGTCCAGTCCTTTCACGACTTTTCCAAAATATATCACCAAATTTGTTTTTATCATCAAGCTTCAGCGAGTCTTAAGACTTTAGCAATCTTCTGGATAACCCAACCACAACAAAAACCCTAATCCTAGTTAACCTAGTCCGCTTTTTAGAAAAACATATTTGACGACATATTTTAGAAGAGCCACGAAAGGACTGGACAAGTTATGTAACACTGACCATGAGAGTTTTTAAAAGCTTACATGAAACCATGGATGATGGATCCGGTTGTCCAGATGAATTTGAAAAAAAACCCTTATCCAAAGAAGTGGAAGCAAAAACAAAAAGACAATAAAATTAAAAACTTTTAATAATTATTTCACAGGAAATATCCACAGTCAATTAAGAAAAAGGTCTTTCTATAAGATAATCAGATATTTTATACATCAAATATTTACATAAAAATTATAAATTATTATGGCAAAATTCATATACACATTTGAGTGGTTCATATGCAAGCTATACTACAGCACAAGCTAGTGTACAAGTTACAACACAAACATCATGCATTTGCAACGAATTCGATATATTAAAAGTTGATCTGAATTAAACGAAACGTTTCTTCATTTACAAATTAACAAGCACATCAAATACACCACAATTTTGCTAACAAACGTTATACTGCATGGCGTATCCAATTTTTTATACGAGGAAAATATCTTGCTCTTAATACCGAAGACGCATGTAACCCTTTTGTCCTGTTTTTTTTCTCTTGTTGCGGCCATTTTAGAAGAAATCAGTTTTGGTTCAATGAGGTTTTGAAGGGCTGTCACGAAGCCGTTTCATGTCTGTCCATCGTATAAAAACAGCAATAACAATTATGCAGTATGATATCGTTTTCAGGAAATACTTGATTTTCCGTGAAAACAACTATAAATGTTGTGTAAACACTTTTTGTGCGCGATTTTTAGCACAAAAAAATGGCGTCACGTGTATTTCGCTCAACATCAAAGGCACGCCGGTAACGTTAATGTACTTTTAACTTCCGTGACTCAATGAGATTCGTCAGAATCACACACGCAAGGTAAAATTGTGGGCTTGGATACGCCTTGTTTTCATCCGTTAGATAATTTTTTTTGTAATTTTGACTCAATATCGGTGTTCTGTCAATTAACTAATGATTACAAAGTAATAAAGATTTGATACTTTTGCTCTTACAAAAGAAAACTTTGCGAATATGAACCGAAAGAGAGAAAAAGGTGAAATTTTTTATAGAAAGTACTGATACATAATTATGGATAAAAAGAAAAACGCAAATAGAATTACTATTTTAAAAACGATTTATGCAGAGGTGTCGAA
Organism: Corallium rubrum; assembly: GCA_964035015.1. Classification (NCBI taxonomy): domain Eukaryota; kingdom Metazoa; phylum Cnidaria; class Anthozoa; order Scleralcyonacea; family Coralliidae; genus Corallium; species Corallium rubrum. Next base: position 38,780,011 of record OZ035997.1, read on the forward strand.
AAAGAGAATACGTGTTTAGATGAGATAGCACTATAGTTTACACGATAATTGTTAAAATGTACATAAAATTTGTTATATTAAATTGAAAAAACATTCTCTACCATAGTAAAATGAAATGCGGATTAAACGCAAATTGGTGAAAGGAGAAACGCACAAACACGAGGACAATGTTCGTTTTACACCAGACTAACACGTGACTTATCTTCATCTGACCAGTCCCCGCGATCGTCGCGAAAGAAGCGCCGCATTAGCGGCTCTCTTGGAGGATGATGAGATGTATGTAGAGCAAAGCTAGAATAATGAGAACGAGGCAGTGTGTCTGAAAGGTACTGTGGCTGGTTCAAGGCTGAAGTAGACGAGTAGAAATGTGCTTTTTGAGCATATCCTCCAGCTAAAGGTTCTGCTAAAGTATCATTCACATAGTAGGACCCAGTACTCTCGCTGTCACTCATTATTCCCAGTTTGCTGGGATAGTTAAAACGAGCAGTTGCAATGTTCGATCTATTCCTGGAAGTTGTTTTTACCCAGTACCCTCCAGTGACGTTCTCATCGTAATCCGAAGTTATTATTGCTGATGGTGTTGGACTGTACGTAATCTGCACATCATCGCTGTTATAATCACTATCACTTTGAGCTGGTGAGCTTAAACCTCCTACGTAATGTACTTTAGTTGATCCAGAAGTTGGGACATGATTAATGTGGTTATTAATATTCTGTTCCTGGTGTAAATCTTCCGCACGATCGCCCTGGTTGGAATATAATCCAGGAGAAGAACCACGCCGCCTTTCCCCAGGGCCTGACCTAATCGAAGATTCTCTCCTGCTAAAATGACTATCCGAATAAGAAGGCGGAGGAGGCCTAAGTCGGTCCGACACGATACTAGATATTGATGAAGCAGAAGTATTGGAATCTAGCTTCTTGTATGTAGAGTTATAATGCCGCACGGAAGAATCTAATTTCTTCTGATACAACATTTCGCTTATTTGAGTGGAGGAGGCAAATCCCGGAGTTGCATTTAAAGCCAGATAATCAAGATTTGAAAGCTCTCCGTTCGAAGGTTTTGAACCAACACTAGTTTGAAGAGAGTTAGTACGTGAACCAGACTGAAAGCTGTCTATGGAGCTTGTATTACTCGTTCTTCTTTGTCCGGTTGCAGCATTAAAACTAGACGTTCTTGATAATGCTGGCTTGGAATCCACTTCTGCAAAAGAAACAACGCATAAAGACATTTCAGTACTCTCAACATTCACGTGACATAAACTGTGGATCACTTGGCAATACGCGATCATGCATGCATATATACACGAGAATAATACGAAGTAATGCAGGGATCCCCAAAAATGGGTAGTTTTAACTCATGTATCTCATGGCGGTCATATTGGAGTTCTTACACTCCCGTTTTCAGAATTACGCAACCCCGGAAGTTGACATACATTAGTTTTATGGCAATTCGTTGTCACAAAATGACGGACATCAATATGAATCGGAATCGGAATACAATGAAACGAGGACGTTAATAATGACCAAATGACGAATTATTTAACCGAAATATGTTACGATTGATGTTATCCACGAGGATGGTGAATACAATGACAAAGTAAGTTATATATTAAAGTATTTTGAATTGCCATAAAACTCACATGCATGTCGACTGCAATATTTCCGGCTGGTCGCGTAATTTTGAAAACGGGGTAAACAATACAAATTATTTGAAAAACAATTATAGAGCTAAACTTTCATAACGATTTTTTTTTTGCGACACCAATATGACCGTTATTTCATTGTTTTTGGACAACAATAGCGCCACCGTAACAGCCATGACGTTAAATGAAAACCACCAATATAGAAAAACCGATGTGTGATTAATCCCAGTATTATGTAATATATCAACAACGAGTTCGAGTGTTTCATCCGGGCATCCAAACACGAGAAAACATCACGATGAAAGCACGAAGCCGAAAAATGCAATTAAAATAAACCCTCAGATTTTATTCATGAGTGTGTGTAAAATGTATTCATACAGCAACTTGTTTATTTTGCATAGATAATTGGGATCTAAAGAATTAGATGAACACCGGTTTTCATCTAATATATTGGGTTTTATTGAATGAACTATTGTAATTAGCTGATTATCTCATGAATTATTAATGAGTTTGAGATTGTTATATCGCCATGCCGAACATCCATATACTACTCATAAAATAAGGTGCCCTCTACGCACGCTCTGATTGGCTGGGCTCCGTGCATTTATAAGAGAACAGAGATCATGAATGACGTCAGCGGCGGTCAGCTGGCTGGAAAAGCCAGCCAAATTCCAAAACTACCTTACATTTAGTTTGATTTTTCCTCTACTTATTTTATAAAACAAATAAAATATATTGCTCCTGTGCATTATCGCCTCGTGCCTCTACTCAACTTCTTTCGTGTTCAAATGACGTCAAACATGTCTTTATAAGAGTACATATGCACGGAGCTTTATGTTTTATTTGTTAATCTCAAACTCATTAATAATTCATGAGATAATCAGCCAATTACAATAGTCCATTCAATCACCTGATTGACGTTGGATACGCCAGGAAAGCCCAAGATATTAGATGAAAACCGGTGTTCATCTAATTCTTAAGATCTTAATTATCTATGCAAAATAAACAAGTTGCTGTATGAATAAATTTCACACACACTCAAGAATAAAATCTCTTGAGGGTTTATTTTAATTGTATTTTGTAATTGAAATCGCTCGATTGAGATGCCATATCAACAACTCGTTTATCGTGTTTCATCAGGGGAATCCAAACACTCGAAAACAATAAAACCACTCGGCCTTCGGCCTCGTGCTTTCATCATGTTTTCTCGTGTTTGGATCCCCTGATGAAACACTCAGACTCGTTGTTGATATATTACATCAAAATCCAAAGTAATACACTCACCATCCTCATAAGAATTCAAACTGTTATCATCTAAAATTGAGAGAAACAACCCCTGATTATCAGGTGCAATAATATCCACTGTAAATTATCACCATACATCATTAAATCGCGATGATAATGGTCTATATACACCATATTCATAAAGATGGCCGCAGTATAGATGTTAGTAATGGCGGCCAGTAGTCGGGTCAGAGTCGGCTCTTCGATAACTATTATTTTATTTTTTATTTTACTTGTTATTGAACCACCATCTCCAGCAATAAAACCACATCAACTAACTGCTGGCGCAAGGGGAGTACAGGACAAAGATGAATTTAAAGAGAATGAAATTTTACCGACATCAGTTCGAGTTATACATGTGCGATCGAAGAAGACACAACCTGGCCGGAAACGATATTTAACAAGCAGGGTTCAGTACACCGTTAATACTACAAGTTCTTTTCAGATGGAGCGCCTAATGCTCATAAGTGGTGATATTGAAGTAAACCCTGGTCCAGCAAACAAGTCAAAGTACCCTTGTAAAGAATGTGAGAAGAACGTAAGATCGAACCAAGACGCCATCTTATGTGCAGCATGTGACACTTGGAGTCATGCTAAATGTCTCGGTATGTCAAAAGACTGTTTTAAGTACTATCTTTTGAATCCAAACATCGACTGGATCTGTGATCTTTGTTCACTCCCGAAATTCAACAATTCATTCTTCGACGAAAATGCTTTTCCCTGCGATCAACAGCATTCGTTAGACGAAACAACAACAACATCTACATCATGTCCTAGCGAAGTGGGAGACGTTCGCTCAATAAGCTGGTTTCAAACACACATCGGGGGCTACTATAAATCGAATCTTAAAATTGGACATTTAAACATCAACAGCATTTATAACAAGCTCGATGAAGTGAAGGATATATTAAATAAGAGCATGCTGGACATTTTTTTCCTAGCCGAGACAAAGATCGACACCACAGTGTCAGATGTTTTGCTAAAACATCCTGGATATCGTATGATAAGACAGGATCGCAAAAAGAGGTGCTGGTGGTCTTCTAGTTTACATCCGCAACGATATTCCAGTGTATAGAAAACGTACGAAAACTTGAACCAGAAAATGTCGAATCTATTTGCCTAGATGTTAAAGATTCTAATAACTGTCACTTCTTGGTATGCGCCTGTTATAGATCTCCAGGTATATGTAAAGAGACCGACTTCATTGCTTCATTAACTAACGCGACCGAGATGATGTACCGAACAAGAAACGAATTATTACTGCTTGGAGATTTTAACATGAATATGTCTCAAAACAAACCTAACCGGATACCAAATAAGAATCTAACTGATTTCTGTGATAAAGTGTGTTTGCAAAACCAAATTTTCCAACCCACTCGCGTGACAGATAAGTCCAGCAGTTTAATTGACGTTATTTTGGCAAGTCACCCGGCTCGTTATGCGACCAGTGGGACCCTACAGTTAGGGATCAGCGATCATGACCTTATTTATGCTGTTAGGAGAAACAAGCTGCCAAGACCAAAGCCCAGAATAATTGAATATAGACGCTTGAAGAATATCAATGAAGAAAAACTCCTATCGGATTTGAAGAACATCCCCTGGCACTCTGCTTATACCTATGAAAACGCTGATGACATTTGGGAGCACTGGTCAACGCTTTACAAGAGGTATTAGACCAACATGCACCAATCAAGAAAAAACAAATTCGAAGCGCTCAGTTGCCTTGGATTACCCCGAATATTCTACGAGAGATATCCCGAAGAAACCGATTGTATAAAAAGCACAAACAGCACCCCACTGCGACTTCATGGGATAAATATAGGACACAGAGAAATAAGGTAACAACTATTAAGCGTAAAGAAATGGCGGAATTTTGCCAAAAGGCATCTACTAATGCACGACATCACGGAGAATTTTGGAAGAAAATGGCACCACTTCTACCAACCTCCAGATCTGGTAATCGTAATACAAATGGTACTATCCTTATTGAAAATAAAACCATTATTACAGAAACCAGACAAGTAGCAGAAACATTCAATAATTATTTTGTCGAGGCAGTACATGACAGAGGCAACGGTTCAACAGTGGACGACTTTTCCAATCACCCTAGCATCAAATCAATTGATGGAACTACTCCAATTAATGGCTTTACTTTCAGTACAGTTAGCTCTGATTACATTCACAATATACTTATGAACCTTGATTCAAGGAAAAGCGTAGGTGTTGATGGTATATCTTCTAAACTAATTAAACTATCTGCGCCAGTCATTACAGAGGAAGTTACTAGACTTATAAATTACTTCATTACTAGGCAATGCTGGCCTACTGAATGGAAAAGCAGCAATGTCACCCCAGTGTACAAGAAAGCGGATGAAACAGACAAGAGTAATTATCGGCCCGTTTCAGTCTTCTCAGCATTGTCAAAAGTTTACGAGAAAGTGATGTACGATCAAATTTATGGTATAGTTGGTCCACAGCTATCAACTAATCTTTCTGGATTTTTGAAGGGACATTCCTGTATTACTGCATTGTTGAAAATGACTGAAGACTGGCGGGTTAATTTAGATAATCACAAGTCTGTTGCAATCGTTGCAGTAGATTTAAGCAAAGCCTTCGACTCTGTATGTCATAATCTTCTGATAGCAAAACTCAAAGCATACGGATTCAGCACAGATGCTCTCAATTTAATGAAAGACTACTTAATGAACAGACGGCAAAGAGTGAAAGTCGATGAGGTATATTCTAACTGGAAAACTGTAACTACTGGCTTACCACAAGGTACACTGCTGGGACCACTTTTATTTAATATTTTTATGAATGATTTGAACAATTTTATATCCAGAGTGTCATTGAGGTTATATGCTGATGATACTACAGAATATTTTGCACATAATTCACCCATGGTGTTGGAATTCATGATCAATACGGAGCTAAACACTTTAACAGAATGGTTTAACTTGAACTTTCTAACTGTAAATCCATGCAAGACTCAAGCTCTGACCCTTGGTCCATCGAATTACAACTACATTCTTCAACTGAATAATACTATACTTGAAGTTGAAAATACCCTTAAGATTCTAGGAGTCACCATTGATAAGAAGCTTACGTTTAAAGAACATTTGAAAGATCAACTAAAAAAGGCTTATGCGAAGTGTTCAGCCCTACGCAGAATTAAGAAAATGGTCAGTCCTGAAATAATGATAAGACTGTATAAAGCATATATCCTACCACATCTGGAATACTGCAGCCCAGTTCTAATTGGTATTGGAAAAATGCAAAGTAACAAGCTTGAAGAAGCAAACTATTATATGCTTAGAACACTGTTGAATTTAGCAAAGAGCAACACGTATGAACAGATTCTCCGACATGTTAACATGAAGACTTTAACTCACCGAAGACGGTTCCATTCGTTGGTGTTACTTTATAAGTGTATTAAAGAGCAAGGACCTATTTACATTCAAGAATTCTTTAAGACCAGAGTAGTACCGTACAATCTACGCGGATCCGGCACAAAGCTCGAACAACCAATATTTAACTCTTCATGGTCCAAGAATTCTTTTAGCTGCATAATTAGTCGCCTATGGAATAATCTCCCAGATACAGCTCGCAACGCATATAATGTCGCGCATTTTAAGAAGATTTTAAACAACATTGACCTTAATATTGATGTTTATGTTGCATGATTGCAAGGACATAAATTTTAGTTCTTATATTCATTTAACATTTTAATATATAACTGATTATATACTTACATATTATTTATACACATATTTTAACTTTTGTATTATATTAGGCTAACCTTACTTATTTAATGGCACGTGCATGTTTTAACGAGTCTTGTACTCCTAAGTGTTACGTGGATAAATAAAGTATGATGATGATGAATTTAAATTCTTTTATATGCTTTTAAATTAGCCTTTCGAAGCTCGTCTTTATAATTCAAGAAAACGTACACAAGAACGAGGCTGGAAAAGCTAATTCAAGTATATATATATATATATATATATATATATATATATATATATATATTTGTGAAATTCATTACTAATTCATGAGTTTTGCAGCCAATCCAATTTCAGAAATTACGTCACATGTATACCCCTGTAAACCCCATACAAACTAAAACCAATGATGCTAATTAGTTACAACCACTAGTGGATGTATACTCTTCTGATACAACCACTAGTGCTTGTAACTAATTAGCAAATTAGCATCTCAATATCCCAAAGGGATTTTTACTATTTATTCATTTCACAAGTTGTTTACAACACTCGCGTCCTTGTTGTATTGAATATACAATCACTCGCCTTCGGCTCGTGATTGTATATTCAATACAACACGGCGCTCGTGTTGTAAACATTACATATATATATATATATATATATATATATATATATATATATGTAATGTTTACAACACGAGCGGCCGTGTTGTATTGAATATACAATCACGAGCCGAAAACTTGTGAAATGAATGAATAGTAAAAATCCCTTTGGGATATTGAGATGCTAATTAGTTACAAGCACTAGTGGTTGTATCAGAAGAGTATACATCCACTAGTGGTTGTAACTAATTAGCATCATTGGTTTTAGTTTGTATGGGGTTTACAGGGGTATACATGTGACGTAATTTCTGAAATTGGATTGGCTGCAAAACTCATGAATTAGTAATGAATTTCACAAATTCATATATATATATATATATATATATATATATAAATAAAAGAATATATATCAGCAGCCATTTTTATGAATACAGCTAATTACTGAAAGCCTATATATCTTGTTAATTCATAGATAACGTCATCAGTGGTTTTATGAGCGTATAAATATGGGACCTGTGTTTTCACAACGATCACACCTGATAAAGACACTTGATCGGAGTGTCGAAACGTTGGGTCATGAACAGTAACTTTTTAAGCTACGTTCAAAACAATTTAAGCCATGTAGAGTATATAGTGTTAAACTATGTCGACGGATATAAAGAACTTGATGTGTTGAATACCGCAAATATATGGAAACCGTAGGGAGCTACCTTAACAAAATTTGTTAAAAGTATTCGCTTGTGTAGCTCGACAGCATTTCACTTGTCAATCACAATTTTTTAATTTGAATATTTCATTTGATATATAGTTCCAAATTGTAGTCAAAATTGCGCTCAAAATGCAAGGTAACATTAACTCAATAAAACAAGAAAGTAAAAATTAAAGGATTTCGACCAGTTCTTGGTTAAAGGGCGTTGGCAAAAAAAATTAAGTTCGTCTAATTTGAAAGAACTCATAAAATTGTAACAGAAGATCTTTGACAACTTTTTCGTATCTTTCTTCGTTTTCAAGATATTACAATTTGTGTGATATGTAAATGAGATCGTCTCATGAACAGGGTAAAGTATAAACCAGGGAGAAGCGAGAAAACGTCGACCACGTAGCACCTCCACTACAAAAGATTTTTGACTCCAGATTATAATAATAGGCTGATACCCATAGAACATTGCTAGGTCAGTCGTACTCGCAAATTAGGGTCAGTGGCCTGCTACATAGAAGGGGGTGGGTGGTCCTTACATTGACAGACTTAAAGTGCACATGAAACGAAAATTAAGTTTGTCTTATTTGAAAGAACACTTAAAATGATAGAGTAACATCTTTTGAAGTTTTCCGTTTCCTTGCTTCGTTGAGATATTTCAGTTTGTTTGAAATGTAAATTAAACAACTTGACGTCACACGTGCATAATGAGTTATCAGAAAAGGTTATATATCTTTGCTATTATCAAACCAAACTTAATTCGAAGGAAGTATGTTCGTGTGTTTCTCTCACAACAACATGTAGAATTTTCAAGTGATTATGTTTGATAATAGCAAAGATATGTAACCTTCTCTGATAACTCATTATGCACATGTGACGTCAAGTTGTTTAATTTACATTTCAAACAAACTGAAATATCTCAAAAACGAAGCAAGGAAACGAAAAACTACAAAAGACGTTACTCTATCATTTTAAGTGTTCTTTCAAATAAGACAAACTTCATTTTCGTTTCATGCACACTTTAAGTCTGTCAGTGTAAGGGACCCCCCCCCCCCCCTCTATGTAGCTACTATGTAGCAGGCCACTGACTCCACAATTTGTGAGTACGACTGACCTAGCAATGTTCTATGGGTATCAGCCTATTATAATCTGGAGTAAAAACTATTGTGTAGTGGGGGTGCTACGTGGTCGACGTTTTCTCGCTTCTCCTCCTCGACTACTAAGTTTTTTCAACGAAATCATTTGAAACTCTACACATAAACTCCTGGTGATGCTGAACGTTTCATGTTGAGCAATTATAGTAGATATGTATGTGATTTTGCTCTGTATGAAAATACTGTACCCTGCCCATGACGTGAGAGACCATCTTATTTACATATTAAACAAATTGAAATATCTTGACTATATAAAGAAAGATACGAAAATGTTGTAAAAGATCTTCTGTTACAATTTTACATATCCTTTCAAATTAGCCAAACTTAATTTTTATTGCCAATCCCCTTTAAAAAGTTTGCAATAAGTAGTCAAAAAATGAGGTTACAATCTTCACCTTCTCTTTTGAACACCAAACTTATAAGCATCGTTAAATAGTCTAACGAATATTACCCCTTCAATGGTCAGTGCCCGGTATATCGAACGCTAAGAACAAATTTGAGCATGCAGAAAACTCACCTAAATCAAGTTCTTCGTTTTGAGTTTCTTTTAATCTTTTCATTGCTTGTTCCATGGACTTTAACTACAAAAAAAGAGTAATTTAACATAGTTAAGAAAAATTAATATTTCTCAGAAATAATAATAGAGTCAGAGTCAAACATCGCCTTTCTTAATTTCTGATGCATGCTGAACGCGTCATTTTGAAGAAAAGAACAAGAATGAAGATTGGAAAAATATCAAACAAATTATCTACAACATGTCATGAAATGTAGTGTAAATGCATGCCAATTATTTTTTGCATGTAAGATACCAATTCATAAGCGTTATTACTGCCTCCCACCAGGGAGGCCACACTATTCTTGACAGCTCTCTTGGGTTACTATGCGTTACTCGTGCTCAGTCTTTTTGCCGAGCTATGTATGGCTGCGTATATCAGTTTTCGGATTTCGAGATGTTGGTTCTGAACCCCCCTGAATAATTGCTTTTTTATAAGTATCAGCGCTGTAAACAGCACAAACTATTCAAGTGAACGATTGGAATTCATCTACTATCGACCGAGTTTTAGTGCAAGGAGACTATGTACTTGAATGCTTTTCACAATGGTCTAATCCCACGTGAAGAATTGTTGTCGCTGAACAACCTACCACGCAGCACTTCCTTGCGATAGTAACTTCTAGTCATAATAAATACTGAGCTTGTGGCCAAGCACTCGGCAACGACTTTCACAATTCAGTTAGTTAGAGCCGAAGGTTAATGATGTTAGTTTTGGCTCATCCTAAGTAATGCACATCCATTCGTCCATCCAATCTAGCTGTCCGTTAGTCCGTTTTATTTAAGTCACATTTTTACCTACCTTTGAAAAAGACTTTTGATAGGTTAACTTTCTTGATTTTCTTACATTTTTACTGGCTTTCAAATCATTTGCTAACTTCTGTTGTAAAATAAAACAACAGTTACTGTCTTTTAGTATTTATCTAATAAATAAAATATTCCTGAATAAAAGCTTTATAGTCTATTAGATTCCAAAATAATATGAGAAATCCATAACAATAAAAATAATTAAAATATAACAAAAAATATTGTTAAAGATATTGCTTTTTCAAATGTTGAAAGAAGTTCGAAATCTGCCAAGGCTCATAATTGCAGGCTCAAGTAACGGCGGCCATTTTACAGCTGTGAGCCCTCACACCAGACTCCAGGCACCCGTCACACTGACTATAGGTCAGTGGAAGGTATAGGGTCCACACGATAATGTTGTGAGTATATTATTTTGAAATTCTGCACATATACTGTATATAGTAAATTGAAAGCAGCATTCACTGCCTTGCAGGTAACCTATATTACAATTAAAAAAGGTGCGCATTTGACCTTGCTCAGTGGAAACAATAAATCATCACCTCTTTTACTCCTCAATAACATCAGCCCTCTCTTCGAATAACTCTCACTCCCCGCGTATAAAATCGGCATGCTGGCACTCTCTAGCCACGTTGATCCTTAGGCATATATTCAGCGTCAAAACAAAAACCAAACCAGCTGTGAAACAAACTAAACATGCCCATGTCTCCCAAAACAAACCTACCACTTTTGTAGTACCCAGTCCGTGTAAAAAAACAACTTAATGTCTATTTATTAAAGTATCTCCTCGACAAAAAGTCAAACACTAAGATATTCTTCTTCGCGGCCATGCAAGTACTAATTTAGCGCGTATCGTAATTTTAGGTAAAATTAAAAGCAAGTTAAAATCTGTTGCATTTCACCTTTAATTGAGATAGATTAAGATATGTTATGACTCATTACTGCATGCCATTATCTCCCCTTGACGAGTAACATCGTCTAGCGTTAGCCAGAGGAAAAATAATAAACAAGACGCCTACTCAGGCGTTCACTCGGGCTACTGATTTCTGCAAATATTGGCGTAGCCTTCGCACACCTAGAAAACCTGAGAAACAGTTAAATGTTTGTTAAAAAGTACAAAGCTCTCAGAAGCAATCGTTATGCAATGTAGTTATGTAGAACCGCTCTGAAACTGTGTAATTGTACAGTTAGAGGTAACTCTGATTGGCGATTTGCGAGTATTAAACTTACGACGGTACAGTACGCACTCTAGCAGTCGACACAAATTCTCTATATATGATCTTATATGAAGAACTTGGTTCCATGAAGCGATTTGGTGTAGTAAACAAGCTTAGCCGAATAATTAAACGATCTTAATACTTTCAGTAGACTAGACAAAAGCACAAAACCTATAGTGCTGAATTCGGCAGATTCAAACGATGATTTCGATATAGAATCAGTGGCGTGGTGGCAGCCCCCCCCCCCCCCCTCCCCAGCTGGGGTTGCAGAAGGGGCGCCAAAACTAGCAAGAGGCGCCAAAACGTAACATTTCTTTGTATAGCTAGGTCTTCAATGGTGGGATATAAAGATATGAAATTTGTAATCTTTTGTATTTTCTATGAAGTTTTATAATCTTCAGAATTCTGTAAAATCTCACTCCAAAATGCAGGAAATGGCATATCAGAGACTCTAGATTTCAAAATTTTCCGGGAGAGCATGCCCCCGGACCCCCCTAGATGTTTAGCGCTACTTCGGCGTGCGTTCGCATTGGCGTCGCCATTGAGAGAACCGGTTGTTTGTTGTAATATTATATATTGCTACTTGAGTTATTTTAAAACAAAAAATGTGATCATTTATCGAATACAGTAATGTGTTGGGGGTTTTTTGAGGGGGGGAGGGGGGGGGGGACGCCAAAGCTAATCTGGCCACCCCAGCCTGGAACTTGCCGACATGATAGCGACTTATATCTAAACATATGTTTTGCATTATTAGGTGGCTACCACCTGCGTTTCGTAGTTATTGGACCAAGCAACAAGGCGTTTAATACTAGGTAAACAGCACGTAATATGTTCTTTGATATTCTGTGGCTCTTTCTTGTATCTCTTAGCCCTCACTGAGTCTGATGTCAAGTGTCAACACGGCATTTTCTCGCGTCTGTAATATACTCGTCTTCATGGACAAACCTTGTTAGCAACATTACTGATCAACTACTGATGAATTCACCAATACCGCGGAAATCACCTCAACCCAACTCGATCAAAGGTAAAGCTGTCGAAAAGAAAGAACTCGAAAAATCGAAAATTCGAGCCTGACGAGGATGATGCAATAATGCCATTTTTGTGGAACAAAAAAAAAAGAAGAAAAAAAAGCCGAAACCTATCGGCCTACCACAGAGGTAGCCCGAGTAATGACGACTGTGGCAGTGAAAGGGTTAAATGAGTGATTTCGACAGATAACTACAATGTTAACTTCCATGCAGTTTTTACATGAAAATAGAAAAGCATTTTAAATAGTAAAATTACAGCAAAACTGCCTTGTAAGATTGTCTTTCTACAGAGAAATTGTTTCTATAGAGAAATTTCATGAATATCTTAGCATGCAACCAGACGGTGTGTTATCAAACTGCATATTTCAGCATTCATACACTGTCGCCAAATCATTATACACAGTATGTTGGGATACGAATGATATCGATGGCATAGAGGGATATGGATGATATCAATGACATAAAGGGAGATATTCATATCATGTTAAAGTGCTTATGAAATGAAATTTTTGCTTTTTATATTATTTGATAATATAAAAATATAGAAAATTCTGATATTAGTACATATGTTCATTTAATATTTACGTCTTTGGAAAACACTTTATTTTTCAGTTCAAAGTTGATAGCTAGGGCCGTGAAACGGCAACACAATATATATAACGCGGCCACAACAACTATTTGACGTCACACGGTGGATCATTATCATAAATTTGTTTAGTCTTGATCCACCTTGTGACGTCACAGGTATTGTTACTCGTCTCAGTCCTTGCTGACATTTCGACTTAAGAAATGCTACGGTTTGGCAAGTTTAAATATAAAGATAAAGCACTTTCTCTTACATGTAAAAACAAAGTGAGCATATGTAGCAATATCAGCGATTTCTATATTTTTATATTATGAAATAAAGAAATTAGCGAAAATTTCATTTCATAAGAACTTTAAAATAAGATACACTCACCTGCGCTGCATCTGTAATTTTAGATTGTATTTCGAGTTCTCGCTCTAACTTTTCTAGCTTTTCCTCTCTTTGCTGTAAAATAAAACAAGCGTAAATATAATACGGTAAATTCCTGGTAAGTACAGACATATACAGAGCTAGAGCCACGGAGAACTGTCCATATTAACTGTAAATCCCCGCATGCGATACGCTGATGATATATACCGCATTATTCAAAATTCAGTATGGCGTGCTTCCTTGGTTTATCTGGTCGGTGTTACACTTGAGGAAGTAAGAAAACTTAACGTTTGGTACATGAACTCACCTCAGCAGGATTACTCTCGACTACAAAGTCCGAGAAAGTAAAAGCTGTTCCAACTCGTTTTCTGACTGGAGGTGGAGGACAATTTGGATTATATGGAGTCTCAGGAGGATATTTCCCAGTAATTGCCTATATCAGCGATCAAAAAACATAATATCTAACTAATGTTAATTAACAATCATTATGATAAACGCCAAAAACAGGTTTTCTTATAGGGCACGGTAATGTCAAACGTAATGAGAAACTAATTTTTAATCAGCGACATAAATATTGTTTTCCGTTGTTTTGTGTCTGATTCTCTGTTATAAAAGAAATGGTTCATGGTTTGGCGTGCTCCATGGAGTTATGGATGCACTTGGGAAGTTGGAGAGCACTCAAATATCTAGACCTCAAAAATCTCGTGCTCTCCCAACTTCCCGCGTGCATCCATAACTCGAAGGAGCGTCCGAAAAGCGTTTGATTCTATTAATCATGAAATTTCACGTGAGAAATTGGAATATTACGGGGTATCTGAAATGGAACATACATGCATGGTTCCAATCCTATCTTACCGCTCGTCGTCAACAATGTTTTGTAAACGGTTTTCTCTCTTCGCAAAATGAAACAATATGCGGGATCCCTCAGGGTTCAATACTTGGCCGTTTACTTTTTTTAATATATATAAATGATCTACCTAACTGTCTAAAATCTACTACCCCTTGTTTATACGCTGATGATACTCAAGTTTTTGCCTCCTCTCTTGATGCTGTGGAGGTTACTAATAATTTAAATTCTGACCTAAATAATATAAGTGATTGGTTAACTGTAAATAAACTCGAGTCATGACAAAGTTCATGATTATAGGATCCGCGCATAATCTGAAAACTAAAACTGGCGATATACCAGGCACTGTCACCATAGATAATAATACTATCTCGCATGTTAACTCTCAGAAATGTCTGGGTGTTGATATCGATGAACGGTTTACTTTCGATATTCATTTTGAAATTTATGTAAAAAGGTGTGTTCTGGTATAGGCGCCCTAAGGAGAATTAAACCTTTTGTCCCAATGTGTTCCCTTGCAACACTTTATAAATCATTAATCCAGCCTTATTTTGATTACTGTTCACCCTTTATGGAATACATGTGGCAAGCTACTGAAAGACAAATTACAAAGACTTCAAAACCGTGCTGCAAGGGTCATAACGGGAGCAAATTATGATGAACAAATACATTCCATTTTGCCGTTGTCTGTTCAGTTATAGATGCACAGATGACGTCACAATATGGTAAGAACAAAAAAGTGGCCCACGAGACGCAGTCGAGTGGGTCACTGATGTTCTTACCACATTGTGACGTCTTCTGTGCATCTATAAGTGAACAGACAACAAAAAAATGGAATCTATTTGTTTTATACAATATTAAAATTACACAATACTTCTTGCCGGATTTTGGGGCATGAAGAAAGAAAAAAGCAAGTCAGCTGACGTGATCTGACGTGATCCATGTGTCTGTCCTCTAATAGATCATGGGCAACAACCAATGAAAACACGCATAGCAACCAGGATATTGTATAATATACGTTCGATCGACGTACTAAACAGTTTACAATGGGATACCCTCCATATTAGACGTGCAGAAGTAAAAGGCACTCTAGTCTATAAAATCCCAAATGGGCAATCCGCGCCGTGTCTGCGAGACGGTTTGGCAAAGCTTAAAGATATTAATAAAAATTATAATCTCAGAAATATCGAAACTGAGTAGTTCCAAAGCCAAACTCTTGGTCATATATGAGCAGTTCTCATTGTGTATGTCCTGAAAATATTTGGTTTTACATAAACGTACTGTTCTTTTGTAAGTTGTTCTAAATTAGAGTTTTTTTGTTGGCTTTCATAATGGCAAGCTTTTCTTCGATAAACAGCGTATATCTTAAAGATTCTTCATAAACCTGAACAGTTAGATGTGTGAATTGGATAAGTCGTATACATTATTCGCGTCCGGGGTCTATGTCCGGACTCACTTACATATGGGATTGACAATGCCATACAGTTGGACCGCCTCACATTACATGTCACTCATGTCACATTATATGCTATATACTGTTTCAACCATACGAACTTATTTTCACATGCCTCGGTTTCCTTTATTCTTTTAGGGGAATATATTCAATAGCTCCTGACAAAACAATAGATTAATATTTCCCTCTAAGGCTCTAATATTCTCTCTACCATTCCTCGCTACAATATTCTCCTCTAATCTTCCCGTCTAATATCCCCCGCACCGCTCCTTATCCTATGAAATCCTGTCAACCTCGCCATGTGAAAAATGGCGATAAATCACATATCCCCATATATATCTTCAACCTACCGCTTCGTGAAAACATATTCTTTTTAATTCTTCAATCTTTTCTTTCAACCTTAACTGTAGTGCTTCTTTTCTTGCTGTAAGTGCAGTAATCATTTCCTTTTGGGCGACCTGTGTCGATGCACCTGTTTCACCTGTTAGAAATCAGAAGAGAAACAAATAAACATTATTAGCATATATACCTCGAAGATGAATAGTGCTTTTCACGCAATCTGATTGGTTCCTCTAGATCGGGACATCCTGCACTATTCACCTGTGGGCAAAACAAAATGGCGGTCAGTTTGTTTACCAAAGCAGGAGATTTTGTTGATATACAAGGCTGATGCAGTAGAATAACGAGAAAAGTCAACAAAATTAAGCAGAAGAGTGTCCACAGGTATGCATATTGCTTTACAATCTAGCCATTAATATATTCAAAAGTTGAAAGAACTGTTTTGTCGACAAATATCGAGTACGCCAAGTTGCTAGCGGCCATATCTCGTATGAAAATACCGAAAAATATAAGAATGTTAAACTCGTTATTCATATTTGAGGTATGTGCTAAAACAATTATTCACCTCAGTGTCGGCGAATAGCGTAGATATATTACCTCCACTTCGGTGAATAATGGTTATTGTTATACAGCTAGAGTTTCGCTGGATACAACGATGACTGTCATTGGTTGTTTTGTGGTCACATGACCTTAGCTAAATTTCAATGTCTACCGAGCGGGCAATAATTGAGAACTTATTGCCTGCTCGGTCAATAAGTTTTCAATTGTTGACCGCTAGAACTTTGAACTCTTCACGGTTTCCTATAAACAAAAGCTTGTTTGGTAAGAAAAAAAGAATATTTATAGGTCTTCAAAGCATGTGTGAAGATTAACTGGAGAAATGTATTGCTGTTCTTTTGTTCTGAGACTCATATTCGTTTGTTTGATGTGAAATTACAGAGCCACGCGAATTGTTCTGGTGAGTCTTTCAGTTTGTCTTTTCGTTTGTGTACTTTCCCTTGATAAACGTCGAAATTATTCAGCGAAACTCAAGCTATATAACAAAACACTTAATGTCTGATCCCTCGGGAAACAGTTAATTTTGTTTTCCCTCGAGTCTCGATGTTTCCCTCGACTTCGTCTCGGGAAATATCAAGACTCTCGGGAAAGCAAAACTAACTGTTTCACTGTTTCAGACATTACGTGTATAATATGGCACACGTTATCGCACGTTGTGATTGGTTGCTGACGTGACAAAATTCTCCAGAATACCCGCGGGCATTATGAAAATTGTTAATCACTACGATTGAAACAAACAAAAAATCCTAAAACTCAGCTTAAAAAAAACTTTTATTGCCTCAAAACGACGAATATCACTGAAGAAAATTCTGAAAATTCTGAAAGTAAAATTTTGGTATTAAAACGAGAAAGAAACGGCAGAAAATAATGCTAGTCAGGTGTCGTAGGGATGAATGACCAGTCATTCTACTCTAGTTATCAGTAACATTTTAGAGTTAAAATGAGAAATGTTGTATTAGGGTTGGGATTTTTGTATTATGGTTATAGGATTGGGATTACGGTTGGTGTTGGGGTAAATTACGCTGTTATTTTAGATTAGTTAAATTTAGGGGATCATTCATTCATCCCTCGGGTTGCCCAAGGGCTGAGTACATGACCGGGTTCATTACTCTCTGGGAGGCACTCATCGCTCTCACACCTGCATTTTGACGAAGTTAAACGAAACGGAAACCAGGAGATACGTGGCTGATTTTGTAATAAAAAGTACCATATAATAAACTACTTAATAATCCCGACCGTTCAGTCATATAAAATAATAAACCATTATTACTAGGGGTTTCGGCTCGCATTTTTTTTGTGTTTTTTTTTTTTGGGTGTCACGATTTTGCATTATTGCACCTTTTACTTCCGCTATAATTCATACTTCCGGTGAGTTGTTTGCTGGGTGACGGAGTGAGACCGTGTTTGCTCCTTTCGCTTTTGGAGTTGGACAACAGCTTTGCCTTTTGATGCTGCAAAATCACGTGATTTACCTGCATTTGAAGAGGCATCACTTGGATCACTAGAATCAGATATGACAGATGCAAGAGATGAATTTAAAGAACCACTTGATCGAGACAGCTCGTTTGCAATATCTTCCGTTGTCCTTGGTGTAGTTAACTTATCCTGAAAATATATATAAATTGGTTAAAGTGTTTACAAAGCGAAAAACCTTTATAAAGCGTGACAAGAATACATGACAAGAATATTCCCTAAAATAAATGTTAAGCACATCTGCTGCATAGTCTTCGACCTATAAACTCTCGACGTTTGCCATGGCTTGTCCATTTTTGAGGAAATTAATAGTTCGGTTAGAGTGCTTGCTGGCGTATGCAGTTGGACAACTGCAACAATGATTTTAATATTAATAATCCAACGGCATACATCATATATATACATGCATATATATATATATATATATATATATATATATATATATATATATATATATATATATATATATATATATTTGTGAAATTCATTAATAATTCATGAGTTTTGCAGCCAATCCAATTTCAGAAATTACGTCACATGTATACCCCTGTAAACCCCATGCAAACTAAAACCAATGATGCTAATTAGTTACAACCACTAGTGGATGTGTACTCTTCTGATACAACCACTAGTGTTTGTAACTAATTAGCATCTCAATGTCCCAAAGGGATTTTTTCTATTTATTCATTTCACAAGTTGTTTTTCGACTCGTGATTGTATATTCAATACAACACGGCCGCGAGTGTTGTAAACATTACATATAATGCAACGCTCACTACCCTTGTGGAAGTTTGAGCACCCTGGGCCCATGCGCACTTCACGCTATCTGAATGTACTTCACCAATGCTGTTGTCACCGACGATCGCATGTGTATAAGTAATTGATGAAATTCACTCAGATTGTTCCAAGCTACAATGATGAGCTGTAGTACAGTTAATATCTCGAGTATACATCCCACATTTATTTATTTTTTTAGAAATTGGTTATTTTAGATTATAGGCTACAAATTTGTTCTATCAAATATTTTCCCTTCACAGACACTTTAAGGCTAAAGAGAAAGTGAAGATTCTTCAGTCGTGGTACTAAAAACAGAATATCTATAAATCGGCCAAAATAACAAGAGAGAAAATAATATTTTCTCTTGATTTTCGGAGGAAAAAAATCAGAGATATAAGTTATCAATTTGAATAATACAGTAACCAGTCGTCTAATTCCAAGATAAATAATGTTTGAAAAATGGTAACTGTTTATTTAGCAACTATTTTTGTAAATACATGATGTATGCCAGGATTCTAAAAATAATAATGAAAGAATCCCCTAATCTTCCTATTCCGTCCCCCCAACTGTACCACAGACTGCACCAGCAATACCTTGCCATGTGGCTCAGCCACGTATATATCGAGGCGCTTATGGTTTACGGGTAGCGCACAACGCGACAAAGTAGCAACGTAATAAGTGCCCAAGCACGAGACTGTATCTAACTATAGTAATGTTGACACATACCTCTTGGTCTCTTTTATCCAGGTAAAACTGATGCTGACTGATTGCCATCGACCATATGGCTTTCGCCTGAACAGTAGTACTAGCATACCAGGCATGCACTAGAGCACGGTTTGGAACATTATTTCGACGACCCAAAGAGTTGCTCCTAAAGAAATGTAATAGTTTTAAGAAATTCTCAAGGCAGTGCAAAGATTTCTTAATGTTCAATGCTAAGAAAAACACGTACTTTTTAGTAATGGTATTTTTAGCGACACTGCAATTAATACATGATATGCAAATAATGAATCTTTATGAGTGCAAGGATAAGAATATTTTTCAGAGGTGAAAGATGGAATGTTCCATTCAGCGGGACAGTTTTATGGAACACGAAAATAATTTCTCGTTATTGATGTAATGTTTAAGAACAACTGGATTTAAATGTAGACCAAACCGTGCAATGGAAAAAAATTTGCGCGGTGAATGGAACAAAAATCACGGTGAATAACGTAGGCAATGCAATGAAAATTCTATCACGATAATTTAATAAGATGTTATATAATTACTAGTAATAGTAATATAGTTTCTAACAATTAAAGTGTATATGAAATGAAAATTAAGTTTGTTTAATTTGGAAGAACTCTTGATATTATTGTAAAGTAACATCTTCTACGGTTTTTCCATATCTTACTTCGTTCTTGAGATCTTACTATTAGTTTGACATGTAAATGATCACACTGCATACGTCACATTGTATAATGAGTTACTGAGAAATCGTGCACATCATTGGTATTAATCTGTTAAATCGCTTGAACCTGTGTTTGTTTAAAGTCATGGGACAAATACACCTACATGCCCAGTTTCGTGTGACTTTGTTCGATAACTTCAACAATATTCCTAATTTTCCAACAACTCATTATACAATGTGACGTATGCAGTGTGTCATTTACATATCAAACAAATAGTGATATCTCAAGAATGAAGTAAGATACGGAAAAAGTGTAGAAGATGTTACTTTACAATATCAAGAGTTCTTTCAAATTAGACAAACTTAATTTTCATTTCATATACACTTTAAGTCATTTTGACTTTTTCGACTTTTCCAGTTACACACTCTATCGAAATTTTTACAATCTGTCTCATAATTTATTTGTAAGATAAGATATTATTATTGATTATCACCATCATTATCAATATTAATATTACAAGTCAAATTTATCCAGCTACAAGAGGGTTAGAGTATTGAATTACTTACCTAACCCTACCGCCGTCTAAACTCACTTCTGAGATCCTATATAGATAGTAAAAATTAAACAAAATTTTATACGTGATTATTAAGGAAATCGTTTGGACTATATACAGATCATCAGAAGACATTTACAATACTGTAGGCTTTGTCAAAAGAAAAGAACAGAAGGGAGGGAGGGGAGGGGAAGAGAAGAGGGAAGCGGAAGGGAAAGGGGAAGGGGAGGTGGAAGGGGAAGTGGAAGGAAGGGGAGGCGGAAGGGAAGGGGAGGCGGAAGGGAAGGGGAGGCGGAAGGGAAGGGGAGGCGGAAGTGGAAGGGGAAGCGAAAGCGAAAGGGAAAAGGAAAAGGGAAAAGGGAAAAGGGAAAAGAGAAAGAAAAAGGCAAAAGAGAAAGAGAAGAGAAAGAGAAAGAGAAAGAGAAAGAGAAAGAGAAAGAGAAGATAAGAGAAGAGAGCATGTACTTGAGAGAAGAGAAGAGAAAAGAAGAGAGCATGTACTTACTTGCGAAGATTTTTTACTTCTATCGAAAATTTTCGTTCTTTAAAATACAGATTTTCAATTTGGTGCCATTTATAAACCTTCAACACGAAAGAACTAGGTTATTATTAGTCTTTATCCTACACAATATTTTAAAGTACATAGACTTATGCCTTTGAAAGATGATAAGCAAATACTTTTGACATGACTTGTGTTTATTTTTGTCACAGGAGTAGCGCAGGAAATGAAGTACGGTGGCGCAGATGCTAATTAGCATTGCGAAGCAAGACAGTAAAGACAGCTGTATCTAGCGACACCTTTTGGCTGGTGGGACATTCAGCCACCATGGTCTAGAAAACGTTGGACTAAATCATTTGAAATAAATAACAGGCCTATCGTTTGTGGGACTGATTTACTCAATAAGCAGAGCAGGCATGTGCTTAGCAGCAAAGTCGAGACAACAAGCAAAATTGAAATTAAATTAACTTTTTAAATTAACAAAATTTTTATATCAGACTATTTAAAAATCGCCTGGCCTGTCTCGCTCAAATCTTGTACGCTGAAAAGTCAAGTAAAAAATATAATACGGACTATTATTTCTATTTTGAGTTATATATTGGCCTGTACAATACATTTTAAGTGTTTATAAAATCTCTAAAAGGTCTTAATTCAGTCCTGATAGTTTGGTGTTGCCTTCTTGCAGCCCGCAAATTTCGGGCTGCAAGTAAGCCAAGTTAGGACTGCGGTATAAAAGTATACAGCCTGTACTGCAAATGACTAAACCCCAGTGTTTAGTACGGTTCAAATCCTTGTTGTTGCATGATGCCGGCCATGGTGCTCCTAAACAATAGACTTTTGAGTAGCATCTTTTTATAGAAACACAAACAGGACTTCAACTCTTGGTTTTCATCTGACGTCACGGCGGTCATACTGGTGCACAGAAACAATGAAATGGCGAACATATTGGTGCACAATCCTTATCCTACGGGAATTTAAATCTATTCTTATTCAAACATTTCGTATTGTTTTACCATAAATTGTGCAACATTTACCACCGATCACGTGAGTGAAAACGATACATTCCCTTTTTGTATGTAGTGGAAATATACAACTAAACTGTCCACTGATTTCGCTTCAAATAGAGACGCGTGTCAGAGCAACATCCTTCTACTTTCAAAATGTTCTCAAACTTGTCTGAATATGCAAAGTTATTCCACAAAGATGTCAGTTTACAACTTTTCTCAAACCCCTTCAAAAACGTTTTTATTTGGTTGCCTGGGTACCAGGCTAGCTTCCATCGTACATCATGTGCTCTACCGTCGCTGTGTTTGTTTGTTTGTTTGTTTGTTTGTTTGTTTGTTTGTTTGTTTGTTTGTTTGTTTGTTTGTTTGTTTGTTTGTTTGTTTGTTTGTTTGTTTGTTTGTTTGTTTGTTTGTTTGTTTGTTTGTTTGTTTGTTTGTTTGTTTGTTTGTTTGTTTGTTTGTTTGTTTATGTATGCTAACCTTTCTTGGCTTGGTTTTGTCAGTATGATCATACACGCCAACTCCTTTAGGACTCATACCAATCCACCAAGGAATACTTCCTTTATCCTACATAAACAGGAGGAAATATTTAATTAGAGAACAAATAAAGTATCTGCATAGGTTTTTGCAGTTGCATATAATTTTTTTAAAAATCACACAAAAAATTAGATTATTTATATGTACAAATATATATATATATAATTTTAAGATATAATTAGAAAGACAGTCGGACAAAAAAACTAATTGATTTCTCTAGTATTCGGAGTGATCAATTCGACTTGTGAATGTAGTAGTTTGTAGTTTTTATGCATAGTGAATACGTATAAAGCATGTTGTCCCAGAGAATTTCTGTAACTCTGACGGGAATTGAACCTGTATAAGCAAACGCTCTTACCCAGTGGTTCCCAACCTTTTTTCATCCGAAGACACCTCGGGACATGTTCAAAATATTCACGGGCCCTCAGATTTTTAGGAGGTTCCGGGAGCATCTTCCCCCCAAATTTGAACTTTGGGCTCTAAAATGGCATATTCTTGGACCACTGCCAATAGAAAGCTAATAAATCAGCCCTGATTACAAAATGCTTCAGTTTTTTTCTTTCTCGGGGTTAATCAACGTTGTAGCTACCTTGACTTCATAGTAGTGAACTCCGTACGTTGGGATATTTCTAAATCTGTTCAAGTACCTAAAAAAAAAAAAGAAATCAAGTGTAACAGACCATCTGTGTTGTAATCTAGTGATGCACCGGATCCAGCAAAGAATAAATTTTACTGGATTCACCACTGGCCAGAATTCAGTGGTACGTGCAGGTGAGCGAGCCGCAGCACAGAGAAGCAAGTTGTAAATATTTGACATTTTATTTAAATTTGATACATTAAAAGGATACAACACAGTTAGTGCAACTTTGCCTGAAAAAACTAAAACGATGAACTGTGCCTGGCTAGCATAGTAACATAAGACTATATAACAATCCGGTATTTGGTATCCGGGAGTCTATACTATATCGGGTGGGATCCGGGAGTCTATTAATCGCTTGGTATTGGGTATAGTTTATTATTCGGTGGCAGCCGGTAAAGTAGTATGCGGTACACTGCTATTGCAATCATGCCCAATTTCTCATGAACGCAAGCTGCATTTATTTGTTGGGTAATGCGAAAGTAAAGTGACAGTTACACCTCTCAGATTTTTAGTCACCAATTTGTATCGCAATAGCGTTGCAAGATAAATCGGCATATGTAACATATCCTGAAACCCAGATGAGCTGACGCCGATTTATGCGTTGACAAAGCATTACAAGTTTTAAACATGAAATCAAAAACTTCCACTGAAAGTCTGCAACGCCGCACACAACGACAAGTGTAACATAACTTTTGCCGATTTGTGTTGCAATTGACCGTAACGAAAAAGATGGCGACTTGTACATTTAACCACAATCCTTTGCGTGCAGTAAATATTGTTTCTTGCAGAATTATTGGAAGATATGGTTTTAAAACGATCAACTTTGGTAGGAATGAAGTTCTTGCTTACTTAATCCATCTTAGCATGATAAACAATGTTTAGTTGTTATTTGAGCTGATTTGAGGTCGCAAAGCATTCTGGTTAAATGTACCGCCGCCATCTTTTTCGGTATCGTCAATTGCAGTCGTTTGCACCCAAGCAAGCTTTTAAACATGTTTTGATTCAAGCTCAGCCCATGCTTGGTTTATTTTTATACTTGACTATTTTTCAACACAAATTAATGTGTAGCTGCGGGTGACCGATTTATTTTGCAATGCCGCTGTGACACAAATTGGCGACAGAAGTTGGTGTGTGTATTAAACGGTTAAACCGTAGCTCAATACTCCAGTAATCTGTAATAAATCGAAATACCCCATATTGCTTTTATAGCAGTGGCGGCACTACGTGGGCGTGAGCCCCTGTGTAGCAGGATGATCAATTCATCTCACAACGCCATTGCGACGCAAGTAATTGGCGTGTGTAACCGTGGCTTAAAACTAGCATTCAAAATTATCGAAACAAAATAATTCGATTCTTACTCAACAATAGCCTGTCCTTTTCGCATTTTTTGCAACTCTCTGTAGTGTCCAATAACCATATCCTCGCTGAAAATAATACAATAATCAACGTTTAATATAGACATACCAGAATCTCATATCACTAGGCTGTGTGCAGACGCTCTTCCCCCTCCTGGATACCCAATCTGTATAGGCAGACAAATAACGTAATGAAGCCAACCAGACACTGCTCCACTGCTCTTCTATTATCAGCAAATCAGATGCACCATTTGTATAGATCATTCATGGAGTAATAAAACAAGCCCTCCATAAGTAGCGGCCCCCTGAAAGCAGCCGTCTTCCATAAAGCCTCCCTTCGTAAGTAGCCTCCTTCCGTGAGTAGCAGCGGCTTTCTGAAAGTAGCCGCCCTCCGTGAGTAGTCGTCTTCCGTAAGTAGCCAGCCGCCCTTCGTAAGTATAGTTGCCCTCTGTAAGTATAGTTGCCCTCTGTAAGTATAGCTGCCCTTCGTAAGTATAGCTGCCCTCCGTAAGTAATCGTCCTCTGTAAGTAGCCGTCCTCCTATAGTCAATTGAGATATGGCCTGGAAACTCGGCAAACTTAGCACCTATAATGAGCTGTGATTTTATGTTGAACCGTACCTTACACCGTGCACATCCTTTGTTTTTGGTTTATTAATGGGGGTAATAGAACGACGAGGAGTGCTATTAACGCCAAAATCATATGAGTGATTACAAAATCGACCGACCGCGAAGCGGGAGGTTGATTTGTTAATCACGAGTATGATTTGGCATTAATAGCAGTACTCAATTCGTTCTATTACCCATTAATTATATATCCTTCTGTAATCAGGTCATGTCCTCATCTTCTTTGTTTTCGATAGCAAATACTTCATAGTAGCCCAACTTTTGTGTTCTAGACCTAGGCCTCTCAACATGGCCCGCAAAAAATGCAAATTTCAGGCGGCCATTTCTTTTAATATGTGGAGACTCGTCGAGGAGTCTTTTTTAATAATAAAGTGAATTTACGAGGACTTCATACAATTATATGTGAGGTAAAACCGGGAGTTATTGATAAAGAATGACAGAACCAAAAATGTGAGTAATTTAGTGCTGTTTGTCTTTACTTTATAGTGTGTTTATACGCTTGTATTTATAAACACACTCATGCAGTTTAAGCTTTACTGTATTTCACCGAGTGTTGCTACTTTACTGACTAAAATATTTAAGAAATACCCGAGTGCCAATCTGGGTAATAATTTGTTTTTAATTTGTTGGGGACACGACACTGTTTTCATAACGTATACAAAAAAATACAAATTTAAATTCTATATTTTAATATTTAAAATCCTCCATTTTTTAATTTTTTGAAAAATCCTGGAAAATCCTACAGCTTAGGTGCTGAACTGTGATTGGACAATTTTGATAGCTAGCTTGATTTCCATTGGCTGAAGCAGGTGTGCGATTACAGCTACAGCAAGAGTGCGATTAATGCTCAAATCGCACTCCTCTAAACCAATGAAATTGCAGCATTTGGGCCTGATTACAGAAGGATATATAATTACTATTTAAATAGCACGGTTGAGTGATTGAACTGAAACGTTGCTATTGGATAATTCGTTCATTATACTAAAATACAATGTGTTCAGTGACCGTGCACAAAAATGCATAAAGGCGAACAAAAAGATAGACCAAAGACTTTAGCTGAGTTTCCAGGCCATATCTCGATTGACTATGGTCCTCCGTAAGTAGCCGTCCTTCGTAATTAGCCGTCCTTCGTAAGCAGCCGTCCTCGGTCCCGCAAGTACAGCCAGCCGCCCTCCGTAAGTATAGCCGCTCTCTCCTCCGCAGAGGTTCTTTCGGAGATCGGCTATGTCAGGGATCGTCGGAGATGCGTCGAAATCGTCAGCTGGACATAAGTTTCGTCCGCACTACTTATGTCCAGCTGACGCCTCCGAGCATCTCCGATGACCCCCGAAACCTCCAATCTCCGAAATTTAGCCTCTGCGGAGGAGAGAGGTATAGCCGCCCTTGCGGTATATACAGAACCCGCGATCAAGCTCTCGGCAACGCCTTCCGTGGCTCAGTGGTCAGAGCATTGCTCTAGAATCGCAAGGTCGTGGGTTCAATTCCTGCCGGAAGGCCTCCCGGTTTGGTCTTAAAATGTATATATTCTACACTCGAATTTTCCTTCGTAAGTATAGCCGTCCTTCGTAAGTATAGCCGTCCTTCGTAAGTATAGCCGTCCTTCGTAAGTATAGCCGTCCTTCGTAAGTATAGCCGCCCTTCGTAAGTATAGCCATCCTTCGTAAATATAGCCGCCCTTCGTAAGTATAGCCGCCCTTCGTAAGTATAGCCGTCCTTCGTAAGTATAGCCGCCCTTGGTAAGTATAGCCGTCCTTTGTAAGTAGCCGCCCTTCGTAAGTATATAGCCGCCCTTCGTAAGTATAGCCGCCCTTCGTAAGTATAGCCGCCCTTCGTAAGTATAGCCGCCCTTCGTAAGTATAGCCGTCCTTCGTAAGTATAGTCGCCCTTCGTAAGTATAGCCGTCCTTCGTAAATATAGCCGCCCTTCGTAAGTATAGCCGTCCTTCGTAAGTATAGCCGTCCTTCGTAAGTATAGCCGTCCTTCGTAAGTATAGCCGCCCTTCGTAAGTATAGCCATCCTTCGTAAATATAGCCGCCCTTCGTAAGTATAGCCGCCCTTCGTAAGTATAGCCGTCCTTCGTAAGTATAGCCGCCCTTGGTAAGTATAGCCGTCCTTCGTAAGTAGCCGCCCTTCGTAAGTATAGCCGCCCTTCGTAAGAATAGCCGCCCTTCGTAAGTATAGCCGCCCTTCGTAAGTATAGCCGTCCTTCGTAAGTATAGTCGCCCTTCGTCAGTATAGCCGTCCTTCGTAAATATAGCCGCCCTTCGTAAGTATAGCCGTCCTTCGTAAGTATAGCCGTCCTTCGTAAGTATAGCCGTCCTTCGTAAGTATAGCCGTCCTTCGTAAGTATAGCCGCCCTTCGTAAGTATAGCCGCCCTTCGTAAGTATAGCCGTCTATAGCCGTCCTTGGTAAGTATAGCCGTCCTTCGTAAGTATATATAGCCGTCCTTCGTAAGTATAGCCGTCCTTCGTAAGTATAGCCGTCTATAGCCGTCCTTGGTAAGTATAGCCGTCCTTCGTAAGTATATATAGCCGTCCTTCGTAAGTATAGCCGTCCTTCGTAAGTATAGCCGCCCTTCGTAAGTATAGCCGTCCTTCGTAAGTATAGCCGTCTTTCGTAAGCATAGCCGCCCTTGGTAAGTAAGTATAGCCGCCCTTGGTAAGTATAGCCGTCCTTCGTAAGTATAGCCGCCCTTCGTAAGTATAGCCGTCTATAGCCGTCCTTGGTAAGTATAGCCGTCCTTCGTAAGTATATATAGCCGTCCTTCGTAAGTATAGCCGTCCTTCGTAAGTATAGCCGCCCTTCGTAAGTATAGCCGTCCTTCGTAAGTATAGCCGTCCTTTGTAAGCATAGCCGCCCTTGGTAAGTATAGCTAAGTATAGCCGTCCTTCGTATAAGTACAGCCGCCCTTCGTAAGTATAGCCACCCTTCGTACATATAGTCGCCCTTCGTAAGTATATAGTAAGGTTATAGATATACTGCCAAAACAGTTTCTCTCTGACGAAGGGCCTTCGTTCGAAACGTTAGAGTCCTACGTTCTCTGTTTCGGCAGTATATCTAACCTTACTATATTTTCATTGTTGTTTCAACACAGCCTACGCAGCACGCTACTTTTACTTCGTAAGTATAGCCGCCCTTCGTAAGTATAGCCGCCCTTCGTAAGTAGACGCCCTTCGTAAGTATAGGCGCCCTTCGTAAGTATAGCCGCCCTTCGTAAGCCCTTCGTAAGTATATAGCCGCCCTTCGTAAGTATAGCCGCCCTTCGTAAGTATAGCCGCCCTTCGTAAGTATAGCCGCCCTTCGTAAGTATAGCCGCCCTTCGTAAGTATAGCCGCCCTTCGTAAGTATAGCCGCCCTTCGTAAGTATAGCCGCCCTTCGTAAGTATAGCCGCCCTTCGTAAGTATAGCCGCCCTTCGTAAGTATAGCCGCCCTTCGTAAGTATAGCCGCCCTTCGTAAGTATAGCCGCCCTTCGTAAGTATAGCCGCCCTTCGTAAGTATAGCCGCCCTTCGTAAGTATAGCCGCCCTTCGTAAGTATAGCCGCCCTTCGTAAGTATAGCCGCCCTTCGTAAGTATAGCCGCCCTTCGTAAGTATAGCCGCCCTTCGTAAGTATAGCCGCCCTTCGTAAGTATAGCCGCCCTTCGTAAGTATAGCCGCCCTTCGTAAGTATAGCCGCCCTTCGTAAGTATAGCCGCCCTTCGTAAGTATAGCCGCCCTTCGTAAGTATAGCCGCCCTTCGTAAGTATAGCCGCCCTTCGTAAGTATAGCCGCCCTTCGTAAGTATAGCCGCCCTTCGTAAGTATAGCCGCCCTTCGTAAGTATAGCCGCCCTTCGTAAGTATAGCCACCCTTCGTAAGTATAG
Organism: Corallium rubrum; assembly: GCA_964035015.1. Lineage (NCBI taxonomy): Eukaryota > Metazoa > Cnidaria > Anthozoa > Scleralcyonacea > Coralliidae > Corallium > Corallium rubrum. The sequence goes on from OZ035997.1 coordinate 38,809,583, forward strand.
CCCCTCTTCGTAAGTATAGCCACCCTTCGTAAGTATAGCCGCCCTTCGTAAGTATAGCCGCCCTTCGTAAGTATAGCCGCCCTTCGTAAGTATAGCCGTCCTTCGTAAGTAGCCGACCTTCGTAAGTATATATAGCCGCCCTTCGTAAGTATATAGCCGCCCTTCGTAAGTATAGCCGCCCTTCGTAAGTATAGCCGCCCTTCGTAAGTATAGCCGTCCTTCGTAAGTAGCCGCCCTTCGTAAGTATAGCCGCCCTTCGTAAGTAGCCGCCCAGGCTACTTTCGGAACTTTACGGTGAAGAGATGAATGAATGAATGATTTATTAAAAACTAACACTTTGTAAATTCATGAGAATTTAAAAAACGTGACATTACAATAAGTGGGAAGTTAAGCAGGGTAAGGATAAATTAAATCAAATCACGATTATGTACAAGTTATAAAATATAATACAAAATAAAAACTAAGGTAAATCCCAATTGCTAACGCATTTAGGGATAAAACTGTTTTTGTAACGTTCAGTTCTACATTTATGTAGTGGGTAAGTGCGTGGGTTTCTCAGACGGTACTTGTGGGATGAAGTATTAGGAAGGAGTTTTCTCAACTTGTTATTTGGGTGTTGATGAATGTTCGTATAAAGTGACAAACACTGATTTTCTCTTCGCTGGAACAATGTAGGAAGGCTAGCGTTCTCCAGTGAGGTAGCATATGAGGACTGGGGAAAAGCGATCTTTAGTGCACGTTTTTGTATGTGTTCAATTTGGTCAGAGAGAGATTGTGGAAGAGAGAAGTGCCATACGGATGAAGCATATTCCAAGACTGGGCGAATGAACGCACAAAACACAGTTATCAAATCTTTGGCTGGAACACCAGACCGTTTGAGAACTCTCAGAGCGTAAAGACGTTTGCTTGCTTTGGTACATATGTAATTCACATGGGCGTTCCAGGTAAGGTTTGATGAAATAACCACTCCCAAGAGTTTAAAATCTTGTACAATCTCAATATTGCAGTTGGAGGAAGAAAGGGTGTCGAATGCCAGCGGGTCTTTAAGGAATGATATCCGCATTTCTTTAGTTTTAGAAACATTCAGGCGCATATTGTTGAGGTCAGTCCAGTCATTAATAGAATTAATGTTAGTTTGGAGTGTTGAATTAGGAGAAGATCTTGAAACGATTTCATAAACAATGCAATCGTCAACATATTTATATAATGGAAGGTTAGTTTGCAAGTCGTTTATCATCACAAGAAAGAAGAGGGGACCAAGTTTTGTACCTTGTGGGACGCCAGCATTGATTGATCGCCAAGATGATTCATTCTGGCCAAGTTTAACACGTAAATATCGGCCATGTAGAAAGTCAGCACACCAATTCAACAGAATAGGAGGAGTGTTAAGTATTTGTAATTTATGGAGTAAGTTCGTAAGTATAGCCGCCCTTCGTAAGTATAGCCGCCCTTCGTAAGTATAGCCGCCCTTCGTAAGTATAGCCGCCCTTCGTAAGTATAGCCGCCCTTCGTAAGTAGCCGCCCTTCGTAAGTATAGCCGCCCTTGGTAAGTATAGCCGCCCTTCGTAAGTATAGCCGCCCTTCGTAAGTATAGCCGCCCTTCGTAAGTATAGCCACCCTTCGTAAGTATAGCCACCCTTCGTAAGTATAGCCGCCCTTCGTAAGTATATACACTCGAATTTTCCTTCACCCAAAATCCTTAGAACATGCTTCGTAAGTATAGCCGCCCTTCGTAAGTATAGCCGTCCTTCGTAAGTAGCCGACCTTCGTAAGTATATATAGCCGCCCTTCGTAAGTATATATAGCCGCCCTTCGTAAGTATAGCCGCCCTTCGTAATTATAGCCGCCCTTCGTAAGTAGCCGCCCAGGCTACTTTCGGAACTTTACGGTGTAGAGATCCCATTTGCCGTATACGTCTTTACTGTAAAGGATGTAGATTAGACGTCACAGAGTGTAAACCACAACAGTCACGCAACATATACATGGTAACGTCTATTGGCGTTATTTATTGGCGTTGTTTATTAAAGTACGGACGCACGGAAAATGAAATAAATTCGTTAATCATAGTGTGCTAACACTATAGGATAATTAAATTTTGCCTCAGTTATACCAAACCGTGCAGAACAATTCATTTTCTTTCTACTACGCGAGTCCTGTATAATTTATCGAACCACCACAATCAAAATTCAAAAATTATATAGTCTAGACTCTTATTAGTTGATACACAACGGATAATTAATCTGAATGTACAACCCTAAAATAAGGCAAAGCATCGCAGTCTGGACATACTGTATACTTGTATTTTAATAGTACAACTGCAGTGTGGTAACACTGTGTGGTAATATGTAAGATACGTATTGCAAATTAATACAAGCTTACAGGTTTATGAAATCAGTGATCAATACACGTTGTTGTACATTACTTGTTATCCTATGACATCGATTTACAAACTGACGTCAACTAAAAAATATAGGAGCATGTAGACATATCCGAACTTCATGGAGATGAAATGACTCATCACGAGTCAAACATGATAAATTAAAGAAGAGACACATACCAGTAAGTTATTGATGGATGCTCCTTCAACGTCCTTGTTGGCAAGATCGGCACTTTCTTCATGTCATTCCTTGCAGCATTTTCACTATAAAAGATATTTACATTAAACAGTGCTGTAAAAATATATCCTATATACAATGTATAAACTAGAAATTTATTCTACGTACGTGCGCAAAATATCATTTTTATGCAAGATAACCACTACAGCAACATTGTTCAATGTTTTGTCTACTGGCAATTCTCCCATATTATGTTAATTCGTACTCAATAATAGGATAAGAACAGGGCTGAATGTATGTGACCTTAAACTACACTATAGTCATACACAATAAAATAACAGACAGACGCCTGACAACAGGAATACATATAGGATAGGAAGAAAACATATAATCCCTTCCACGCTCGCTCACTATGTCATTTATAAGGGAAAAGAAATTTGATCTGCTAGCTGCATGAAACCTCGCCTAGTCGCTGACCACATTCAAAATCAACCCACGCACCAGATCACGAGAAGTTATAACTGTAGAAAATATAATGTCACACTTCTAGGATTTGAGAGGCAGCAATCAGCGTGAAGTGAAAGTATAAAATATTATTATCAATGTCCAACAGATAACAGCAAATAATAGCATTAGCTATTAAAAATTATTAATTTCAAATATATAACGTAATAACAGATAGACGTTTTGTCTCGAAGGTTCACAGCATGCAATAATAGTCACAAAGATATGAAGCTGAGCGATTATTGCAACTCATTATAAATAGGAGACGTGCATGCAGACCGTAATGCAGACAATGGAAGAAAACAAAGGAAAACAAGGGATAAAAAACCCCAATTTAAATGACTATATAAGTGACTGTTTACCAATTCAAATAACTTTTCAAAAAATGTATCTGTTAGAGCATGCGAAGTTTCCAGGGATGTATTTATAGTTTCATGGTAACTTTATCTTCAGTCTAGTAAAATCACCACCAGCGAGAAGCAAGTTCACAGTCATTACACTTTTATGCAAATTCAATGTTTTGTCGTTTTGCCTCGCAACGATAACTATATACTCTATTTATGAAATAGAAAATGGCTGCTCGTGTTTATATGAATCGGAGCAGTAGGCGAGTGTTTATACATAAGTATATACATTCGAATTCTCCTAAACTCACTCGGGTATTTGCATCAGGTTATATAAACACATGGTGGTGTCCATTCTTTATTTCTTTTATGAAATAGGACCTTTAGGCTGGTTTTCATTTGTCGCATTCCATGCACCGCCGATCATCGCCGATGCTCACGTTCGCAACGATCGGGGATTGTCTCCGATGATCGTCGATCGTCCCAGACAATCGCCGACGGTCAAGCGAGGTTGATCGGCGACCATCGGCGATCATCTGGGACGATCGCCGATCATCGGGGACACTAAATAATATTTAAACTGGATTAATTAACAAGCCGTTTTAATGTCAACACAAATTTATAAAGTCTCGACGATAAAATCGCTTAAAAGCTGAAATAAACAAAATACACTTGCCTTGGTTGTTGTTCGTGGTGACTTTGCGATAATATGTTCGTTTGAAGAGTGCCGTAATCGGCTTGAACTAACCCACGCTGAATTTTTTGGGTGTAGATAAAAGGCGGGCGCGGACTGGCGGAATCGCGGATTGGCGAGTATTTTTAACCGGGGTTTTATTGCCGGTAGAATTCAAGGAAATTTACTCCAGACAGACTCGCGGAATGGCGACAGACTTATTGGTTGATGTTTCATGTATTGGTGTCACCAAATGAGCCAGATAAATTTTCATATATAATGTCCTAAAGTATCCCTTGGTATAGTGACTTGACCTATCTATTCCTAGTTATCTTAGTTATACTAGTTATGCTAGTTATACTATATATATAGTTATACAAGTTATCCCAGTTATCCTAGTTATCTCTTAGTTATCTTAGTTCTTTTAGTTATCTTAGTTATCCTAGATATCTTAGTTATCTTAGTTCTTTTAGTTATCTTAGTTTTTTGTGTTAGCTCAGTTTTCTTAGTTCTTTTAGTTATCGTTATCGTAGTTCTTTTAGTTATATTTATCTTAGTTATCTTAGTGATATTAGTTATCCTAGTTATCCTAGTTATCTTAGTTATCTTAGTTATCTTAGTTATCATAGTTATCTTAGTTCTTTTAGTTATTTTAGTTCTTTTATAGTTATCTTAGTTATCTCTTCTAGTTATCTTAGTTATCTTATGAATGAAAAACTGGATATTTTTATTTCTGGATTTACTCAAAATTTGTCAGGTATTTTCAAGTTTTAAATAAAGTATTCTGTATATTAAATTTTGAGCAACGGCCAGGTTCGTAGCTGCTACCCTGCCCATGTCGCAGGATAGGTTCGGGTCTACCTACCCTACCGATTTAAATAACTTGTGGGAACAATTGTCTTAGTACTTAATTTTGCGTATTCTATAATAGTAATGCTATTATAGAATACGCAAGATCAAGTACTGCATTTTCTGTATTGAAAATAACTGTCCATCATGTTATAAACCAGTTGCTCACATTCAATCTGTGGAAATTAGCAGCAATATAGAAAATATAAACAAGACACACTTGTGTTAAAATCTAAATATGTTAATTTACCATTTGAAAAAGTTTTCATTGTTCAGTTTGAATACACATTTCTATATGATCATGAGTGAGATTGTCATGCATTTCCACCATGACGTAATATATTTTTAACTTTTTTCTAATTATTTCTAATATATGTATTATAAGTAAGTTTTGTGGAAACACAACGTAAAATATTTATTAGCTAGTAAATATTTTACGTGGTGCGGTTTCCACAAAACTTATTTATATTACATTATCGCAATGAAAACTTTCAACTAATTTTGTATATTGTTCTTATAGGCCAATCGAAATATTGTAACCAACGCTATCTAAAACATAGACCTACAACTAATACGCAAAGAACCATACGAAAGCACAAAAAATAGCGTAGTATTCAAGCAAATACCGCAACACGTACAATTTTTAGTTAATTTTTGTTAGGAGTTTCTTGGTGATCGTGTTCGAACCTTTTGCTTCGCATTTTACATTAACTGTTTAACGTTTGCTGACACGTGCAAAAAGGACAACCTTAGTTAATCCGGTGACGATATACGTAAAAAGGCGACTGTAAATTTAACCACAATACTTTGCGTTTTTGGTGCAAAGTAAAACGTTTTTGCACGCGAAGAGTTGTGGTTAAACTACATGATGCACAAGGCGCCATCTTTTTTATGCTTATTTCATTCTAACGGCTTGTACTCGCGTTAATCACTGACTGGTATTGCATGATTGTTCACAGTTTACTCTCTTTACTAGTTTTGCACGTTTAATTTCATGAAAACCAGAGTTGATAAATGTAAAACTTTACCCAAAATGTTGGTTTCGTTGTCTTTTGTTGCCAGGAGGTTTACTGTAGCCTCCATCAAATAGGCTAGTTAGCATACGCGGTATTTTTTTGTACGGGATTGCTGTTTGTTCCTCTTCCTGCTCTGATGCAGATTTTTCTTGGTCATCCTTTTCCTGGGCTGGACCAGAACTGTCGTCACGTTCTTCGTCGTCGACCATATCTTCGTCAACGGGCATATCCTCACCCTCGGTTCTCAGAGTCTTTGTTGCTACTCTCACATAATCTTCGTTGCTACTCTCAGAATCTTCGTTGCTAACTCTCAAAATCTTTGTTGCTACTCTCAATATCTTTGTTGCTACTCTCAGAATATTTGTTACTACTCTCAAAATCTTTGTTACTACTACTCTGAGAATCTTTGTTGCTACTCTCAATATCTTTGTTGCTTCTCTCAGAATATTTGTTACTACTCTCAAAATCTTTGTTACTACTACTCTGCATGAGAATCTGTGTTGCTACTCTCAATATCTTTGTTGCTACTCTCAGAATATTTGTTGCTACTCTCAAAATCTTTGTTACTACTCTCAAAATCTTTGTTGCTACTCTCAAAATCTTTGTTACTACTCTCAAAATCTTTGTTACTACTCTCAATATCTTTGTTGCTACTCTCAAAATCTTTGTTGCTACTCTCAAAATCTTTGTTGCTACTCTCAAAATCTTTGTTGCTACTCTCAAAATCTTTGTTACTACTCTCAAAATCTTTGTTGCTACTCTCAAAATCTTTGTTACTACTCTCAAAATCTTTGTTGCTACTCTCAAAATCTTTGTTACTACTCTCAAAATCTTTGTTACTACTCTCAAAATCTTTGTTGCTACTCTCAAAATCTTTGTTACTACTCTCAAAATCTTTGTTACTACTACTCTCAAAATCTTTGTTACTACTACTCTGCATGAGAATCTGTGTTGCTACTCTCAATATCTTTGTTGCTACTCTCAAAATCTTTGTTACTACTCTCAAAATCTTTGTTACTACTCTCAAAATCTTTGTTACTACTCTCAAAATCTTTGTTGCTACTCTCAAAATCTTTGTTACTACTCTCAAAATCTTTGTTACTACTCTCAAAATCTTTGTTGCTACTCTCAATATCTTTGTTACTACTCTCAAAATCTTTGTTACTACTCTCAAAATCTTTGTTACTACTCTCAAAATCTTTGTTGCTACTCTCAAAATCTTTGTTACTACTCTCAAAATCTTTGTTGCTACTCTCAAAATCTTTGTTGCTACTCTCAATATCTTTGTTGCTTCTCTCAAAATCTTTGTTACTACTCTCAAAATCTTTGTTACTACTCTCAAAATCTTTGTTACTACTACTCTGCATGAGAATCTGTGTTGCTACTCTCAATATCTTTGTTGCTACTCTCAGAATATTTGTTACTACTCTCAAAATCTTTGTTGCTACTCTCAAAATCTTTGTTACTACTCTCAAAATCTTTGTTACTACTCTCAAAATCTTTGTTACTACTACTCTGCATGAGAATCTGTGTTGCTACTCTCAATATCTTTGTTGCTACTCTCAGAATATTTGTTACTACTCTCAAAATCTTTGTTGCTACTCTCAAAATCTTTGTTACTACTCTCAAAATCTTTGTTACTACTCTCAAAATCTTTGTTACTACTACTCTGCATGAGAATCTGTGTTGCTACTCTCAATATCTTTGTTGCTACTCTCAGAATATTTGTTGCTACTCTCAAAATCTTTGTTGCTACTCTCAAAATCTTTGTTGCTACTCTCAAAATCTTTGTTGCTACTCTCAGAACAGTGGTGGATTACCAGTTTCCGGTTCTGTAGGCTAAATAAAATTCCCGGGCCTCAGCCTCATAGTACACTGATCTATGAAAAAACTGATATCGATATCAGTGCCGTATCCAGAGATAATTTGGGCAACCCGTTCACTCCTTGATTTACAAATCGTTATAACTTTAACTGCCGCATCCAATGAATTGCATCACAATACTATATAATGCATTTCTGTTTTGCAATTATTTCACGATAAGGATTGTGCAAAGCGTTATGTAATGATTTTCCTTTTTTTCTAAATTTATATTCAAAAAAGACTGACCAAAATAGATGGAATGAAGAAGATTCTGATAGTAGTAGCAACGAAGATTCTCAGATTAGTAGTAACAAAGATTCTGACATTAGCAACAAAGATTCTCAGAGTAGTAACGAAGATTCTGAGAGTAGCAACGAAGATTCTCAGAGTAGTAACGAAGATTTTGAGATTAGCAACGAAGATTCTCAGAGTAGTAACGAAGATTCTGAGAGTAGCAACGAAGATTCTGAGAGTAGAAACGAAGATTCTGAGAGTAGCAACGAAGATTCTCAGATTAGTAGTAACGAAGATTCTGAGAGTAGCAACGAAGATTCTGCAACGAAGATTCTCAGATTAGTAGTAACGAAGATTCTGAGATTAGCAACGAAGATTCTGAGAGTAGTAGTAACAAAGATTCTCAGAGTAGCAACGAAGATTCTGAGAGTAGCAACAAAGACTCTGAGAATAGTACGGAGGATGAAGATATGCCTGTTGACGAAGATATGGTCGACGATGAAGAACGTGACGACAGTTCTTGGTCCAGCCCAAGAAAAGGATGACCAAGAAAAATCTGCATCAGAGCAGGAAGAGGAACAAACAGCAATCCCGCACAAAAAAATACCGCGTATGCTAACTAACCTATTTGATGGAGCCTGCAGTAAACCTCCTGGCAACAAAAGACAACGAAACCAACATTTTAAGTAAAGTTTTACATTTATCAACCAGAGTCCTTTTCATGAAATTAAACGTGCAAAATTAGTAAAGAGAGTAAACTGTGAACAATCATGCAATACCAGTCAGTGATTAACGCGAGTACAATTGGGTGGAGTGGGCAGTCTCGGGTGGAGTGGGCAATCTCGGGTGGAATGGGCAATCTCGGGTGGAGGGGTTATCGTGGGTGGAGTGGGCAATCTTGGGTGGAGTGAGCAATCTCGGGTGGAGTGGGCAATCTCGGGTGGAGTGGGCAATCTCGGGTGGAGTGGGTAATCGTGGGTGGAGTGGGCAATCTTGAGTGGAGTGGCCAATGTTGGGTGGAGTCGGCAATCTTGGGTGGAGTGGGCAATTTTGGGTGGAGTGGGCAATCTCGGGTGGAGTGGGTAATATCGGGTGGAGTGGGCAATCTCAGGTGGAGTCGGCAATCTTGGGTGGAGTGGGCAATCTTGGGTGGTGTGGGTAATCTTGGGTAGAGGTGGCAGTCTTGAGTGGTGTGAGTAATCTTGGGTGGTGTGGGTAATCTTGGGTGGAGTGAGCAAGAGGGGTGTCACATTGGTCACGGACTGCAGATATTTGCCTGTGGAGCAGGCTAAAGGTTTTGTCCCTTTCGAGGCAGCACTTCACTTGCGGTAGTAACTTCTAGTTTTATAAAACAAATAATACATACCGCTCCTGTGCATATGTACTCTTATAAAGGTACGTTTGACGTCATTTGAACACGAAAGAAGTGTATCGCCTTGTGCCTCTACTCAACTTCTTTCGTGTTCAAATGACGTCAAACGTGTCTTTATAAGAGTACACATGCACGGAGCTTTATGTTTTATTTGTTAAATATATATGTATATATATATTATTTCCTTGAATTCTTCCGGCAATAAAACCCTGGTTAAAAATACTCGCGAGTCCGCCAATTTATCCAGATTTATCATAGACTATAAATTGTGTTGACAACTATTCAAGTTTAAATATTTAACATGCAATGCTGCTACACATGACCAGGATGCCTGTGATAGTTTATACTTTCTACAGTATTTGGCCAGTAAACAATGGCTGGAAAAACTCAAAGTCTCAAAGGCTCCGACTCCTTCCACTCGAAATATAATCGTCTTCGTGTACAATTACAGCAAAATATTAAAGACAGGTTTGTGATTGGTCACTTTTGAAGGGGCGGCATGCATTCAAATTTCAATGGGATCCGTGCAGGCTCTCTTTCACCTGCCGCGCCTCCTAGAGAGCCTGCTTGCAGGCTAATCCCCGATCGTCGCAAACGATGATCGCCGATGAATTACGACATATGAAACAGCCCATTCTCTTCCTCAAATTGACTGTATAGACTGATTGTGATCAAGCTCTGAAATTGAGTGTGGGAGTCAATTTCAACGAAAAAGCTAATTCCTAACCCCCAGCCACACCCCCACCCCCAACCACAATCCCCCGGAAACCCTAAACCTAACCCTTCCCCTCCCCTCCCCGGTAGCCCTAAGCCTAATCACAACGTACCCTCCGGAAAAAAGTACCTATCGCCACATGCTTATCGACAAAGTAGAAACATGAACTGATTTTAACACCATGTAGTTATAGTAACTAACCTTGAGAAATCACCAAACGTAGCCTATATAAAGGGAATAAATTAAATAGTACTATTTCAGTTAAATTAGTAAACTCATAAGGTGTGATATATTGTAACATGGTAATACCTTCTACTAGCTGTTATGGAAAATAATAACAGCTAGTATACTGTATCGCCAGTATACTGTATACCCTCCCTCTTCAGCTTTAATAATTTGAAAAACGTAAGTTAAACTCAGAGAAAAACTCTTGAGCTCCAGACGGGACTCGAACCCACAACCGAATGCTAGCCGGCCAACGTTCTAACCAGTGGGCCACTAGAACTCAGATGGTAGACCGAGGTTGTTTTTCGATATTTATACCTGGGAACTATAGTCAAACCGTATACGTGTGTGACAAGTACTTGGGCTACAAGTCGCATTGTGTCAGTTTTTTATTGTTCAGTAAATGTTTTTCTGTGTTAGTAGCGTTGTCAGCTTGAAGTTGGTAAAGTTTTTGGTTGTTAATATCGAAAAACAACCCCGGTCTACCATCTGAGTTCCATTGGCTCAATGGTTAAGAGCGTCTGGCTGGCATTCGGGAGGTCGTGGGTTCGAGTCCCGTCTGGAGCTCAGAGTTTTTCTCTGAGTTTAACTTACGACAGCTTGCACAGCAAAAACAAACGAAAAAACTTACCAATTTCAAACTGAAAACACTACTAAACACTCAACACGAAACAATTATTGTAACTGTAGTTCCATGCGCATGTGCGAAGGTGTTGACTAGTACGAGTTGGAGGGATTTTTTAATGACAAATTTGACTGACGTTGAGTTTATAATTATTGAAGATCAATGATAATGAAGATCAGTATGCTAGGAAATGGCACAAAAAGTACAGCGAGTACAGTACTTGCAATATAGCCAAGTCACATATAAGGAGCTTGGTGATGACAACTGTACATGTAGCAGAAACCACGAATCATTTACGTAGCATTGAATATTTAGACATCCAAAGGCTTATAGAGTTCTAAAAGGATTTAATGTCACATAGCTTGAAGTCAACTACTCAACGAACAGGTTTTGCCATTTCACGACTTGACACGTCCTGAAGACGTACAAATGATCTCAATAACGTTGTATGTAGAACGGGGACGGCGTTAGAATTACTCTTGGGACTAAAAATCACTCATTTTCTTTGTTGTGTGAAGAACATTTTATTGTATTAAAGACGTTGTTCTTGACATTCGCGTTGTATTTACTTGGGTTCCCCATTATCATGCATGCACAGCCACGGTTGAGTGACTGAACTGAAACGTTGCTATTGGATAATTCGTTCATTATACTAAAATACAATGGGTTCAGTGACCGTGCACAAAAATGCATAAAGGCGAACAAAATGATAGAACAAAGACTTAGCAGAGTTTCCAGACCATATTTTGAATGACTATATGCATAAATGGTTATCACTCTTTTGAATAGATGAGAGAGCCCAACTCAATATCTTAATATGAAACCCGGGACATGAATAGAAAGTTTAAACAAAATTTTAATAACGTTTCATTGCTAACGTGCAACATCTTCAGAAAAAAAGACAATTAAAATTGTTGAGAGTATATATAGATACATATTTACAAATAGAATAATTAATAATTAGGTGGCAAATTCTGAAGATGTCGCACGTTAGCAACGAAACGTAATAAAGGTTCTTTAAACTTTCTATTCATGTCTTGAATTCACTATGCATGCATGGGTTTCCATATTAAGATATTGAGCTTGGCTCTCATATTCATTTTAGAATAATCATCAATGTTGTTGTTGCCAAAAACCGTTCATATTACTAGGATTAGATTAGCATGTTTTTAAATAAAAAAGACAAAAATTAAAAATTATGATTTTTGTTGCCCTTATCAAATAAAAAATGTCTTACCTGTAACACATAAGCACCTAGTTCAAAAACAACATTGCTTTCACAATGAATATTACCCTGAAATATGACAACATAAACAACACATTAGTCAGTTAGAATTTCAAATGAATTTAGTACAGCACACGTAACTAACATGTTGTAATGCTGCTGCCACTGCACTGTAGTATAATATATACGATCATGCGCACGCACCATTTTGGCAGGCCGCAGGCATAATTATGGGCTACATGCATAACAAATGTGTAAATGAAAGAAATTCGACAATTTCTGAAGATTTTAGCATCAGGACTCATTTCTCTTTAAAAACAGTTAATTTTTGTTTAGTATTGGCCACATTTTGATGCATGTGGCCCGCCAAAATGATGCGCGCGCAACATTGGGCAACTGGCCTATAGATGTACGGTAAATCAAGACCTTTTATTTCTTACATTTTGTCCTTGTGGGTTTTTTAGAACCAAGTCTTTTAGCAACTCGTAATACAGATTTTGAAGGTTACCCAGTCACAATCTGTAGTCCATTAAATGTAAAAAAGTAGGGTGCTGTGTAGGCAGTGTTTGGGTTAATGGTTATATCATTAAACAAAGTGAAAAGGAGGTAAAATGTCTTTTCTTAGCAAATGAATTACAGTATTAAAAGGGTCGGTAACACTTAGCGTATATACTGTAAGCAAAGTAGTAAACACAATTACTGAGTATGGTTAACGTGTTGTTTTTTTTTCATTTAAGCGACCGGTCTGTTGAAGTGTTGTCTGTTCTTGTTGAACACAACACACACACAATAGCGGAATTTAACAAATAAAACATGTAGCTCCGTGCATATGTACTCTTTCTTATAAAGGCGCCGTTTGACGTCATTTGCACACGAAAGAAGTTGAGTAGAGGCACGAGGCGATAGCACTTCTTTCGTGTTCAAATCACGTCAAATGTACCTAGTATAAGAGTACATATGCACAGGAGAGGTATGTTTTATCTCTTTTATAAAATATGAAGAAAACAAACGAACTAAAAGTGGGATAGTTTTGAAAGTTAGCTAGCTTTACCCGTCAGCTGACGCTATTCTACGCCACTCCATTGTACGCCTCACCTGCCTCGTACCCAGGCGTCTTTTTGGAGGTGGAGGGTAGGTGCTCCCGGGTACGAGACAGGTCAGAGCGCTTATATACTAAGTATATATAAGCGCCCTGAGACAGGTCAATCATGATGTTCATACTAACTCTTATAAATATGTACGGGGCCCAGCCAATCTGAGCGTGCGTATGACACCTTATTTTATAAAGCCATTGTTCTAATAGCAACCGCTTATTGCCTCTTTTAGACTTCGTGAGTTGTTGCACTTTGGACAGATGGTCTTAAATGTACGCGGATCTGGCTTTAGTCTAGCTTCTCAGCTAGTGTGTTCCAATTAGTACTAATTGTTCTTAATTATTATCCAAAAAAATCTTTGGTGAGTCGCCGTTTTGCACCGTGGAACTATATATACTTAATAATTGTGCTGGTGTTGCTGGATGATCTAGTGCACCTGGTATAGTTTTCTTACGCGGAACAAAGGATGACCTGATTAAGATTGGGAGTATATAGCGATAACAGTCTGGATGTATACTCTGGACTCTGGAATCTGGATGTATAGTTAACAGCACAAAAAAAATTAAAACCGGCATTACGTTTCGCAAAATACAGTAAGCCAACGTTTTTGATGTTCACTGGGAACAAAAAAACAAAAAAATCTGAATTAGTGGCCCTGCTGTGGTCTGTGGATAGATCAATTAGTCAGAGTCCACTGGAATGGTCTGGAATCTTTTTGACAGAGTGGTCAGACGATCTGCTTACAATAATGTACATGTACTCTAGATAGGATATACTGGCTAAACTTACTGTATTCAGGCAAAAAATAGCATTTACAATATATTTGTCATTACTATATATAACACAAAACAACGGTAACTCCAAAGATGGTAAACATTCTATTAATGATTCAACGTTTCGACCAATGTGAGCAATTGAACATTCCTGTTGACTACAATTTAGTCAAAAAGTTGAATCATTAATAAAATGTTTACCGTCTTCGGAGTTACCGTTGTTTTATATTTTATATGGTATTAATGGAATTTGAAGGGAGTTTTAGCACTCAGATTCATATGTTGAATGATTATAATGTATGCTTTTCGTCTGAAAGACAGGAAGCAATTCTACCTAGAAACTATTTCTAGAATTTATACTATTAAAAGGTTTATCCTTAATAAAAAATAAAAATCTTGATATGTTGACATCTTCGTATTGATCTCACAGAAACAAGTTTTCCTAGTTTTACATGTACCAAATTACTTTGAACACTGCTGCAGTACTAGTTAAACTGGCCACAATCCAACAATCTAACATGGCAACAATCTTAGCATAAATTTGATATACATGTACATGTACCAGTACAGTAACTTGAACACATTGTCATAATTCTGTACTTCTTGAGTTCGGATAAAAATAAAGAAAAGAAAAATCACTGAAATTTTTTGAATCAATTAAATTAATGGCACTATTTTTGCTGTAAGGTCTTTTCTTAGGCATTCAACATGTTTATAAAGTAAATTTTAATTCAAGCACATATATAATAGTATATATAGTCTTTTTCTTCCTACAGTATGTCAGTCTGGTGTTTTATTCTTCTTTGTGGTCCTAATTTTATGTTTACACAACCCTATCATAAGCTCATATATAGCTTTTATATTTATATATCATATAGCTTTACTTTAAGTACAATAAACCAGAATTTGAACTTTGGCCAGTAAAGAGTTAGCACTATTTTCATAGATAATAGGTATACTTTTATGTATTTTAAGCGTTAGCCTATCACTTCTTTTGTATATTTTCAAGATTTTTAAATTTTAAATTTGTAATCCTACAGTACTTTCACCGTAGTAATTCAACACTAAGCCTATTATCAGTTTTATTTCCTTGTAAATATAAAGAACGTAGTATATATTTAATTTTAGTCACTTGGTCTGATGATGACTTTGTAATAAAGTCAAAATATAACCAATTTTTTCATCTTTGTCTTGGCTTAATCCAAATCTTGGGTTTTCAAGATGTTTGTCTTTGGATTCAGTGTTTTATCCTATATATAGCTTTACACTTATCAGTCTGTCCATGGGTTCTCCCTTTGATAAGTATGTGTATATAAAACATCTGGCATTTGACGGAGTAAAATAATCCGGCATTAAACAAAATTAAATAACAAAGGAGTGATTTTTGGCTGGTTCAGGCAGGAATGCGTTGATGACTTGACTGTAACCGATTGCTGCCTAGCCTGGCTGATAGTTTATTTAAAAACTAAAATCATCTGGCATTTAATATCAGACAGCATAAATCAATTAATAAAGGAATGTTTTTGGCCAGCTCAAACAGGAATGGGTTAAATATCTAAAAATAAAAAGAATGTAGCAAAATCCAGATGTGTTTGGGCATGATCTTGTCTTGGAGTTTCATATTACGTGTATTTGTTAGGAACTGTATCCATGGTCAAAGAACTAAACACAGTTGCGCATCAGTATGTAAAATGCTGACATTACCAGTGTCCTGTACCTGTATAAATTACATGTATAACACCTAAATACAATTTCTGCTCTCTAAGTTAATTGTGTAGTACTATAAATACATTAGAGTAGAGTTAAGTTATGGGAAGGTCATTGGTATTTAAAGAATGTCAACAATATGGCTTAAATTACTTGATAAGAACTGGTATGCAAGATTTCACTAATAAAACACCTCTAAACTAATATAATATCAAAACAGAAACCAGCAGCAGAACAGCAAAAATCTAGGATACACATGCAGTGCATACACATACCGTACAAATATGTCTGTACTGACTCAATATCAATAATTTGAATTTAATTTTGAATTTGAATTTATTGAATTTTACCACAAAATAAAAGACTTACAATAGCAGTTGAAAAATAACATGTAGTAGACCAGTGGTGAGGAAGTAATAAAAAAAACCCTTAAGGCTTATAATTAAAACAACTATGACTTCCTCCTCAGAGAGTTAAGTACAAAATTATGAAAAAGTATTTAGAAGATCATAATACTAGGCTAGAAAAACAATACCACATCCCTTATAAAGTCATGACATTTTTTTATAGTACAATTTTATCATCATAATGATACATCCCCCTTTTGTATTTACACATAAGAATTTTAATTAGTATAAATTTTTCAAAGCAAACATTGGTTAATTAATACTGCCAGTACTTAAATACAAACACTGATAGCTTAAATATTTTACAGAATGAAAATATAGATTTTATAAATAAAACGTTTTCAAAATAATACTTTAACTCATTCCTGTCCGGGGGCTTCCCCAGAGGTGAATAAAATCGTCTGGCGTTAACCAGAATAAAATACTAAAGACCAATTCGGACAAGAAAGAGTTAATTTAACATACTCTTTATATTAAAGTGCCACTAACTCCCAAAATTTTATGGTTTAGATTAAAATTAAGATTATGAAGAATGGCAATGAAAGTTCGGCGATATTGATTTTTGTTTTTAAGTTATCGGGGCTTTTGTAATATGCAAATAAGGCATATGATGATGCAAGATAAGGAAAGCAGAATTGTGGAAGATTTTATATTGTGTATATCTTTAAACATCTAAATTTCTCAAAACTTTGCACATATATACAGACTGCCTATTAGTAAGAAAGATAATTTGAGTTACTTAGCCATCATGGCAATGATTTGTTTCCAGACCTCTAAGTTTAGGCTCAAAAAACCTTTGTTTTCTGCCATAGCAGAGTTTACTACAACTTCACTCTTTAGTATAAGATTAGTTGTGGAATCGTTCTCCAATATTACCAACTCCAAAATGATCAGCACTTGAGAGCCAGACTTCAATCTTTGCAAAGTGCATGCGGAAGATAAAAACTGGTAAAAAATTGCGTGCCAAAAACATTGAAAAAATCAAACTGGAAGTAACCTGCTACTTGCGGTGTAAAATGAAAAGAACCAGATATTTAATGAAATTTGAAGCTCTATTTATGCTTTCAAAGACAAATGTGGCGTAAATCGTCTCATGTGAAGGTGAGAAATGTGCTTACAGTACAATATATGTATACGGCACACACAGTAATAAATTTTTGTGTGCGCCATTCAAAAAAATAGGGCATGTCACAGAAGATCTTGACTGCGCACATTGCATAAAATGAAGTCTGGCTTGGGAGAAAACAAATAGTTTTGTTTTTTAAATTAAGAGGTCTGGAAACTAATTGGTTACCATGATGACTACATAACTTGAACTATCTTTTTCAGTTTAGTAGTCTGTAAATATATGCAAAGTTTGGAGAAATTTTGATGAATAGTCTTTGAAGATATACTGGAAAATAGATCTTCAACAATTCTGCTTTCCTTATCTTACATCATCGCATGCCTTATGTACATACAGTAGAATCTGAGTTTTATGACCACCCCTGTTGCCAGGTAAAAGTGGTCGTAAATGACAGGTGGTCATACATGGCAGGTAGTGATGTCATGTTATAGCAGCCATTTTGGCAGCGCCACAGCAGTTCTTTATATAAACATTGTTTAAAGGTTAGGAAATGCTGATTTAAGATTTACAAGGGAAATGGAAAAAGCAAGAACATGTCAAAGAAGTACAGTCTTGATTTATTAATATTAATATGTTGTTTGGTTATTAATAGAAAAGAAATTTGATATTTGTGACTTGTGTGTTTAATATCATGGCTAATAGAGCCATGTTCTCCACATCAAAATGGTGTTGTTCACTTCAGTTTTTGCACTGTGTTTTTGTAACGTTTGATTAAATGTTTTCGCTGGTTTGGTCTTGTTAAACACATCAATTAAATGGTCAATTAAAACACATATTGAATAATATAAATACTTATAAGGACACTAGTACTTGTAAATGTATTTGTAACTTGTACAGTACCGCTCGCGAGTAAGGTAACATCGACTCGCGAGTAGCGAGTACTCGCGCGTACTCGCGCGTCATAGCGAGTACACGCTTCGGCTCGTTACGCGCGAGTACTCGCACTTCTAGCGAAACCAAACATTGGCAAATACTCGCAACTCGCTACTCGCGAGCATTGCGAGTCAGTATCACCTATAGGATCAGGAAACTACGGGAAATTTATATGAAAGAATAATCAAAGCTAGCAATCAACTTTACTAACTGTAATAAATTAAAACGACGAAGGCTTATACAAGTTTTGTTAGACAGCATTTCAATACATGGCGACGGCCGTTATTGAAGTATAATATACACTGTTATCGCGCGATGAACAATCAAAGTTTGACTTCAATTGATGGAAATGACAGAGCAATCAAAGACAAGTTTATGATGATAGATACATAGAAACATTAATTAAAGGCACGGCATTTCAATATACATCCATATGTTAAAGAATACTCACAGTTTGTCGTTAATGGCGTTTCGCCGTCGCTGACATGCATGTCTTCAGTTGCAAATTATAGATTTCGAATAATCACAAAACTTTACTTCCAGTTAAACATCCATACTAAAATAATTTCCATAGTTGGCATTTAGTGTGTATCCAAATGAACGTTTGCTATGAAGTTTTGCAGATACAATTGTATCCGCACTTGTTCTTGAGCAGTGTTTACGTTCTTCTTCAAAAATTATCGAAGCAACAGCGAGTGAGGTCATCGTTTGAATAGTGAAAAATAAGCCAAAACAATTTTGAAATACATGGCATTTTATATAAACAGGCATTATGAAGGCCCATCGATCGAAAGAAAAAGGACAACAACTCGTTTCTAAACCACAAATATACAGTAGTGCAATAAGTGCATGTCTAGTAAGTTTTTCCGCGACTTTTTCCATGCGGCACGGCTTTACCTCATTTGAATTGAGATGTGTCAAGTCGGCATGTAATATATTCATAACGTAGCACGTTCATCACAACAGAATACCAAGCGCTCAATTTCGTTTCAGAATTATAGCTGTGACCATATTAAAGTGCGAGCATTCGGTAAAACAAAGACTAGGTGAATTTAGCAAAGCAATCACGTCAACATTTTAATAAATTCACCGAGTCTTTGTTTTTCCGAATGCTCGCGCTTTAAGATGGTCACAGCTATAATTCTGAAACGAAATTGATCGCTTGGTATTCTGTTGTGGTGAACGTGCTACGTTATGAATATATTACATGCCGACTTGACACATCTCAATTCAAATGAGGTAAAGCCGCGCCGCATGGAAAAAGTCGCAGAAAAACTTACTAGACATGCACTTATTGCACTACTGTATATTTGTGGTTTATAAATGAGTTGTTGTCCGTTTTTCTTTTGATCAACGGGCCTTCGTAATGCCTTTTTATATAAAATGCCATGTATTTCGAAATTGTTTTGGCTTTTTTTTCACCAGGCAAACGATGACCTCATTCGCCGTTGCTTCGATAATTTTCGAAGCAGAACGGAAACACTGCTCAAGACCAAGTGCCAATACAACGGTATAGTTAATTCCCGCAAAACTTCATAGCAAACGTTCATCTGGATACACACTAAATGCCAACTATGGGAATTATATTAATATGGATGTTTACACTGGAAGTAAAGTTTTGTGATAATTCGGCGAAATCTATAATTGGAAGCCGTGCATGTCAGTGATGGCGCGACCCTGTTAACGACAAGCTGTGAGTATTCTTTAACATATGGATGTATATTGAAATGCCATGCCTTTAATAATTGTTTCTAGGTATCATATCATCATATAACTTGTCTTTGATTGCTCTGTCATTTCCATCAATTGAAGTCAAACTTAGATTGTTCATAGCGCGATAACAGTGCATATTAATATACTTCAATAACAGCTGTCGCCATCGGACACTGAAATGTATTGAAATGCTGTCTAACGAAAGTTGTATAAGCCTTCGTCGTTTTAATTTATTTCGTAAAGTTGATTGCTTTGATTAGTTCTTTCATATAAATGTCCCGTAGTTTCCTGATCCTATAGGTTATACTGACTCGCAATGCTCGCGAGTAGCGAGTATTTGCCAATGTCTGTTTTCACTAGAAGTGCGAGTACTCGCGCGTAACAAGCCGAAGCGAGTACTCACTATGACGCGCGAGTACACGCGAGTACTCGCTACTCGCGAGTCGATGTTACCTTACTCGCGAGCGGTACTGTAAGTTTTAAATTTCCACTTACCTTAAATATTAAAGACTTTGCTTGAAGATAAAAAAGTTCCACAGTAACTTTCTCTTTAAAATAAGTTATACTTGGTACATAAAATCTATTAAAATAAATAAATAAAGTGAAGAACAAACTCTACTATGACAATATATTTACTGTAGAAGTGTCATGTAAACTAAAATTGGTTAAGACAAAACCAGATTGGGCACTGATCGGATTGTTTAATTTATATCATGCAGTGGTGAAGGCAACCCCGAGCCTGGGCATCAGTTATAAAAATAGGTGATCCTAAAACACATCTGACATATACTAAATAATTGAATGTCAGTTGAAGACTTCAAATCCAGATTGATGCTGCAGCAAAAATACAGGTTAGAACCCACACCCCCCTCAAAATAGAGGAAATACAAGAATTTAAATTTTTTTGAGGGGGAGCTAGCCTCTTCCAGGCAACTTTTGAGGCATTTAATTGGCCATATTGGGGAAAATCCTGCAAGCTACATTTCTATTGGTTGAAACTAACAATCGTGTTGACCTGCATTGATCCAGCCAGTCAGTGGAGGTACCTCAGAACACTGTCGAGATTCACACTGCTATCAACTGGAAGTGTCAACTAAGAATGTTTATCTTTATGTTGAGAGGTATTAGCCTACATGTATACCCTCCCCCACCACCACCCGCCACCCCTCCAAGTAGTACCAATAAGCCTATTTTGGGGTCCTGGCTCATGCACTAAATGAACATCTTACATTACATAGGTTACAAATACTACACTAGTATAGCACCCCAGCAGGAAAGCCAACTGTAACAGGCGACACCTGTACCATTCTCATAGCTAGAGACTAGAGTGACA
Source organism: Corallium rubrum (assembly GCA_964035015.1). Taxonomy (NCBI): domain Eukaryota; kingdom Metazoa; phylum Cnidaria; class Anthozoa; order Scleralcyonacea; family Coralliidae; genus Corallium; species Corallium rubrum. Next base: position 38,830,809 of record OZ035997.1, read on the forward strand.
AACGTTTCTACTCTGTACTGTAGGTGTCAATTAAAGAGCTTGTTTTGCTAAAGTTGTTGTATAAATATAATTTTTCTAATTTCCATGTTATTCAACATGTATTAAAATGACTGTATACTACTGTATATATAGTACAATTAATAATTCTACCATTAATAATGGAATACAAACCTAACAGCAAAATAAAACATAATTGGATCAGCATATCTGGGAAGATCATGGTCTAAAACTTTTCTATCCAAACTTAACCAACTTTTATTTCCTCTGAAACAAAAGTTATAAAATAAAATTAACTTTACGTTATACAGTAAATTAAAAGTTAACAATTGAAAGCCAAAACAAAAAGAGGCTTAAACACATATTGTAGACCTGAAACAATAGATTATGTATAGAAAATGTCTATGTATTCTACTCTGAAGCCAGATAATTTGTCTTCACAAAGAAAACTCACTGACAGGAAAGGGTTAAACCTTAGTTGTGTTTTGTTAATTTTTAACCCATTCCCACCTTGAGCTACAGTATAAGAAACCATTTGGGCAGGAATGATTATATTTTAATCTATAATTTCCTACCAATGAAGTCAGAACTTCCATCTAAATGGGTAGGAAGCAGCTTAAGTATTTAATATATACAATCCATTGTACTATACATTATACAATTCACAACCTCAGGCTTTCAGTTTCCTGAGGCATAGAATTTCTTTTTTAAGAAGACCATAAGCTGTCATAATTAATTGTTTGTTACTTACTTAAGGTCTTTAGAATATTGTTTTGCTTTTTACATCACGCATAATTGACAAGGTTTAAAGCTGTCACTTGCCAATTTACCATGAATACAAATCAATTTGATTATTGAGCCGAAATACTGTATCTTTATAAATTCAGTAAAATGTTAAATAAATTCAACAACCACTCTTGCATAAAATAGTTATTTTCTTACTTCATGCATTTCTCTGAAGAGCAAAGATCAACAAAATGGTAACTCTTGCTGGCTTCAAAGAGGTCTGCCTCCGTACTACTGTCTCCTATTCTGTGAGCACATATAATTATACAGTAGATGTACAGTATATACAGTATGTACTATACATGTACACTGTATAATTCTGTACTGTAATTTATATATGTTCCTTTCCTTAGCAATAAGATAGAGATATCAAAGTTCTTTAGATAATTTATTTACAAATAATTTAATCAATTTTACTCATTGTTAGTAATTTACAACAACAAAGTAAACCATTCCAGCTTGATACTATATTTTATGTAAATACTGTTGCTGATATTCTATAACATAGCACACAGACCAAACATAATCCTCATGTTACACGTAGAATAACCTGGTTTTTAGCCAGCTCCAACAGTAATAGTTAATTTATTCAATTGAGTGAAAGCTTCACTCAAAATAACAGCTGGTCATCAGTCAATGACCAGCTTGTCAAGTAGGCAGCAAAAATTGTGATGGCCAGTCATTTGACTGGCATTTTCTAAACATTATTTTGAGCCTTGAGAACTACTACATTAGAATGTACTTTACAGTTTTATGTATATGTATAGGTGAAATTAAGGACTTCAAGGTACATGTAAGAACGTTTCCACTATGGTTTTATGCAATTACAGTGTATAATCCAACATAATTGTACAATTAGTGTTGTAACTCAATAAGTTTACCACCTCTTGGTTGTTCCTTAAAACTTGGTTTTAGCACACTCTTAGCAAAAATCTAGCTGGAGAGTGAGGAGTTCAACAATATTTATACTTATACTAAGGCTGGTCAAAGTCTAAGACGTTTAGTTAAGTGGTGTCGAAAATAAAAATTGAATAATTAATATGAAGCATATATTTCAGTATGCTCAAGAAAACAATAGCACTTTTGGCTGACACTGTGAGAATGAGCAATTATGTACTCATTGATTCACTCACCCAATAACAAAGCATTTCCTCTCAAACACCCACGTCTTGACAGTCATTTTATTTCTTAGTTTACTATCCCTACATTTCCTGTTAATATCACATTCAAAGATCTATGAACTAACAGCCTTTTAAGGTGAAATATGAGTCACGCAAACAAATTATTATTACAACAGGGAAAATAACCCAGACCCACTCATTTTAAATCACAATTTTAGGAAAACCATGAAAACATCAACGATTGAAATCAACTGTATTTTGGAACACATTCACGTAACATAAAGTGAACTAAAAATTCCTGATATATTTGTTTTAATACAACCAAGAGAAGAAAAAAACAACCGAAGAAAATGTAACAATTTATAGAAAATGTCAATATTCCAATCAGAATAATCCGTCCGTCACAACTTATGAGTTCAAAATTGAGATCTCCTCCTGAGATCTCTCAATATTATTTGAATTCAGACAGAATAACTTCCAATGCAAGTGGAAAATTATCCATGTTTCCCGGGTTATTAAATCTATAGTATTTGAACTGACTATTTAAACAAGATATATATAAGTTTATAAATTGACAAACTATAATTTCTGTCACAACTCTTCAGCATTTTGATCCATGCGCGTTTGGTCATGTAAATTTGATGCATGTATACCGATACCAGTGCATATTCTTTCGACGTTTATATTTATTGCTATTACAATTAGTAGAAAAAGTTGATTCACATACTCATTAAAGCGTGGATGCTTTGGGGACCTTTTAACGTCGTATTTACTCAATTCAATAAAATCACTTATACAGAAATTACGTTTGGTCTTCGCGCTTCTTAAAAGTAAGTACGACTGAAGGCAAGCAAGAAAGAAAACAACTTACACATCATCCGTATGATACAATCCAAAATACTCCTTCTCGTGAAGATTAAAGTGAGACGAGACCATAGCTAAAAGCTCTGAGGAGAGTAGTCGAGGCTGTGAAAAGACCAGGAAATAAAACACTGTTAGCTGCGATAAATAACCACTAGCATTTCTGTAGTTGTTTTGGCCGTGTGTAGCGTTTAAGCTCGATAAAACGATGTACCTGCACTAAGAAATCGAGTCTGCGTTCATCAAGTAAGACAACTTGACATCTTCGTGGTATTCGACCATCGCTCATTTTGGACACGATTCCGACGGCAGAACATCAAGACTAAACATTATATCTCACACTTATGTCACAGTAAGCCATCCATGTTACTCAGTGTAAGACTATATAAAGCTATCAATGCTTTCTTCACAAACTTGCATCGTTAACGAGATTCTTCGGTCAATCATATCGGCTTCTTCCGTTACGCACCGAGGAATTTTTCACTGTTCGATTGTTTGTCGATTTCCCAGCACGCCCTGCGCTTTTTGGACCTTTCTTCTTCCCCCTCCCCCTCCCCCTCTCACTAATTAAATCCGTCTGAATAATTTTGTATTCAAATTTTATTGATAATTCCGTCACAAAAATTCTTGATGAAACAATCGCTTTATTAGAACGTTCTTATTGTCTTTAGTAAAAGGTTGAGTATGTTTTACTTCAATAATCCCGCTCGATGTTATCGATTATTAATCCCGTGTCCCAACAAACCTATTGTAAACCCTTCTTAAAATATTTTGTATTGGTACAGAGAAATGCGCAACGTCAATTTTCGGCGGTGTCGGTACCAAATACCTGAAAAAATCCGCCAAAATACTAAAAAAAAAACATGCCGAAAATACAAAATTTGACATGGCTCGGCACTTGGTACGGAGGTCTATCTGTCACAGTCGAGGAAGTTAGAGAGACGACAAAATTCAGTTCGATCGAGTTTTTATGGCCACTTGTATAAACTACCCTGGTTCCGCGTACTATGCCAGTGCTTTTGAGCCAGGGAAATTGAATGACGCAAAAATAGTATGAAGGTGCAAACTGCAAATGCCCATACCGACATACCGTGGGAGAAGCACAGTACTGCATGTAGGAGTGAGCAGCTTCTCAACTTCGTATTCAACGGCCAGTAACTTAGGCCCGTGACAAACGGCGTATTTTTCACGCGCCGTATAAAATATGAGAATTAAGTTCAGGAAAAATACGCCGTCTGTAACCATTAAATTAGTACGGCAATTTCATTAAGTTCGACAGTGCCATTAAATACGACTCGCCCGGTCGTATAATATGACTCAAGTATGGCGTTCGTGCAGACGGCGTACTATTCATGCGCCGTGGAATAAAATACATACATTAATTTACAATTATGATAATATATTTTCTATCCACAATTCATGTTTGTAACATCGTTTCCAGACCTACGACTCGAGAACTGTAATTTATTCGACTTATTAAATTAAATACGACGAAAATACGCCGTATAACTCAACAGGAACAATTTCAGAATTTGGGTCGACTATAATAGGTATTTTATACGGCGCATGAAAAATACGCCGTTTGCGGTCACAGGCCTTAGCTATTTGTACAATATATGAACCTCTGTTTGTCGGTAAAATTGACAAGTGAAAGTCTGTACACTTGACATTGTCATACAGTATGTGTGTGTGGGGGGGGGGGGGGGGGGGGGTGACACCCCCCAAGAATTGCTTTATTTGTTCTATAGTCGGCAGACAAGAGGTTTCAATCGGCAGTCTGCACCCGCCAGCGGCCAGACTCGGCGAGTACCAGTACTGACGAGTGATGATTATGTGGCAGTCGGCAAAATTGAGCGTACAACCCCCCCTGCAAAATTTTTTGAGGACGGCCCTGGGCTCTATAGTATTCAAAACATTCTTTTTATCTGGCGCGCTCATCTCGATCTAAATTTAATTTTCTTATCTCCAAATTCCAGGTCCCGTGATGCATCTCAGCCTTTTCCGTTATGACGTAGGTTTCCCTAGAAGAAAAGGAAGGGGAAGAATACAGCCTACGTACCGTTTATACCAATTAATTATTAATAAAGTGCATATGAAACGAAAATTAAGTCTGTCTTATTTGAAAGAACACTTAAAATAATAGACATAGAGTAACATATTTTGCAGTTTTTCGTTTCCTTGCTTCGTTCTGGAGATATTTCAGTTTGATTGATATGCAAATTAAACATTTTGACATCGCACGTGCATAAGGAGTTATCGAAAAAGTTATATATCTTTGCTATTGTCAAATGTAATCACTTGAAAATCTACATGTTTTGTGTTCTGGACGAAACACAAGCACTCGCTCCCTTCGAATTATTTTTGGTTTGATAATAGCATTATAATTTATAGCAAAGATATATAACTTTTCTCGATAACTCATTATGCACATGTGACGTCGTCAAATGTTTAATTCAGTTAAATACCTTGTATACATAAACCTATAGTTTCATCATAACGTCAGATAAAAATGCAGCGTTGGCAACCATAGCAAGATCTTAAAACGAAGAAAATTCACAAAAGAAAAAAAAACACATCTTGCGATCTCTTGTGACTCTAATTTTGGGATACCAAACAGTAAAACACTGGGGGGGGGACACTGGACACAGCTGCGAAGGAGGCTACCTTCAGTCTCGTCCATGATTGAATTCTCGACTTAAATATTTTAATAAACACATGTATTGTGAATATATTATATCGGTTAAACTTGATAAAGAAATTTTAGTGCACAAACAACAATTATAATATATTATTCATGGTTTTCTGCAAACACAATATACATGTACTTGACAGAGTGGCCATTAACGCTATTTCTTTATCGATATAATTGCATGTAACTAATACGACAGCACTTGATTCCAGATGTTGGTCATGTATGTTATGCAATTTCTCGTAGTTAGGTGGTGCACTACAATTACTGACAAAATATACCTTGGAACACCTCATGTGATGTCTATTCCTCTCTCCCTGTTTAAAGTTTAATGTTGAATAAGGAAACTGGGACTTAGGAAACATACAAGGACATGTAAGCTATAGTAAGGGTCAATCAGTGTTCACTCGTGTGATAAAGAAGGGCTTCTGTAAGAAAATAATTATGAGTCTTCTCTAATGAAATAATCTGTATAATTTACCGAGAAAGAAACTTCAAAAGTAGAAATCAAAATACTCATTACTTTGATGGATGCAGTTGGAAATTTGAAATGTACTTTTTGTGTCAAATGCATGGGATAGGTTGTTTCTTCACTTTGCTCACTTGTGAGATAACCTTTCCAACACTAGAAATAAATTGCAGCGCTTTATATTCTGCCTGCGAGTTCTGTCGTTAGTTTGTTCTTTTGTTTGTGAGAGCAATCTCGTTCCCAGAGCCCACGTTCCCCACCCGGGAAACGAGAGACTCTGGGATAATCCGTTTCACATCGACATTTCATTGGCTGATGAGCACAGTGAACTCTATATAACTCTTCTTCCGGATAACAAGAATCCTGTGATAGCGTGAACGGATTATCCCAGAGCCTCTCGTTTCCCGCCCGCTGGGTAAGGGGAACGTGGGCTCTGGGAACGAGATCGTTGGGAGAGTAAATAGGCGCGGCACCGCTCTTTAGAATTGGGTCTGGTTATTCGATATTATCTCACGACACACCTTCGTTGTTCTATGTAACCAGGCCTCATTAAAGATGGTTGCCGGATCGCCGGAGTTGTTAGACCACAGCGGCTAATAAAATACAGGAATGGCTCCAACTCCATACTGGCCAATAACTATATAAATATAAATTATTTAAGCTATTTTCCAGTATTTGTAAGCTAGACGACAAATTCGCTAGGTAAATTACTATTGTGCCACGCATACTAGTGTTATCTGACAAGTTCCTTGGTGGCTTTATATATACTTGTACAATACGTGCGTACGGCGAACATGATTTTTCTTCGTTTCTTGAGAAATTTTATTTACTTGTGTGTGGAGGGCAAAAAAGCCGTTGGATTCATGTCCATATAAGTACCTCTTTGCCTGTAAACGCTAGTCATCAACGTTTATAGTTCTCTTTGTGCTGTATTGAGTTGCACCGCACATTGTGTATCTGTCTTTGACCTCTTTTGTTATCTACTTAGAACACTTATGTCGATGTTGTACCCTTGTAATCGTGGCTTTCAGATTTCAAGCATGTGTCTAATGCATGTGATTAATCATGTGATCAAATTCGTTACGTTATTTCTATAGTTGATGACAAGAATTATCCTAAAAAACAAACATTGCTGGAAAAAACACCAAGCATACCGAATATTAATTGTGAGAAATATGGTGATGTATGAATATGGTATAGTGGGTAACCCAATATATTACAAAGACTTTAAATAAAATCTTTTAAGAGCATGCCCTCCATGCACCTATATCTCACTGCATTCAATTAGCAGGACAGCTCCCGGGGGTATAGGGCAATGCCCGAATGCCCGACTGTTGTGGAACCAATTTCGTACCCCGAGCCAAGTTGCCCCGTTGTGGAACCAACACAGCAACCTCGTACCCAGTGCCTTCTGCCAACACGGCAATATTGTAAGCAGTGGCTTGTAGAGGGTGTAGGAACCGGGGGGACGGGGCATGTGTCCCCCCCCCCACTTTGTCATGAAGTGCCCTTTTTATGATACAACATGGGTTTCAAGTGTCCTTTTGAAGCCCTGAACAAAGTGTCCTTTTGAAGCTGCGCCCCTCCAAGATCAACTCGCTTCCTACGCCACTGGTTAAGAGTGCAGATATCCTGGGAAATGAATGCTGGTAAGTTTTAATTCTACCAACATATTGTATTATTTATCCGAATTTTTCAAGACTTTTTCCTTTTTCAGCGTAAACAATTAAGTACAAAACCTATTACACCATTTTAATTTGTTAGTCCTTTGATACTTTAATTCCTTGCCTAATATATGTATATATGGTCCGTTTTCGAATCATGCAGACTTTAGTATTTTACTCTGTCTAACACCAGATGATTTTACTTGGCAATGAAAGCTAGCCTTCGATAGTGAAAGAGTTACAGTCATTTGCAACTCACTTTTCATCCAAATCTTCGGACGTTCGTTCCGAAGTTCGCACGTTCGTTGGGAAGTTCAAAGTTCGTTTTGAACTACGCATTTGATTGGCTGCTAGGAACCAAGCAACCAATCAAATGCAGAGTTCAAAACGAACTGCGAACTTCCCAACGAACTTCCGAAGATTTGGGTGAAAAGTGAATTGCAAATAACTGTAATGACTTGAAATATTTGTCTTTGAAGTCTGAAGATGCGACAAAAGATCACCGCACGTTTCAGTAGTTTCAGCCCAGTAAACAATTTAATCTCATTTGAAGCAAATCTCCCTACCAGATTCGGGTTAGTTACAGAAGCACACACAAAATTAATTTAATTATAACAGAAATATGCAAGGCAAATACAACATACATAACATATTTCAGTAATTGCAGTGGTTTGAAAAAGTCAAATATACAATCAGCTAATTCATTATATATATATATATATACACTGATGACTGATGAGCTGTAGTACAGCGAAACACGTGTCTGTAGATTGAACTATATATATATATATATTATATGTTGTAATATTATACACTTAATGTCTGCTCCCGAGGGAAACAGTTAGTTTTGTTTTCCCGATAGTCTTGATATTTCCCGAGACGAAGTCGAGGGAAACATCGAGACACGAGGGGAAACAAAACTAACTTTTTCCCGAGGGATCAGACATTAAGTGTTTTGTTATATAGCTTGAGTTTCGCTGAATAATTTCGACGTTTATCAAGGGAAAGTACACAAAAGACAAACGCTAAGACTTACCAAAACATTTCGCCTGGCTCAGCAATTTCACTTCAACCAAACAAATATAAGTCTCAGAACAAAAGAACAGCAATACATTTCTCCAGTTAATCTTCACACATGCTTTGAAGACCTATAAATATTCTTTTTTTCGTACCAAACAAGCTTTTGTTTATAGGATGCCGTGAAGAGTTAAAAGTTCTAGCAGGTATAACAATTGAAAACTTATTGATCGAGGGGGGCATGCTCCCCCGGAAAATTTTGAAATCTCGAGTCTCTGAAATGGCATTTCCTGCGTTTTGGGGGAAGATTTTACAGAATCGTCTAACTCCGATTGCATTTGGAAGAAATTACCATTTGGCGAAATGCTTTCGATATGGCTCACTCATAATACTTATGGTCAGCAGTCATCAACTGCTAATGTTTATAAGTACTTCATGAAACGAGTATTGAACTATCACACGAGACGATTTTCCCCTCGTATATATACGATTGTCAACCTGCAGTGATTTTCAAAATGCCATACATCGAAGATGTGTAAATATTCAACGAATAATCATCGTCCCCTTCGGCACCGAAGGCAGGGGGGCTCAGCCCCCCCTTTTTTCTACTTTTGCAAAGTTGGGGGGGCTTTAGCCCCCCTAGCCCCCCCGGTTCCGCCGCCTATGTATATTATTACACACACACACACACATACAAATATATTTACAAGCAGTTTGTGGCGTAACAGAAAACTACCGAAGACCTATATGTCTACTACAGAGCGCCTTCTTGTCATTGTTAAATTTATAAGCAGACATTTATGATTATGATAAAACAGCTGACTTATTTAACCCTAACTCTAAAGGATCTTCCCCATCCTTGATCCTTTAACCCCGTCCTGTAGTGCACCCCTGCTGGACAGACATACAATCATTAAGAAAGTGTAGGATGTGCAGTAAAACAGAATTAACATTGTGAATTCGCGACTGCTTTTAACATAATTGATTATAATGAAAGTCAAAAGAAATTAACAGTTATAATCAATGTGTAAATCAAATAAGGAATCGTTTTTGATTTCCGTAAAACTTTCCGTTCGATTTTCTCAGCCTAAACAGTTAACTATTCGCATGTATCAGATATTTACCTGAAATACAAACGCTCGCCCTCGACTCGCGTCTGCATATCAGGTAAGAATCGGCTGCTCATGTTTTATCTATTACATAAATAAATATGCACGAGGACGACAATTTTTCTTATTATACAGAAAGGAACTTCTTCCTTACATTACGCACGTAATACATGTAGATAATTTTATATCCATTGGTAGAAAGCCGTTGCGAAATGAAAGATAGCATATATATACTAGTACCCAGTTCTTACCCGACATCGCTTCAATGGATAACGAGACAAGAAAGGCGCTGTTTACTTGCATGAGTGCATTTCAAAAACATCCACTGTGAATGTAGAATGTTGAACTTCAGGCTATTAAAGCCAATCTACATTCCGTATATATGAGAGTGCGGTGCACAAGTGCAAAATGTACAAGGAAGATGAAACCAACTTCTCATGTGGTTATTTCATCTGGAGAGTCTATCCTTATTCCTGACATACAGAGTTTGTCTTTAATCTCAGCTATATCTAAAAAAAGTAAGCACAACTCATTATACACTTCACATGCATTGGTGCGAGAGATAAACGCACGCGTTAAAACATATTCAATTTTTACGTAGGTTAACATACGGAAAACATCCTGCGAGCAGACCTTTATAAATACTCGCTTGCTAGCAGCGAGTATTTAAGGGTCTGCGCGCAGGGTGACGGAAAAAGTGATAATATAGAAAAAAGTGACTGCACAAATATTTTTAAATCTACAATGTTAAACCCCAATCAAACGAGAACGCAAGTCGTCGCAAGTTGGCAGTCACAAATTTCTGTGGTGGTTGTTCGAACACCCAAATTAACAAAATAAAGATTTCATGAGTGTTTTAAACAACTTTGTCACGGTACATAATATTTTCGAGAAATTATTCAGAGGGGCTGGCTGGCTGAAACTCAGCTTTGCCTCGTATTTTCAACCTGCTTGGCTGTATTTAGAAATCGGAGGAAGAACACTGATTCGTGTTGGATATGTTACTTCAACACGGTTTGAACTATCCGCGGTGTTGTGCACAAATAAGCATACACTATAACTTTTAGTCTTTTATATTCTGGACATAATACCTTGTTTCAACTGTTGATTTTCGTACATAAAATCTTGATTTGTTGCGGAAAGAAAGACGGCGTCTTGTATGGCTTCTTCCAAAAGTGAACGGTACCGTTGCTCCATAGCCGACTTTTGTTCTTCAAATACAGCACGGTAATTTCTAAACGTCTAAAAAGTATAAGAACATTTAACAATGAGGGACTGGCATTGACGAGTAGTACAAGTATTACTCGTAAAAGTTGGTGGTATAAATATAATACATATTTTCGAAATATTCCTTGTTCAGAAGCGGCTCATACACGAACACGAGAAGAAGTGTTTGTATGATACATTTTGAAGTGGTTCTCTTTTGAAAATATTGTTGGTAATGTTTCTGCAGAATATTAAAGATATTATGATAGTTGGTAATTGCACGAATAGTTGTATTTTACGTGTGAAGTTTCTATTTTGGAGCGCCGCCATTAAATTGGCCGTGTTTGAAAAGAATGAGTTGAGGAGAACTTTGACGTCATAGACTCAACAAAACCAAAAGATCATTGTTGTTGTCAACAAAAGGGTCATTGTTCTTATTGAGTCTACGACATCATAAGCTTCCTCGACTCATTCTTCTCAAGCTCGGCCGGTACTTTAATGGCGTCGCTCTGAAATACAAACTTCACACGTAAAATATCACCTTTTCTTCAACGAATTTTGAAGTGAAACTTTGCATGATTACTAACTACCATAATATCTTTAGGATTATGCAGAAACATTGCCAACAAGGTTTTCATCAGAGAACCACTTTAAACGACTGTTAGAGTTTATGCAAAAATCATTAATAAATATCAAAAGGTGTAGATCCATGAATGACGTCAGCGCAAAAAGAACAAGAAAGTACGCTACGATACGCAGTCGAGTTGCCAGTGTGCTGTTGTTGTTCTTTCAAATATTACAAAAACCGCGCAACGATTTAAAAGTGTCGCCAAGACCGTTCTCGTGAAAAGTTGAAATCCGGGAAAACCTGTTCGGGGGTGGGGGTGGGGGGGGGGGGTGTTATGGTTGTTCCATGGTCGATTGAGTTGCCCTAGTAATAAACTGAGGCCCTGTTTACATGAAACGGATTGACAGTCCAATCGGATCGAAAAACGCGAGTGACGTCAATCCGGGCACATCACTGCTTGGAACTTTGTTTTCGGTTTTGGAACACTATTTTCTGTGCTTCCCTCAATGTTTGCCATTTAGCACGACACGCACTAACTTCACTCATGCAATCAAGTTATTTTCAACCGTGTTTAGATGAATCAGATTGGAGACATTCAAGTCGATCCTTGCTTGAATCTCAAGTCAATGCACTCAACTTCGTGCACTGACTTCAGCCATCCGTTTCGATCAGATCGAAAACTTTCAATCTTCTTCATGTATAAACACAACAAGGAGAAACAACATGCGAGATTTGACTTGAACACTCAATCTTCTTCATGTAAACACAACAAGGGGAAACAACATGCGAGATTTGACTCGAACACTCAATCCCCCTCATGTAAACAGGGCTTAAATTATGAAACTCATAGATTTGAGATTACTCGTTAAAACCCTTCTCAAAATGCAGGAAATGCTGTTTCAGACATCCTAGAAATCAAAAATTTTCCGGAGAAGCACGCCCTCGGACACCGCTAAGGTCTCGTGACTTCGGCGCTTGTTTTCACCCCTTGTTTGTGTAATAGACGTTTTAAATGTTTAAACAGCTTGGCTCCTCAATGCTACGATGCTTACTTCAAAAACCTTTCCTATGGAAAAGGGACTCGTGGAGATAACAATAAATTGCTGTTGCCAAAAGTTAAAACTGAAACAGCACGGAAACGATTTGCATTTCAAGGAGCAGTTTTAAATGAATAAACTCCCAGACAGTCTTGCGAGAGAAACTTCGTTATTACGATTCAAGGAACAATGCAAACACTATTTTTAACTTCTCTAAATAAATTATATATATATTTTTTACTTGTTTTAAGGTTTCTTTTGTATTTTGTATGTGTACGTTTTTTGTAATTATCACTGATCTCTGTATAGAGATTGCATAATTATCCTCTTAAACACAGGTCATTGATTAATAGCAGCTTGACATAGCTGATCAAGTTAACCTGTTAAAATATGGTTGATTATTATTATTATTATCATTATTATTATTATACCATTGCCAGCAACCTGGCTACGCTACTGCGTGCTGGCGAGCAAAGCAAGCTAAAAACCAGATCCAGTTCTAAAGAGCGGTGCTAGCGGTGCTGTGCCTATTCCAAAGGAACGAACGAACGAACGAACGAACGAACGAACGAACGAACGAACGAACGAACGAACGAACGAACGAACGAACGAACGAACGAACGAACGAACGAACGAACGAACGAACGAACGAACGAACGGACGGACGGACGGACGGCCGAACGAACGAACGGACGGACGAACGAACGAACGAACTTATAAAGCGCTGCTAATTCGTGACTCGTTACGGCACCACACTATATAAAGCTGCCTGAGACTTAGCTGCGCTGCGCATCGAACTCGTCAAAGCACCGTACTCAATGGAAATATACAGTTTTTATCTTGGAAATATATATTGAAATACAGTTTCTAACCTGGAAATTTTGTAATTGCTGTATTTCTGTTTCATCTTTATGGTGTTTGTAAGCCTGTTCAATATCACTTTGAAGTTTTTTCTTTTCGTTTTCAAGTGCTTGAATCTAAAAGTTAAAAAAAAATTCGTAAATTTGTTTGAAATATATGCCTTCCGACAAAAGGAAGTTTTCGTCGCGGTACCTACAAAGTAAGGAAAAGTTAATGTAAAAAGGATATTCAGGGCTGTCACAAAGGCGGTTAGGCAGAGGAGGAAGAATTTTCATCACCAGAAATTTGGGTCATTTGTGCCGCCGCTTTCGGTAGCCTAATAATATAATTATGTATTCGAATGCGTTTGATTCTATTGTATTCTAGTGTATTCTCATTATTCAGGTCATCGGGTTCTTTAGAATTTGCCTAAATCGTGCATGTATGTATATGTAAACAACCTGTAAACTGTGAAATCAAGAAAGTTCAAACGCTTTTGGAAGTACTACGCTAGGGAAAAATCAGGATCTTTATGTGCTCAGGAAGTAGACTGACTCATGCTGAATGCATCGCGAGCTACGCACTTCGCATCGCACGTAACATTTTGTCAATTTAGCCAATTTCTAGCACCTGTTTACAACACTATGGATAGTGGCGCTTTTAGTGCAAAAATAAGACGAGCTAGGGAAGTACTTTGCCGTCAAGGTAAGCAGATGTTTTTTAGTTATAACTATTGCTTAGTCCGTGCTGAAGTCAGACGGAGCTGAGAAATATATCGCCGTTTAAGCAAAATTTGAATTATTATGCGCTCTCCTTATTATTTACTGTTGAGAATCGCCATTATTATGGTCGTTAATGCGCACGCGCGGCACCATCTTGTCCCAAATTCTGGCAATGTAAATTTACCGACAACTGGGTGTGGTCCTTAAAATATTTAAATTCGGTAACGCAAAAATTTTAAATGCGACTTTTAATGCGACTGTTTAACAACTTTCTTAAGATAAGCTGAATGACCAGGGTTAAAGATATACTTTACCTTTTAGCGTACACCTCTTGTTCTATGTCTCAGAAAAGAATACAGACACTTATCAGTATTCCTTTCAAGGCCATATTATTTAATTGGCAAACTTTGGTTTGATCATCATTTGACAATAGTTTTTTAGAAGTGCTACACCCCCATCGCGATAGCGCTGCTTAAAATATACTGCCGCCATCTTTTTCGGTACCGCCAATTCTAAATCTGTGTAGCAGCCCAATTTGTGTGCGAGAGAGAGGGGAGAGGAGAGAAATATTGGGAAAAGATAATCATGCAGGTTATTTTACAGTAGCTGCTACCGAAGTCCGAGAAATACTTTTGTTGAAAACTGTACAAAAATAGTATAATTTAGCTTTAAATGGCATTTAATCATAATACAATGGATGTTTATCCCAAATCGATACCGCGATTTCGATATCGCTAGATTTTCCTCGCGCTTCAGTAGCGGCTACAGAAATGCAGTAATACACAACCAACTACAGAAGTAGAAGTGGGAAGGTATTTCCATTTTGACTGTAAAAACGTGCATGAGACGAATTGTTTACCTTTAAAGACATCATGGATCTCTCTGCCTTCAGTTCCACTATTTCCATTTCAAGCTTAACTCCTTGTTCTGTGCTATACTCAGTTCCTTCGGCGCCTTTAACCTAATCAAATTATAAAACATGAGGAAAACCTTAACCTCTTGCTGATTGAATCGGGTTTTTTTTAGAATAATGTGTTTTTCTCTAGCTAACGCCAAATCGTCAAGAAAACCTCCCTCAGTGATCAAATGGTTCATAGATTTAAACGATCAATGCTGAAAATAATGACAAAAAATACAAGTCAAACCTGTAGATCAGCTTTTTCTTGTTCGCTTTCCATTTTAATACGATCAGCTTCTTCTACTAAAGTGGCCGCATTATCTTTCTCGAATCTTTCTCTCTGTTCACTCTGATAAAACAAGGGTGCAATATTTGGTGAGTGCATGCCCATGACGCGTCCTTTGCACACAAAATAGATGCCTTGGGTGACTTGTCGGTAAAATTATCAGAGTTTCATCTACGCGAACCTTTCCAGCGCGATAGAACGCCCTGCCTATCATAACGGTGGAATTTGACGAAATTATACTAAGAAAATGTTCGAGACAGAGGATTTTCTGTTGGGTTTAGTGCACCAGAGAAACTAAAGACCCAGTAAGAGATGATATACTTTTTATTTTTTTTTTCTGGTCCGGTATCCAACTGAATCGCGCGCTCTGATTGGCTAGCGAGTTGTCTGGTATCTTGCTATCTGGACCTCACAACCGGACTGCTCGCGGATTGAAAAGAAAAGTTGAAGAACAAAATCATTTTACAGTGATTTTACTTTACCTTTAAATAGAACAATGAAAAATTAAAACAAAATTTAATTAAGCTGGGAATGAGTAAAAGCATTTTAGTTTGTATAAGTTTTTGGCATCTAATTATAGAATAAAAAATAAATATATTATTTACCGTTTTATGGTCGGTTCATAGTGAAAAATATTTGCCCTCGGTCTCTTAAACAACTCTCGGCCTACAGCTTTGGGCAGTTTCTAAGACATCGGGCAAATATTTTTCGGTACGGACCTCACAATCAGGTAAATAACCTATACTTAGTTCAAATTTCACGCGTTTTTTTTTGTTATTCATAAGTCTTTATCTCCCATACAAACGGAATTCAATTGAATTGAATTGAATTGCTCATTATAAATGCACGGTTTTTATCTGTATAAAGCCCAGGGAAGTACACACATAAAGGCAAAACCTTGTGAAATTTGAACTCTACGCGCCTCGGGAACTGTGGCTTAATACCTCGGTTCTCGGTAATTAAGAATTACTGTGTTTTTCACAGTGCCCTTGCACGAAGTCAATGTTTTCACTAGCGAAACAATTTTCCAAATACATCAGAGAGAATTTCGGCACGTGACTTTGTAAGGGCGTTCTCTTGTGTTAAGCAATTATGTATGCACCAATTGACTGTATCTAAAAAGATAGCGACTTGTACATTTAAAGTGCCCCTAACCTCGACAATTTTTATTGTCTTATTTGGAAGAACTTTTAAAATAATAAAGTAACTTCTTTGGAAGATTTTCGCTTTTTCGCTTTTTTGAGATATTTCGTTCCGGAATTTACGTCACACATGCATAATGACTTATCAGAGAATGTTATATACTTTGCGTTCATCAAATAAAAACACTAAAGTATGAATAACATGTGTGCGTGTTTCTCCCACAACACCAAACTTCTCGATTTTAAAGGATTTCGTTTGAGAATGATATAACCAACTTCTTCGACAAGTCATTATGCATGCGTGACGTAAATTCTGGACATTTGCATATCAAACAAAATGAAATATCTCAAAAACAAAGCAAAAAAAGAAGTTACTTGATCATTTTAAAAGTTCTTCCAAATAAGACAATAAAAACTGTCGAGATTAGGGACACTTTAACCACAATCCTTTGCGTGCAGTAAATATTGTTTCTTGCAGAATTATTGGACGATATGGTTTTACAACGAGTTCTTGATTGCTTAATCCATCCTAGTATGATAAACAATTTTTAGTTGTTATTTGAGCTAATTTGAAGTCGCAAAGCATTATGGTTAAATGTACCACCGCCATCTTTTTCGGCCTACATTATCCCACTTCTCCGCCATTTTGTGTCACAAATGCCCTGGGAATAAATACAGACCCCACTTACCAAAAAGATAAATATCGTGTTTTTAGTTCCGCGTAGGGAAAAGTTTGTCATTTTTGCGTTTGACTCACCTGAAGACGTTGTCGGAGCTCTGTATTTCCTTTTAAAAACGAAGTTTGACTTTTAGCTTCCTACATAATTGAGAAAACATTAGCAAACTCAAAACTATTAAGGTTACTGTAGCAAATATTGGAGCCCCAGACAACAACTTTTGAATCAGCTCATAACATTAGTTAAACAAATTAAAAATAAGCATAAAAACTTCAATAAATTATAACAAAGTCATTGCCCGCGGGGTTGCCATACGTTGTTGTTAGCAGGTATATGTTTTTATTCAATTGCCTCAATCTTCAATAGATGTACATTACCAGATAAGGAAACAGAAAAAAAAGAAAAGAAAAGAAAACTATAATGATATATCAAGTATCAACAGCTGTATGCATGCCAAAGACTGTAAGATAACGGTACGACAATAAATAATGAGCTTATTTAACCGGACACTAAAGGTGCACCTCGCATACAACTAGAGTAAATAATGCTATACGCTTATATATATATGCTTGTCGGAAATGCTAAAATTTTCTAAATGAAGCGTTTGGATAAATAAACGATGACGTCATCAGTTTAAGCGACACTAGAATAGACGGAGATTGTTATTTTACAAGACCCCGACAAAACATAATGCCTATCAAAGTTAACAAAGTAGAGTGATACAATTAAGTATAATATCCCGAGACCCCTAAAAAAGGGGCATGAAAATTATAAAGGGGGCATTACAGAATATGTTACAATATTGACAAAGAAGCCATGCACAAATTACCTACTTTAACGTTTTGGTGGTATGCTTGTAACTTTAACTTTTGTATGGGACTCTCGGACCAGTCTAAATATTTCAGTGATTTGCCGCTCTTTTTTTTGAGGTGCGAGCTCGGACGTTGCTGCGCAGGCGCAAAACGTTTGGCAGTTTTTCCGCTGTCCCGGATGTTGATTTTACTGGCGTGAATTTCTAAGATTTTCACAATAATTTTGATACAATAAGAATCGGAAAATTTGAAATAGGCATATAATAAACGATTTAGTAACCTCTTTTACCTGGTCTGTACGAGGGGTAATATCAGACCTCGGTCCTTTTTGTACGAACCTCTCCAGTGGCTCGTTTCGCTTGCAAGCATGGTCTGATATTTTCCCATTCTCAGTTAATAAATTAATTTCAAAATATATTTAATTGAAGAGGTTAGAAATACGGCGAAATATATTTTGCAAGATTAATTTTTATATTTTTATTTAGTTTTATCAAACATTTTTAAGGTGTGTCGAAAGACTATTTAATAATTTATTTTAGATAAAGCTATGTCGATACGGGTTATATTTTATTATTATAAGGCACCGATTACTTCCGGTAAAATCACGCGCTGTGATTGGTTGCTGACGTAATGCCCGAGGGCATTATAAAAATTACTAATGCCCTACGATTGAAAACAAACAAAAAAATCCTAATAAGAAACTTTTATTGCAGGGAAACGACGAAAAGAAGTTAAATAAACGACGATGAACATTATGAAAGTAAATTCTAGTATCCAGACGAGAAAGAAACAGCAGAAAATAACGCTAGTTCGATGTTTTGACAAAGTTAAAGAAAGTGAAAACCAAGAAATACAAATTTGATTTTGAAATAAAAAGTGTCATATAATAAACTACTTAATAACCTCGACCGTTCGGTCTTTACGGTAAAATATCAAACCTCGGTCTTGGGCGTATTAACCTTGTAAAAAATAAAATCACGCTTCTTATAAATAAGAGCTTCTGGTTACTTACTTCTTTCTCAATCTTTTGCTTCTCCTGAATTACTTTCAACTGATGTTTAATTTTCTTGAGATTATCATTTTCTTGTTTTAGTCTATCCTTCATTTCTTGAATTTCCAACACTTTAGTTTTGCTCTCTTCCTCTTTATTTTTTCCTAAAGTACATTATTCATTTGACACAATTACAAATACAATTGTCAATTCAAGTTACCTTAAAATTAAGAACCATTTACAATCAAACGTTATTCGGCAAATATCAGGCACAATGAAAGTGCAAGAAACTAGCATTACTGTTGTGCATAAAAGACAAAAGAAAAAATACCTGTCTCAACGATCTTTGAATATTCTGTGATCTTTGTTTGAAGTTCGTCTTTCATTTCATCAACAATCCGTCGTCTCTCTTTGTATTCAATCATCGACTTTAATTAACGAAAAATAAATAGCGGTAACTGTCTGTCTGGAAGACTGGCTAGTTGCCCTTGCATAGTTCTTAGCCTCTGTAGCTGGCCATATCATATTTTGGGGGTTGAAATGGGGGTGGGGGTGGGTGGGTAGGGGGAAAGGGTGTAATTGGGTTAATGTTAGTTTGTTACTTGATTGATTGATTGATTGATTGATTGATTGATTGATTGATTGATTGATTGATTGATTGATTGATTTGATTGTTAGTCAATTACACCAGGCAATATTGGTTCATGCATACATGACGACACGTTTCCACTCGATCTGGATTTTAAGCTAAGATATACAAACAGCAATTAAAGAAAAGTCTTATCAGGTAAACCATTTATATGTTCTAATAATAAATTCCGAACAATTCTTTTCACCTGCATTTCCACAAGACAACAATTAGTTTGACTGCAGTTTTAAAGTTACCTGATCCTTTTCCTTGCGCAATGCTTCTAACTTCTCTTGGATTTCTTTATTCTCTTTTTTCATTGAATCAAAAACCCATCCAAGAATACCCTACAACGATATGACACTACAGTGATTATCTAATCAACAAAAAGTTAACAAATCTTTCACAACAGCTTCTAATTCCAAGTTTACTAAGAGAGCCCTGGGAACGAGGATGGAGCTCAAAAAGCCTTTTCAAAGAATTGTAGCATCCCTTTCTAATAAAAAGAAATTTCGACCATTTTATGTTTACCTTATTTGCCAAATTTATTCGTCTTTCCTCTTCGTATTGATGCGAAAGACGTTCTTTTTCATCCCATGTTTGTCTCTTGGCTACCTGCAAGTCTCGGACTTTTTCCTGAATAATTTAAAACAATTTATACATTATTTTAGCTCCAAAAGCGATTTGGTCTTGTATAGCGTATGGTAGATTCTAGCATTTAAATATGCGCATAACATAATAAATGCGTATATGATATGACCACTGGAAATTAATCAATAAAAACAGACATGTGAATATAGAATAACGGAGGTAGACAGGTATCTGAGGTATATATATATATGCAGTGTCGAATAAAACTAGAAGCAACTGAGACACGTGCTACGTGCGTCTAGGGCGCTGCCTCTCAGCACTGAAGTTAAGCCTGGTCGAATAGGGTGGGTGACCACCTTGGCTTCATGTGAGTAGGGTTGTTGGTTCTCTCCTGTCCTTCGGGGGGTTTTCTCCGGGTTCTCCCGTTTCCCTCCCCTGTAAAACCAACGTTATTAGTGTCCCCAATTAGTTCTGAGTACTAAATACATTTTCACAGTTAAATAAAGTTTACACACACACACACACACACACACACACACACACACACACACACACACACACACACACACACACACACGGGCCCCGAAGCTAACTGTTTTCAGCAGCATTTTCAGTTGGGAAGTGGCACTTTCGGTCCAAGTGTCTAGAAAACTATGGATTTACAACTGTTTAAAAAATGCCGCATATTATTATATGGAAAACCTCTTGGTCCGAATAGAAAATAACGCAGATTATAGCATACCTCCATTTGTATCACATCATCTTTGTCAGGAGCTTTTGTAAAACTTTTGTCAGTCAATTTGTCTCGAAGATGCGAGATTTCAGTACGAAGTTCGTCAATTACCTTGGAGTTATCAATCTAAACAACAGACACAAACATTTTAAATAGATACAATTAATTTCCTTGCATCATGCATGGACGAATGAATGAATGAATGAATGAATGAATGAATGAATGAATGAATGAATGAATGAATGAATGAATGAATGAATGAATGAATGAATGAATGAATGAATGAATGAATGAATGAATGAATGAATGAATGAATGGATAAATGAATGTACCGTATATTTCTATTAAGACCGCCCGGGAGGTTTACTAGAAAGAGGGGACTTGTTAGCTGGAAGGGGATTAACAGGGAAAAGAGCTTATAGAGAGAGGAATTAAGAGATGGAAGAAGCTTATTTAAAAGAGAGGAGTTAACAGAGGGAGGGGCTTATTAGACAGAGAGGGATCAATAGATGGACAGGCTTATTATAACAGAGGAAAGGGGTTTATTAGAGATTATAAAATAACCGGAAGTAAATGAACGACAACACGCACTCTGATTGGCTATTGAGTCAAACAAGCGTGCCATTATAACTCCATAACGGCACGGCACACGAGATACTTCGCGACGATTTTGTCGTTTTTGATGAATTTTATGTGGATTTAATCATCAACGAAAGTCAAAAATTACTTGGATATATGTCTAATCACGTAATTAACACAGCAGAATGTTTTCAGTGCAACTTTAAGTGCATTTTCATCGCTAAAATCCCCGACGTGTTGTACGGGGCCACGCGTGGCGCTAAATGGTAACAAACTCGTCCTGAGACAAGTAATCTGTTTTCTTGCTTACTTTTATTGGGTTTATTGACAGTTTAAAGTCATTATTTTATAAAAGAAATAAAAAACTTAGTCGCTGTGCGATTATCGAGTTATAATGCACTCGGGAAGCTAGTAAAACACTCGGCTATCGCCTCGTGCTTTACACGCATCTCTCGTGCATTATAACTCGATAATCGCACGCAACACGGTTTTTATTTCTTAAAAGAGGCTTATTAGAAAAAGGGGCTTATTAGAGAAATGGGCTTATTAAAGAAAGGGGCTTATTAGAGAAATGGGCTTATTAGAGAAAGGGGCTTATTAGAGAAATGGGCTTATTAAAGAAAGGGGCTTATTAGAGAAATGGGCTTATTAGAGAAAGGGGGGCTTATTAGAGAAATGGGCTTATTAGAGAAATGGGCTTATTAGAGAAAGGGGCTTATTAGAGAAAGGGGCTTATTAGAGAAAGGGGCTTATTAGAGAAAGGGGCTTATTAGAGAAAGGGGGACTTATTAGAGAAATGGGCTTATTAGAGAAATGGGCTTATTAGAGAAATGGGCTTATTAAAGAAAGGGGCTTATTAGAGAAATGGGCTTATTAAAGAAAGGGGCTTATTAGAGAAATGGGCTTATTAGAGAAAGGGGGGCTTATTAGAGAAATGGGCTTATTAGAGAAATGGGCTTATTAGAGAAAGGGGCTTATTAGAGAAAGAAGCTTATTAGAGAAAGGGGCTTATTAGAGAAAGGGGCTTATTAGAGAAAGGGGGACTTATTAGAGAAATGGGCTTATTAAAGAAAGGGGCTTATTAGAGAAATGGGCTTATTAGAGAAAGGGGGGCTTATTAGAGAAATGGGCTTATTAGAGAAAGGGGCTTATTAGAGAAAGGGGCTTATTAGAGAAATGGGCTTATTAGAGAAATGGGCTTATTAGGGAAAGGGGGGCTTATTAGAGAAATGGGCTTATTAGAGAAAGGGGCTTATTAGAGAAATGGGCTTATTAGAGAAATGGGCTTATTAGAGAAAGGGGCTTATTAGAGAAAGGGGCTTATTAGAGAAAGGGGGACTTATTAGAGAAATGGGCTTATTAGAGAAATGGGCTTATTAGAGAAATGGGCTTATTAGGGAAAGGGGGGCTTATTAGAGAAATGGGCTTATTAGAGAAATGGGCTTATTAGAGAAAGGGGGACTTATTAGAGAAATGGGCTTATTAGAGAAAGGGGGGCTTATTAGAGAAATGGGCTTATTAGAGAAATGGGCTTATTAAAGAAAGGGGCTTATTAGAGAAATGGGCTTATTAGAGAAATGGGCTTATTAAAGAAAGGGGCTTATTAGAGAAATGGGCTTATTAGAGAAAGGGGGGCTTATTAGAGAAATGGGCTTATTAGAGAAATGGGCTTATTAGAGAAAGGGGCTTATTAGAGAAAGGGGGACTTATTAGAGAAATGGGCTTATTAGAGAATGGGGGGCTTATTAGAGAAATGGGCTTATTAGAGAAATGGGCTTATTAAAGAAAGGGGCTTATTAGAGAAAGGGGGGCTTATTAGAGAAATGGGCTTATTAGAGAAAGGGGGGCTTATTAGGGAAATGGGCTTATTAGAGAAAGGGGGGGTTATTAAAGAAATGGGCTTATTAGAGAAATGGGCTTATTAGAGAAAGGGGCTTATTAGAGAAATGGGCTTATTAGAGAAATGGGCTTATTAGAGAAAGGGGCTTATTAGAGGTATGGGCTTATTAGAGAAAGGGGCTTATTAGAAAAATGGGCTTATTAGAGAAATGGACTTATTAGAGAAAGGGGCTTATTAGAGAAATGGGCTTATTAGAGAAGTGGGCTTATTAGAGAAAGGGGCTTATTAGAGAAATGGGCTTATTAGAGAAAGGGGCTTATTAGAGAAATGGGCTTATTAAAGAAAGGGGCTTACTAGAGAAAGGGGCTTATTAGAGAAAGGGGCTTATTAGAGAAAGGGGCTTATTAGAGAAAGGGGCTTATTAGAGAAATGGGTGTATTAGAGAAATGGGCTTATTAAAGAAATGGGCTTATTAAAGAAAGGGGCTTATTAGAGAAAGGGGGGGGGGGGGGGCTTATTAAAGAAATGGGCTTATTAGAGAAAGGGGCTTATTAGAGAAAGGGAGGGGGGGCTTATTAAAGAAATGGGCTTATTAGAGAAATGGGCTTATTAGAGAAATGGGCTTATTCGATAAATGGGTAGAGAAATGGGCTTATTAGAGAAATGGGCTTATTAGAGAAATGAGCTTATTTATTAGAGAATGGGGTGAAAGACAACTGAATGTTTATAAAAAAAGAAAGGCCTGGGAGTAAGCGAACTTAATCAGTATTGTTATACATGTTCGCTATCTGAAAATGATCAATCATATGGGTAAAAGGAATCTGATGACGACTTTATAATCGAAAACGTTTTGGTTTTTACTGTTTACGCTTTTCTCTATATAATCAATCAATATTAGTTACTCACTTTATTTTTAGTAAAGTTGTTTTGAATACTTCTAGCTTTAGATGCACATTGCAATGTAGCTAGAGTTTCCTGAAAGTCTGAATCTATGAAAACCAAAAAAAAAGTTGTACAATTATTAGGTACTCTAGTTTCGTGTAACTTTCAATTTTTCAAAGTCACCTCAGCATAAATTTTCAATTTATAGACAAGGCAAATTAAGTTTTTTCGATAAAATAGTACATGAAATTTAGTATGGTCATAGTCAATCGAGATATGGTCTGGAAACTCGGCAAACTTCAAAGAGCCTATAATGAGCTGGGATTTTATGTTGAACCATACCTTACACCGTGCACATCCTTTGTTTTAGGTTTATTAATATTTAAATAACACGGTTCAGTGATTGAACAGAAACGTTGCTATTGGACAATTCGTTCATTAAACTAAAATACAATGTGTTCAGTGACCGTGCACCGTGTACAAAAATGCATAAAGGCGAACAAAAAGATAGACCAAACACTTTAGCTGAGTTTCCAGACCATATCTCGATTAACTATGGTATGGTAGACTGTAACGGTGGTGTTCACATGTTTTCGTTTGAAAACGAACCTTTATTTTACAGTTTAACGTTCCGTAACAGAAACGATAAATGCCGTTTTCATGTTATCGATTTGGGAGGTGAAAAATCCTTTTCGAAAATGTTTCCGTCACAGCCGTTTTCTGCACTCGTGTACACACGTAGAAATTTCACAGGTTGTTAACAAGAGGTGTTCGCAACAGCCTTGTATAACAAATCTGTAAAAATTGTAACAATAGCGTTATTTCATGAAGCTGTTTCAGACGGAGACCTGCTTTAGGTTTGCGAAAGTCTTTTCTTTATGTTTTTGTTTACGTTGATGTAAATGTTTGCACTTTCATGCTTGCTGAACACGTTGTATTCATGGCCAGAAATAAAGGACAGCAGGCCGCCAAATTATGCGCACAAATTAGCAGTGATGGATAATGGTAGGGTGTGTGTGTGTGTGTGCTGAGCGAGCGAAGTGAGATCAGGCCTGCGGCGTGGGGCATGACCGAGGCAGGGTGGAGTGCCGCTGAGGTGTCTGGGGACACTGCCTCCGGCAGGGTCCAGGGGCCGAGTTGGTGGTGGGGCTGGGGGGTAGGGGGGGGGGGGGCGGCGAAGCCCGCCAGAAATTTTTTGAATACTTATTAATACCTATGAATCATATGATACTAATATACGAATCATATATCTATGAATCATACGATAGCATGAAGTTTACACGGACATTGAATGAATGCGTCCTTTAATGTACTTGGATTTGACAAGGCAATTGGCACCCCCCCTGCACAACCTGATCCCCCCCCCCCCCCACACACACACACACACTGTAAATCCATCACTGCAAATTAGAAAATTTCAATGGTGTGGAATTATCATGAGAATTCTATTAAAATTTGCTAATTTGTGCGCATAATTTGGCGACCTGCTGTCCTTTATTTCTGGCCATGTTTGTGTAATAAAGAATTCAGCCAATAGAAACATTTGAATTCAGACGCTCAACAATGTTTAAATATTAAAAAACGTAAAACAAGATTGTTGGATGCCTTGAAGTTTACCTATACCGTGCGGCCTGTCAAACAAGGTTATTTTCATTAACTATGTTGTGGTCAACCTTGTAGCAATTTGTTACAAACAATTCTGCAGCAAGTTGTTGGAACAACCCGGCTGCAATATATTCAAGGGATTTTGGTGAAGGAAAATTCGAGTGTAGAATATATATATATTAAGACCAAACCGGGACCAGTTGCGAAAAATGCAACTACTCAGGCCAACTACTCGAATTTTCCTTCACCAAAAATCCCTTGAATATGCTATGTAATCGAGTGAAATGCCCAATATTACGGCTGTAATATACCCTTGTTGCAAACTTGCAAACAACCTGTTGCCTGGTCAACAATCCGGAAAGAGTGGTGCGAATGCATTCCAATACCAGCTATAGATTCAGAAACGACTATATGTGGGTTAGTAAACGGTGGTTACTAAGAAAACAGTTTAAAAAACATTTCAAAAGATATACATAAAAGTTTACAAAGTATGCGTTCATTGACCTAAGGGGCCGTTAATCTCAATCCGGATTCATGTAAACAGATAAAGGGGTTTGATCAGAAGCGGAATGAGTTCAATCCGGATTGAAACTCAATCCGGATTCATGTAAACGGCCCCTAAGACATACATGCCGTATATTAGCCTATGTACAGCCTGAATACACACTGTTTTCAGGCTGTACACAGGCTAGCCGTATATGCGCAAAATCTTTTTTGCTGAGAAGCAGTAGTAAGACAGTAATTTTCATTCTCCCAATATTTTTTTTTAATTTTACAACTGACATGGCATTCATACAAGCAATAAATAAATTTATAAATAAATATTTTTCAGAAGAAGGCAGTTGCCCCTGCTACAGCCATGCAAGGGAGAGAGATA